>OY776279.1:27941029-28443529 GCA_963675445.1 Linnaemya vulpina | reverse complement strand
TAATTAACGAAAAGGTATTTTTTGCGAAAGTTGCTTTCGGCAATATAAGGATTTCATATGCTAATTATTATGGGTTTGATTCCTGCAACTGCGAGCATCAGCCAAAAATAGAATTGTCAATATTATTAAAAAACAAGTAAAAGTGTTATAGGCGGCTGCGCCGAATCTTCTATACCCTTCACCATCTTACGTCTGGCGTTACATATATTTTTAAGTCTCATTTTTGTTGTTCCCAAATTGTAAAATAGTTTTGGTTTGCAAGAAAATGCAACGTCAGCTGCCTCTTTGGCTATTTTATGTATAAACAAATTTCAATTTCCCATCCCTGGAAGCGAAATTTGAATTTCTATTCATGTTGTTTTTACTAATTTAACTCTTATTGAGACATGAAATAGTTTTATTTCGAAAAACTTAATATTTGTAACCATTATGGCCACTTTCATGTACTTCAAAATATTGCAGTTACCCAACCCTGGAATTGAAATTAAAATTTTTTTTAAATATATGATACCGATTTTGTTTTTCCTGAATTAAAAAACGACGTTAGTTGCCTTTGCCTTTTTGGTTACTTCTAGGAAAAAAAAATCAATTTTCTACCCCTGGAAACGAAATTTTAATTTTTTTTAAACTATTTTACAGTGCAAATCTTCATGATGTATGAAGCGGTTTTATTTTAGAAAATGTTAAAATTTTTTAACATTTTAGTAACTACATGCACTACAAAATACTGAATGCGACAAAATAGCTTAATTTTCCATCCCTGGAACATTTCTTTTATTTTTTTAGTTTTTAATAGGCAATTGAAGCTTCCCAAAGCATGAAACAGTTTCAATTTACAAACAAACAAAAAAATAATTGGTGTTTGGTGTTAATTTTGCATCAAGAAATAGGTGTAAGCTTCCCAGCTCTGGAGCCGTACTTCGGAGTTTCAATACCACTCTATTTAAGTTCATTTCCAATCCATCAATCCAAGAACGAATTCCCTAGCTCTTCTGCGGGCTTAAGAAACCCGATTGCACGTACAGATAGAGGGACATCGCTGAATCGTTATCGCTATTCATAAAAATCCAGAATGTAAAGGGTGTTTTTTATAGAGTGATACAAGTTTAAATCATAATAAAACATAGAAATATATTTTTGATATCAATGAAACGGACTTTAATGGAAAAGAAATTTCAAGACATTAATGTTTAAATATGATTTCGGTCATGTGGCTGCCACGGCTGACGCGTACAAGACGCAACCTGGAACACCAGTTTTCACAAACAGTAACATTCTGACCATCATCGTTTTTAAAGACATATGGGCCAATGACTCCGCCAGCCCATAAAGCGCGCGCTCCAAACAGTAATTTTCTGTGGATGTGATGGGTGTTCCGACAAAAGCTTGTGGACTCCACTCACTCCAAATTCGACAATTCTGTTTATTTACGTACCCATTCAACAAAAATGGGCTTCATCCGAAAATATAATTTTGAATGGACGAAATGCACGATAAGTTTGACAAACAGAACTATTATTTTGATCAAAAATTTCCACAATTTGCACACGTTGCTCTGGTGTAAATCGATCCATAATAAAATGTCAAAGCAAATTAAACAAAAAATAACTATCAGCTGTTAAATGGGTGGTCAAATAAAGCAGTGATGCCAACTCAAACTTGTATCACTCTATAAAAAACACCCTATATATATATATATATATATATATATATATATATATATATATATATATATATATATATATATTATGGGTTTCCATATTAATATCGCAGAAATTACACACGGAATGCCAACAAAACCTTTCACTTTTTTCTAACGGGTATAATAATGTAGTGTATTTTTTTTTTGTTCTTTTACGAAATTTATTTTAAAGCACACATTATTTTTTATGAATATGCCAGAAAATGTGTGTTTTAAAAATAATCAAAATTAATTCAAACTTTTATTTATTTCTATTTTGAGAAAAATATTGATTTCTAATTGGTTTCTTAAAATATTTTTATTTTGTATTGTGATACCGCTGCCTTCTAATTGATATAATTCCCGATAAGGATTATGTTCATATATCTTTAAGTGCCATAATTTATGGCACAATCTTAACAAATTAATTGTTATTAATGTGCATATTTCGCGGAATTTTATTTAAAATCAATGTCATTGTGAATGGTTTGTTGTTGTTGCTTTCATACATTTAAATATGAAATATTTTAAGATATTTTCTGAAATTTGTATACCCTTTAGACAAAAGGCTAACAAAATTTTGATGCAAAAAAAAAAAAAACAATTTATGAATCATAATCGAAGACAATAAAATAGAAAAACAAATCAAACACTTGGGCAAATGAAATTTGAATTTATGGTCGATTTTGGTCTGTAGCAAATGTGTGTGTGTGTGTGTGTGGATTTATGCTTATGAATCAAATGAAAAATTTTTATATGAGAAATAGAAAAAAACCGAAGTAGTATTGAAAACGCAGTTGTTGTGTATCAATTTAAATTTTGTATCATAAAATTGAACTACAATAAAAAATAAAAATAAAAAAATTACAAAAATGAATATGTTTATTTATAATAAACTAAATGCATGCTGACAAATATTTCTTTCTTGTCTGGCATGAGCATTTTATGGCAAAAGTCAGACCAAAACCTAAACAGAAAAAAAAATGTAAGAAAACGGCGAAATTCAACGAGTATAAAAAAATTATATTCGTCTATGGATTAGCACCCTATAATAAGAATTATGAAATTCTCTGAAAAAATCTAAGCAGACAAAAATTGAAAAAAAAAAAAGCAAAAACAAAAAATAATAAAACTAAAATAAAAATTAGTTCAATATTGTAACGGTTTAAGAATGTTTGAAGGTTTGATTGTAGTTTCGGATAAAGAAAAACTAAAATAATAAAAATTATAGTTGTTTGGGTTTTGTTAAGAAATCCAGGTGTTCGAATGTCAGTTACAGCCTCAGCAACAGCAGCAGCACCAGCCTTTAAAGGTTTTTGCTTCTACTCGCACGAATACAAAACACACACACACACACACACACACACACACACGTACTAAAACTATACCCGGGCTCTCTAAATGCTACACATATTGTCACCCAGAAACAAGCCAACCAAAAATTTAAGTTTAAACTTCTTTTTTTTCTATTCTTGCAAATATTATTTAACACACTCTGCGAGTTACATTTTTACTTTATTTGGGTTACCAACAAAAAGCCAAACTCCAGCTGGAGGTAAAAAAAACATTCTTATTAAATCCAGTGATATGCAACGTGCAGCATGTTCTAGAGTACATTGAAGGCAACTTTCTGCTGCACTACAAATAAGTTCCAGCCAGAATATTTATTTGAGATCCCTGAATATTTGAAGCGATAGAATTGTGAAGGAAAGCGGAAATAAAACGGATATTTTTACCAAAAAAAAGTATGGCTCCTGAAAAGCTGGTGGTGGTGTGAGAACTCACTGCTTAATAAGAATTATTTTCTATTTCGCATACTATTTTGAAGCATTTTAAAAGTACTCTGCGTACTTTTACCCTCGTATTATATGTTACTGTTCTCAAAGCGAGTTTGTTCCTGTCTGTCCAGTACTTTCTTTTAGTACTTTTCAGAAATTTCCTTTTCTAAATGTCCTATTTTATGTAGAATATTTTCAAGGCCTCAATTGTTTCTTAAAGTACTTTTTCGAAAAGTATTTTGTTAAAAAGAAATAATAATCAAAAGGTTGATGGAAGTACCATTTGGAAAGTACATAAATTTTTCTTTAGAAAAGTACTTATTCAGGATTCTCTTAAAACTATATTTTAAAAAATTAATTTAAAAAAAAAAACTTTTTAAAAAAAATACCTTTTTAAAAAAAATACCCTGTTAAAAAAATACCGCTTTTAAAATATAAATTTTTCAAAAAATACCTTTTTAAAAAATAGCTTTTTTAAAAGTAGCTTTTTAAAAAAATTTTATCCAAAAGTATTTTTTCAAAAGTTGATAATGACCAAAATGTTGAAGGAAGTACCATTTGGAAAGTACGTAATTTTTTCTAGAAAAAAGTACTTATTCAGGATTCTCTTAAAACTATTATATTAAAAAAATGCCTTTTTAAAAAAACTGCTTTTTTAAAAATACCATTTTTTTTTAAATATCGTCTTTAAAAATACCTTTTTCAAAAAATTGCTTTTAAAAAAATACCATTTTTAAAAAATACCCTTTTAAAAAATACCTCTTCTAAAAATAAACTTAAAAAATACCTTTTTAAAAATGTACCATTTTAAGAAATACCTTTTCGAAATTGATTTTTTTTTTTAAATAAAATGAAAATTGTTTAGATACTTCTATATATACTTTTTTCACAGGGATTTTTTTAAACGTACTTTTTCAAATGTATCTTTTAAAAGGGTACTTAATAAATATTTATATATTTTAAAAAGTGGACAACTTAAATGGTACTATTTTTAAATGTGCATTTTAAAAAATCTGTTTCTTTTAAAAACTAGTTTTTTGAAAGTAAATTTTTGAATAAAAATTTTTTTAAATGCACTATTTTTAAAATATATAATATTTTAAATTTTTTTTTTTTTGAAAAGTACTCTTAAAACTTAATAATATTCAATAAACATTTAGGTATTTTAAAAAGTCTATATAAATTTTACTATTTTTAAATATGCTTTTTTAAAAATTATATTTCTCTCGAAAGAAATTTCTTTAAAATCAATTTTTAATTAATATAATTTCTTTAAATGTTCTGATATTAAAATGTACGTTTCTTATAATGCTTTTGCAAGGTACTATTTTAAAAGTTAAATTATTTAAAGGTACTTTTTTTAAAACTTACTTTCTTAATAGGTAATAGGTACTTTTTAAAGGTTACTTTTTTTAGTTACGTTTGCTTAGAAGGTACTTTATTTTGAAAGATACTTTTTTTAAAGATACTCTCTTTTTAGATGCATTTTTTTTAAAGGGTACTATTTTCATAATAGCTTTTTCAAAATATACTTTATTAACTTTATTTTTTAAAGTTACTTTTTCGTTTCAAATGATAGTGATTCAATAGGTACTTTTTGAAATGTAATTTTTAGAATGTAGTTTTTTAAGGAATTTTTTTTTGTTGTTAAAAGTACGATTGTCAAAATTAAGTTTTATATTAAAGGGTGCTGTTTCCAAAAGACACTGCTTTAATAGGTACTTTTTTAAAAGGTATCTTTTAGAAGAGGACTTTTAAATAATATCGAAAAGAATTATTCAGGCTTTAGAAATTAATTTTATATTGTCCTGACTTTTCAACTTAGTAAATCTATAAGCGTTCAAATAATAATGATATATATATATATATATATATATATATATATATTATTTTTTTTAATATCTCTGAAAGAGTAATTTTTAAAAGGAACTTTTTTCTTAAAATTACTTTGTTTTAAAAGGTACTTTTAAAGGGTTTTGTTTTTTTAATGAATTTTCTGAAAGGCAATATATCCAAATACACTAGATACTTTGTTTTGAAAAGTACTTTTTCTAACGGTAGTTATATGAAAATAAGTCATTTTCTTAAAGGCACTTATTTTTTGAAAAAAGGTACCGATTGTAAAACGGTATATCTATTAAGAGGCACTTCTTTAAGTGTGGCTTCTCTTGAAAGATGTTTTTTTAAAAGGAGATCTTTTTAGGAGTACTTTAATCAAAAGGAATTTTTTAAAGTTACGCAAATCAATCATGTAACATTTGTTTGCTGTTTTAGGAGACATTAATTTTTAATAAATTATTTGCTGAAGATATCTTATCAAAGTACTTTGTACAGGAGACACTTTAGAAAAAAATCCCTTTTTGTAAAAAGTACTTTTTATAAAACACACTCTTTGTAAAAGATACCTTTTGTCAAGGATACTTCTTGAAATGATATTTTTAAGAGTTACATTTTGTGAGAAGTACTTTTTGTAAATAGTACGTTATGTAAAATACTCATTATGTAAAAGGTACTTTTTGTAAAAAGTTTTGTGAAAAATACTTTTTTGTAAAAGATAAATTTTTTTCAAAAGTTACTCTTTGTGAAAACTACTTTTTGTAAAAGGTACATTTTCTAAAAGATACTTTGCGCGAAAAGTGCTTCGTGTGAAGAGTACTCGGTGTAAAAGGCATTTAAGATAATTATTTAAAGGTAACTTTTGTTCGCTGTGTTTTAAGATACTTAATAAATTTGAATAAAAAATTAATTTCAATACACCGAAATTTTTTAAAGAATAAAGTAAAATATTTATCCGTCGTAAAAAATTGAAATAAACGTAGAACAGAAGGAGTGACCCCTGCTCATGCGATGTATTTTCCTGAGCAAACATTTAATTTATTTTCTAAGCGGAATACTCGTGACGCAAAATGTGTCGTCTGTGTCAAGTTTTCTTCGAACTTTAAGCAAAAAAATTTTAGTACTTCTGAAGAGATCTGGGGCCCGTTTCTCAAAACTTGTTCTTACAAATCTGCTAGTGAAAATAACTGCAAAACAAAAATACTTATTTTTTAAGTTTTGAGAAACAGGCCCCTGTTCTTATGGAAATAATAAAAATTCTAAGTAAAAAGTGTACAAAATATTAATGCCGCTGGTAGGGTACTCCTTGGCGGACAGCATTCTTCAAAACCAGTGTGAACTATTCAAATACCAGCAGTCGGCAAACACCAGTAGGTGTTCTTGTAAGTATCTTTCGTTTCAGAACACTTTTTGTTTTGTTACAAACGAACCACTTTGAACAAGATTTATTAATCTTCGTCATGTCTGCAAGTCATACGTTGTTGTTGCCTTTTAATATCTCTGGCTTTAAAACAAATTACAACTTTATTAGGTTTCCTAAAAAATCGCAAAAGAAATAAATAATTAACTAATTAAAATATTAAATGATAAAGAAACAGAACTTCGACTTTTTGCTCGAAAACTTATGACTTTAATTCGTCATTTAATTGAGTTCTTTTGCCAATAAAAAAAAAAAAGAATTAAGACTAAAAAAGTAACCTGCGGGTAGTTAAAATATTGTCATTATTTTAAATAATTTATAAAAAAATTTTATCTTTAAAACATGTGCTGGACTTATTTAACAATTAATATTATTAAAAATTAATCAAGCAAACTGTTAATTTGGGAGTGGGGGGAAGTCAAGTTACTGCTCATGACTGGGCGCAAGAAAATAAAACATTCAACAAATTCATTTCTGTAACAAAATTGTGTACTTTTGTTTCAATTAAAACAATGCCGCCACGTTTGAAGAGTATTAACAAAATAAACTAATTAAATATAATAAAGTAAACTGAAATTAACCCTCTGTGGAGTGGAGACAATATTAGGAATAACTATGAATGGCTTCCAATTAAAAAAGGGAAATGCCTTCCAATTAAGGACAAATTTTGCCATAAAGTGGGACTACAAAATTCAATTTATTTTACATCTCTGAGAGCCGTTATTACCAGTCGGTTCTAAAGTATCCGATAATATATCATAAGTTCAGCTAAACTGTGGCTTAACCTCGCAGTAAACTGCTGTTTAATTTTGTTTATAATTTGGCAGTGACAGAGCACACTCCAATCACTAATTTGCTTATGCCCCTAAAACTATGCTGTCAAATTTACTATATGCCTCTTAGTATGTTCATCCACCCGGTAGTTTATCATTCGCTGCAGGTCAAAGTAATTTTATAATAAATAAAAACTTTATCCGTTCGATAAAGTGTAATTTTTTTTTTTTTTTTTGAGTAGGATCATCACTCAGGGGACGACCTCTACATATATGCAGTACATTACGTTGGAACTGAGGATGGAGGGGATAGTGTTAAGAAGATAGCTGAAGACAGATTTGAAGATCTATAATTTTGTTGTACTTTTTTAACTCGCCTGTAAATATTTTTGCTACAGATAACGACAAAGGAAGGCGCTGTATTCTGCTCTTTTAGTACATGACGGTGTTAATCGCTGGCGGTAATATTCAGCGACCAGTTCTATGCCTTCGTCATTGAGACCAGCCAACAACAATTAACACAATCCTGGTATCGGGTGTCCTTTTTAGTTGCTTAAAAGCTTAAAATAATAATAGCAAGACAGAAATAATGTTGGATTGAATTTTTTTCACTACAGTTGGGTGCATAATTTTAGGGAATTTATTTTATAAATATAAATGCCGGCATATGCCCGCCGTGGCCACGAGTTACATGGTCCATCCGACCTGACCAGTTTCAGGATACTTTTTACCGTAACCCTAGTCGTAGGGCGTATTGGATTTTAATGCCTCAACACTTGCTGGCTTGTCGATATAAACCAACAAAATCGTTGTGAAAGTATTCTAGAGGTGTTAAATCGCATGAACGAGGGAACAGCAGCACATCTAGAAAGTTTTGCAAGCTGTTCCTTTTTATTGGAATCACAAGTCGTTGCTGTTCTAGCGGATTTATTTTTAGAAACAAAAAATCAATCAGCATGTCTCCCTTCACCGTAGAGGCAGCTCTGCCCTCTTTTCGCTGCAGCATAAATATTCTCTTCAGTACTCTCATATATTTCTTTTGTTGATGGCCTTCAATAGACAAAAACAAAATTAGAGCGAAAATGATCAATAACTCCACACATCGCTCCCTCATTATGGCGATTATGTTGAACTCAAAATGGCCCAAATGAACTTCACCGAAAGACTTATTTGTTTAAAATGGTTAACATTCTCAGCTGTCAAACTACTGCGATATTGAGAGTTTTCATGCAGCGAAAAAAAAAAATAACTCCTGATAGATTAAATTCAATTCCAATTGATGGGTTAAAATTCGTAAAATGTTATACTTAGAAAGGCCATATAATATTTCAAGGAACAAATAAAAATCGACATCAATTTAATTACCCAAGTTACACAACAGCTATTTTCGGATGTCGCTGCATGCCCATCATCAGTACTCGTGTCATACAAACTAAAGACAACGATTTTAGGTCACGTTTTTATATCATGGATTGTACAACACAGAGCGCAATAAAATAGAGCGCGGAAACTAGGGTACTCAAACTATTAAACAATTAATCGATTAATTTTAAACGATTAACTTTTCGAATAATATAAAATTATTTACTTTCGATTAAAGAATGTCTAATAAATTTTATCGATTAATTGGAAATTTGTTTTTTCACAGCATGTTTTTTTGCATAAAACAAATACACCCGATTATGAAAAATAGAAGACTGCTAATTTTCAGAAAGAACAAGAAAACAGAGAAATTGAATAAAACTGTAGAGCACAGAAACTAGGGTACGCAAACGATAAATATAAGTTCGATTAATCGATTAATTTTGAACAATTTACTTTTGGAATACTATACAAGAGCTTATTTTTCGATTAAAAATTAATTCCCATAAATTTTAAATATTAATTTCGTGCTGATTCTTTTTTTCCAAAAATGATAAACGCAAATGGGAACTACGTTAAACTCTTTAATTGATCACTTTGAATTATTTAATAACAGTTTGGAAAAAAACAATCACCACGAAACTAAAATTAAAGAGTTTTAAAAAACAATTCCCAAAAACAACTAATTTAAAGGGGAAAAAATTTGTCGATTAATCGATTAATAGAAAATTAGTGTTTTCACAGCATGTTTTACTTTCAATCTGTCCAACGTCCACAATAAGCGATGGAATCTTTTGTAAATTAAAATTAAGTCGTTGCTGAAATTGGATACAACTACACAGCGATTAATCGATTAATTTTGAACAATTAACTTTTGGAAAACTATAAAATTGCTTTTTTCTCGAGTACAAAATAAATCCAAATAATATTTTAATGTTAATATCGTGCTGTTTCTTTTTTCCCAAAATATTTTCCTCAATTGATCACTTTGAATTTTTTTTAATAACATTTTGGGAAGAAATAATCAGAAGTAAATCAAAGTAAAAGAGTTTTAAAAAACAATTCCCAAAAATGAATAATCGATTAATAGAAAACATTTTTTTTCACAGCATTTTTTGCTTTCTCTTTTTTTTTAATTTTATGTGAAAAACAAGCCAGTAATTGCACAATTAATTATTAAAAGTTAAAATTTAAGAGATTTAAACGACAGTTACCGAAATTAATTTGAAAATTATCAAAAGTTTTAAAAATCAAAAAGAGATTGAAGTGACAACACGGGAGGCAAGAGAACAGTGAAAAGAGAAATTGGATATATTTTATAACGCTCTACTTTCAATCTTTCCAACGTCAACAATAAGCGATATAATCTTTTAAAAATTAAAATAAGGTCGGCCCTAAAAGGGTTAACGCTTGGTTATCTCCAACTGAAACAAACTATCTGTAGCCTTGTCTTCAGCCGTTTGTTCAAACCCAAAAACTCATCGAACCGTATAAAATTAACCCACTTCAGTATTAAATGTTCTTTCAAAATAGTTTTTTCCAACAAATTTAAATTCTTTATCTTGAAGTTCGCTATTTAACAAAAGCCACCACGTTGTTAATTTCCCTCGCTATTTAAAAAAAAAAGCCACAATTTATTTATACAATTTAGAAGCAATTACAACTAAATATTTGCCGTCTACTTAGATGATATTTTCATTTCGTATAAACAATTTCAAACACAAATTTATCAACAAATTGAACAAATATTTAGTTTGGGTTTTAACCCCTGGCGAAGTGAATGAAGAAGTAACCGCATTCAATAAGTTTTTAATTAAATTTAAAACCTTGTGTTATTTATTATTAAATATTATTTTATTATTATTAAAGCACAAAATACCGACCGATTAAAAACGAAAAAAAAAGATACCAACGTTTTTATCTCTGCCATACCACGGGGTAGTTGTTTTAGAAAAGTAAATAGTCGTGAATATAGAAAAAGAAAAAAATTTTTTTTATCAAACTAATTACCCAAATTGTTTAACTAATTACTTGATTTGTTGTTGTTGTTGCTGTTGTGTTTTATTACGTACAAAATTTTATATTAAATTATTTATTTAAACTATTGGTTTTTAGGTATCCAATTTCAATATTTTTCTTTTTTCATTCCACACCAACTACCAACTGGATGTGATATTTATTCAAAGTTATTTATTCGTAGATGGGCCTTTAATTGATAAGAATTTTTATTAATAAATTTTTACATTATTTTCCTATTAAATAAAGCAACAACAACAACAAACTATTTACAACAACGCGCACACCTAAATAAATATTAATTTCCTCTTAAACATGAGCAACGAAACCAGCGTTAGCTGATATTCTTTCTTGTATAAAAATATAAATTCAGATTTATCTACTCGTTTACACTTTTTACGTTGTTGTTAGATGGCTGGCAATGATTTCTTTAGTTAGACAGAATTGTTTTTGTTTTAAGGAATATTATGAAATATTTGAACCCAAAAGTCGCTTTTGTTTTCTTAGCAAAAACATGTTTCAAGCAGCTGTTTTTATATATTAAAAGTTTTCTTTCCAAATTGCATTATTTTATTAATTAATAATAAAAAATTGATGGTATTACGTTAACCCTGGATGGTTGCAGTTCGTCGAATCATTTACTATATATCATATAACTCTATTATTTTGCTCAAATTCGTTTCGAATTTTAAGAGAAAAAGAAAGTTTTCATGCTATATTTTAATAATTTTTGAATAAGAAATTTTATTCAAAATATTTTTGTTGTTAATTTTTAACTTTTTTTATATATAATTAAAAAATAATAGGGTGATTCACACCGGCCTTGTTAATTCGTTAGTCGTTATTCGATAGTTTTTTACGTGTATTTTGTTTTTGTAAAATTAACAAATTATCGAACTGCCGAGTAACAAAGTACCAGTCTGGCAAGCTTGGTAATTTTCTTGTTACTCGGTAACAAAAAACAACAGCTGTGTTTATTTGTGTTTATATTCTCATTACTGCAAAAAAGGAAAATTTTTGCAAAAGTAAGTAATTTTTCTATTTTTTTTAACAAAATTGTTGCATTCACTTTGATTATTAACTAATTTTCAGTGGAGCCGCTAAAGAAAATGCGCAAGCGGGAAAAACCTCTTCGACATGTAAGTACAATGAGCAAGTCATCATATAGCTCGTCAATGGTATCCTCCACCAAATCTTCATCATCACTAAATACGTCTTAAAAGAATTATAAAATTAGTTCCATGTCTTTCTGATTACCTATTTTAAATACTTACCAGTAATAAATTTTATTTCCTCCAAAGAATTTTCAATTACATTTTTTACTATTTTTGTTTTTGCACTTTCTCGAGGCATTTTTGCTTTTTAATAAATTTAAATCATCTGTTTTGTAGCAAAAGTTACCGCACTACTGAGATAGAACAAAAAGTGTGTTCACAGTAAAGTGTTTCAACAAATTACCAACTAACAAATTACCGGATTAACAGACTCGGTGTGAATACCCCTAATTATATTATAAAATGCTTCCGCGATAATTATTTTTGAAAATTTGTTCGTGGATTCAATGAAGAGTAACCGTAATCTCCAAAATGCAGGAGTAACCATCCAGGGTTAAGAATAATCACCTTATTAAACGATTGCGTTACTTTTCCCTGCTCAATCTAACTTTAACTAGTCGCGTGAATCTGCAATTTTAAAATATCTTTAGAAATATTTAAATTTAAAAAAATCGAAAAGTTAATGGTTGAACCACGTTTTGAAAAAAAAGGTCGAGTTCTCATTAGATCTCGACGTTTTGAGTCCTGAAAAAGCTCTCCAGACTAGTGTTGAGAACCCGTCACTATGTCTGTATGTGTGTAATGTGTGTAATGTGTGTGTATAAGTATATGGCCCGCTTTTAACTTTTGATGGCTGAGCCGAATTAAACCAAACTGGTTATGATTTGAAGACCATTCCTGAACTCCGAATCCCTGTGAATTTGAACCGATTCAAACAGGTAAATTTAACGATATAAAAAAAAGTTCAAAACAGCATTTATTAAATTGGTTTTTTAGAATGACTTCAAATCGATCGAATCAATTAACTAATCAACGATTAACATTTAAAAATCTCGTCATAATCGGTTGATCCATTTGTGAGATATTCAGCCTGATTACACTTGATGTTTTTCGCCTAAAAATTTGACAGCTTGTACAAGATTACAGACAGAAAGCTGAATTTTTCTTTAATCTGTTTCAAGTTGTCGAATTTGAATCAGAGTGATCGTGATCGAAACAATTCGAAGAAAGCGATATTAATTTTTAAGCTCCGAAACTTATATCTGATCCATCAGTGTTCTCGGGTCTTTTAGAAAAAAAAAAAAAAGAATTCAAAACAGATATTTCAAAGTATATCTTTGCAGCGACCGATCGATTCTGCGAACTAATCAACTGTTAACGATAAAAAAACCACGTTGAATACCGCGAATCGATTCAAAATCGTACAATCTGCTCGTGAGATATCGTGGTCGAGAAATGTGATTTGTTTTGAAAAACTTCGTTTATGTATGTGATCAGTTGAGCTCTCGATTCTTTTATAGTAGTCGAAAACTATATCAAGCAAAATCAAAGAGTAAAGGATTAAAAATTGTGTCATGCCAGAATTGCCCTGATTTATAAGCCCAAAATACAACCCTGAAACTTAAATTCTCCACGAAAAGTGAAGTAGATTATTTAAAAGTTTTAAAAATATGAGAAATATATCTTTTCTAAAAGGTCTTTCATTAAGGATTCCTATTATTGACTTGAAATAAAAAAAGATATGGGGAGATATCATCGACATATTTCATTCGTCTGAAAAATTAATTGATGCCATTATGTCTGGAATATAACATCGTTCAAATGTCTCACACAAGTTACATGACTCTTGCGCATAAATCAGGCTGCATTTGGCCGATGTCATGGGCTATGCTGGCTTTGAGGACCCCGTAGATAATTCGAATATACATGCGACTTAAGAGAACCCCTCAAGAAGAAGTCTAAATCGCACGATCTCGGTGGTCATTTCACATCAGCTCGTGAGATGACCACGTCCTCAAATCCATCGAACAGAATATCCCATGTGGCATGAGCTTTATGGCATGTAGCGCCGTTTTGTCAAAGCAAATTTAGGCTAAACGAAGTTGTTGATAGCCAAACTCGCTCTGAAATTGATATGAACCGATGAACCGCCGCGCCAAACTGAATTTTTCGGGATGTATTAGTTGATCTTGAATCTCTTGTGAACTGATATCATCCCGAATTCGACAATTTTGTTTGTTCACGTAACCATTCATGCAGAAATAGCGCCCTGTCCTTCCCAATTCTATTAAAGAATTTTATTATTTTACCATGTTCTTCAATTCTATATCCCAAAGAAGACTGACTGAAAGACAGCTAAACTTTCAACAAGATGGCCGTTATGCACAGTTAAAGTTTCGAAGTCCCCGTTGGAAAACCCTTTACTAATTGAAATCAGATCTTTTCACAGTATTTTGAAATTCCCTTGCAAGCTCTTTTCCAAGGGGAAGTGCCGATGGCATATAATGAAATAAAAGTAGTTCGTATTGTAGCGGACACAAAAGTGTCGGGTAGTCCGGATACCATTTCCTTTTACATTTAAGCTTAAGTTAATAGCCTTAAACAATTTATGCAGGAAACTCTCCACGTTTATATTTGTAAGTGTGTGCGTGCATGCGAGTACAAATTGAAATCAAAATGCCAAGATTTTCTTATTGTTTTTCAGGGTCCAAAATACACGAAATTTTAAGATATTTTATATAAAAATATTAAACGATATCGAAAGCCGTAATTTTCTCCCAGGCCAATATAAAAGGTAATACCAAAATATATATAAATGCATCATAAACTTTTTAAAATGTACCATGAAAATATGTCCAGCTTATTAAAATATAAGATTTTTTATATTCTGCATATCTAGACAATATTGGCTTTCGAGTCATATATCTTTGATCAACATCGGTGGACAAATAGATAATTAAAAGTGCACCACACAAAATGTGTACAGTGTAGTCGTATATGAGATTTCCATATATTGTGCATATCTACACAAAATTACCTTTTATATCATATATGTTTCATCAATATTGGTGGACCATAAGATGTCTAAAAGTGTACCACAAAAATATGTGAGTCAAGTTCGTACAAAAATTTCATGGGAATAGCAACAGCAGTTGTCTTCATTTTTATATTGTAAGAAACTAATTTTTAAGCGCCTTGTATGGCAAGTTCCGCCATCTTTTTCAAACCAAATTGTATCAGTCTGGAATTAAATACGAAAATTCAGTCAGTATGGCTCGATAGCGGCTGATGACGCCTTCAGTGTGTGAACCACACATTTCTTTGTGTTGTTGATGGTTTTGCGAATAATTTGAGCGAATTGCTTGTTAACTAGGCCAACTATGTAAACCACAAAATGTGTGTTCCGAAAGTGATCCATCCGCCAAGTAATTAGGAGAAAAGAAATAATAATAATTTTCACGCGATTTGTACAAAATATTTGTTAAAGATTTTTTTAATAAAATACCATAATTATTAGATAAACTTCACGATTACTTTCAGTTATCTTAATATGAGTCAATCAAATGTGGTCTTTCATTTTTTCAACCACAAACCAAAAACGTGAAGCACTAAATTTGAAAAAAAAGTTTCAAATATTGTAAAACTTTCACATGCTTCTTTAAAACAAACTCGTCATTATATCAGAAAAGTATTTCTTTGTACTTGAGAAAAAAACAGAAAAAAATTTAAAAAAAATAGAAAACAATTCCTTAAAAGCCGAAAACATAATAAAAACGAAATGTCATCGAACCGCACTCAATTAATTCATTCTTTACTTGAACATTTCAGTTCTTGTTTTCATTTCATAATTTCGTCAGAATCGTTATATTATTTTACAAAACTTCAAAAAAAAAAAAAAAAAAACAGAACGAAAATATTAAGAAAGCAAAAAAAAATATAATAACGCCTGAAAATAATGTTTCTTATGATCCAACATTAAAATAAGAAATTGAGCGAATGATTGAGTTAAAATAAAAAATAAAAATTTATGATGAGTTGAAGCGTTGGCTGCTCTTAAACGCTCATTCCACGAATTATTTATTTTAGTTTATGAACCGTTTTTTTTTTTTTAAATATTTATAAGTTACAGAAATCAAATACTTCTTAAGAAACTATTGTTTGATTTTTGTTCTTGTTGAAACAAATTTACACTGGAAAGAGAATTAATGAATCAATTTAAAAAAAATATGTTGATTTGGAAACGAGCAAATAAATATGTTTCATAGGAAATATCATATAAAATCGGTTTTAAAAATTTCAAGTGGTTTTTTAAACCAGACATTCTAGTAGATGAAAAAAAGTTTTCATAATATTAAAACAGAGTCCCTCAAAACTCCTCACCAGGCGAAATGCTGTCACAGCCAGTGTGACCATATGAATGTTTTAAAGTTTGTTATAGAGTTTGTCAACTTTAAGTATGATTTTTCATGGAAATTTTCTAAAATAGTTTAGTTTTTGTAACATGGCTAATAGTTAGTGTCCTACCGAACATTCGGCCATGAAGCATTGATGTTCGGTAAGCGGAATTGGTACCGAACATGAAAAATTTCTTTTTCATTAAATTACGTTTATTATAACATAATGTGACTATAAAAAATACAACGCTGGCAAAATGCAACAATTTAGTAGTCATTTGAGAACTTGTTACAAAATGTTAAAAAAAAAAATTTTAACTGTTGACTCTGTAAGTTTTTGCGCTCTTCTATCGTTTTGAGCTCTTCGAGTTAAAACACTTTTATTCTAATTTTCAAATCAACCGATTCCCATGTGAAAAGCGGGGATTGAGGTAGTTGTCGATTACTATAAAAGAATCTGATCTGATATATAACTTCGGAGTTCTTCAAAATAAATCACTTTTTTCGAAATTTTTGTTTGTTCAATATATCATAAACGGATTAATATATTTCGAACCCCCATTTGCAATGGCTTTTTAATTTTGATTTCTGATTAGTTCCCGGAAACGATGGGTAAAACCGTTGAAAAGTTATGAAAAAAAAACGTTTTAAAAAATTTGTTTTATGTTTTTTTGTTTTAATTTCTTGATATATATTGGATCAAATCGGCTTACAGGAAATCTAAGTTCAGTAGAACCCTTTAGAACGCCATCAATTTGGTTGAAATCTGTAAAGCCGTTCCAAAGTTATAAGCGGGTCCTATATTTACACATACACACTCACATATGCACACACATACATACATATATAAACACACAGGACACATACACACACATTCAGACATATTGATGGGCTACCAGGACCTCGGGATAAAACGAATGACTTTTAGATTTTTGAAAGTTTTAAATTTTCTTAGAGGAAAGTTTAAAAAATTTAATCAAAATTAATCAAATTTATTTCAGCAAAATTCTGTTATAAAATATTCATATTCCTCGAACCCACACAAGTGTTTTTATAAAACTTTTCAATATTATTTTTGCTTAAAAAAGAAAAATTAAAAAAAGAAATTAATTTGACGAACGAACTTTGAAAATTTAGAACGATGCCGATACGATTTCGGTGTCAAAAAGTACGTTCGATTGAAAACTACTTGTAATAACTGGAACTCTTTAACTAACCACAGGGTGGCCCGAACTAACCGAAGAGTTTCAAGTTGCTAAACCTTTTTATTTAAAATATAATTATTAAAATATTCTTAAATACAGTTTATAATATAATTATAAACAGTTTATAATATAATTACAACTGGTAGACGCATATTTGTGGTCTTTCCATATCATTTTCTTTCGCAAAACTTCAGGTATTCTGTTGTTGATGTTGAATGGCTGGATGATTTTAGACTTATTGATATAGACTTTCCCTTTCCGGTTAAATTCTAACCTAACATTGTCCGATATAAAACACCAGTGATGGACACGGCGACATCGTGTTTTCATATTCAAAAAAAGTATTGAATTATATTTTACGACGAAACGCAGCTGTTAAACTGTTCCTTGATTTCATGTAGCCCATATCCACCACTTTTGGTTATTAACGCACCCTTTCAATTTCAAATGGCCCCCGGTGCTAATAATTAAATTGTGAATAAAATCATCGTATTTATTCAGATTTTTACGGGAGATAAATTGCACAATTAAAGCGTTGCTGGAATTTATCGCTTTAAAGGGCAGACTGAATTTTGTATGGCGGCGTTATTTTTGTGTAATATTTTTATGAGGAAAGTTAAAAATAAAATGTATTCCAGTTTTAGAATTTTTTTAAATTATTTTTTTATAAAATTGTTTCTAATAGAATACATACATTTCAAACTCATTTTAGATATCATTAATTGGGAGTAACAATTTGGTGCTTGATTTAAAAACAAAAAGTTTTTGCTAATCAGGGAAAATATGATTCCCCAATTTGTAAAAATTGTAAAATATAATATTTTTAGTCGAATGTATTTTAAGTTATACTCGGAAACCACCTGTTGGAAAAAATCTGCCTTAAAAAATTTATAATTTTCTTGTTATTAAAGATGGAGGAGTTATTCTTATCCTCAAAGGTGACCCACTTTCGGGTTTCGTTGGGTCAGTCATATTTGAAAGCCACCAACATCTCTTTGAAAGCTGTAAATATGGTTACAATCGGAATACCCGTTTAGAAACTGCAGAATCTTTCCACTCCTTTTTTTTTTGTTTCAAATCCCCCATTGTGCAGGAGTCTATTCTACTTTTATATGACTTTACTTAGTTTCTTTGCATATATTTGGGCTTTGTGATAATGTTTTGAAATATATAATTTTTAACCTGTTCACTTAACAGATGGCCCTCGTATATGGGCCATTTTTGGAAAACGTTTATGACAATGGACGATCATAAAATTATGTACGTGCTACCTGAAAGTTCAATTAAAGTTATAGCAAATAATAAGACTGAAGCAATGCCGGTCCATCAACTGTCTGCTTGACGTTGTGTCCGCTTGTCCAGCTGCCTGTCTGTCTGTCTCTTTGGCTGTGTGATTGGTGTTGTGTCTATTAAATTATTTGTTACAGTGTCTACTTAAATTAAGTAAAATTAGTCTTATTTTATGTTTTTCTGTTTTCGTTCAAGTCCAAACATGTTTTGGTTTCATATAACTTTTCGTCAACAGATACAAACTGTTGAAAAAAAAATCTGTTAAAAATTTGTCAAACGTCTCGCGATCGGCGTGATAAGTTTGTTGGCGGTGGTATTAAATTGTACTTAAAATTTGTTTTCTTTTTCTTTAATGTTGTTGCTATTGTTAAGATTTTTTGAAAAATACTTTTTTGCTTTTGTTGTTAACCAACTCTTGGTTCAGTGACATTTTCAATTTGAGTTTTTAGCTTTTTTTTTATAAATTTTTTTCTCTTCTTATTTTTATTATCACACAACCAAAATTTTTATTGTGTTTTGCCAGAATTTTGTATGCGTATGCAACAGTGTGTTGTAGTTTTTGCGACAGCGCTTTGGCGTGCGTAGTCTGATATTTTTGTTGTCATTTTTGTAACAGCAGAAAAAGAGAAGAATGACAACAAAAAAAAAGAAAAAAAAAGTTTTGAAATTAAGGCGCGCATGCGTAGGTACATGCTCAAGTAAATATTTTGTTGCCGCTTGTTGTTAAGTACAACAACAGCTCCAAAGTACATGAATATAAATAATCATTCGTTTAGTTTAGGGTACATAAATTTATAATAATTTTTTTTTTCTTCCATTCTGTTACACTTTTGATTATTAATTTTTCTATAAAATGCAGCTGTAAAGATTTAACCAGCGGACTATTTATGTGTTGGGAATTAAAATCATTTATTTTTTTACTTTTCTTTATTCATTAATTAATACGATTGCGGTCGTTTTGTTAATTAAACGACAATATTGAATGGAATTTGAAGTGAAACAGATATTGATATAATACGAATAGATTTATGAATGTCGTCAGAATATTGCACAAACGTGCGGAGATTTAATAAGAACTTGATCAGTTCCAGTTCCAGTTAAAAAACAATTGAATCGTGCGAGATTTTCTTAGGAATTCTTGAAATATGGAATTTCGTCGAGTATCCCAATTTAATTTGGGGTAATTGACAGTTTCACCAAAAGTCTGAATCATCTTTAAAGAACTTTAGTGTATCTCTAATAAACATTTAACCTGATTTATTTGACATATTCAGCCTTATTCTGTTTGGCGTTTTTCACCTTTAAATTCGACATTTTCTAAGAGATTAAAGAAAAATTTAGCTCTTATGAAAGTTACTATTCGACATGTTGTCACAGTCGTATTATAAATGAAATTGGGGGATGGTTAATCAACATAGAATTTTGTCTGAATCTCTTTAGAGAAATGCAAATTTTGAAGGCGAAAAACTTCAAACACGACAGTGATGTTTGTCTCAGTTCACTTATTAAAATATGGTTTTGATTTAGACATACTTAAGCCACAAAAGTTAAAGCAACATTTTAGTCTGAAACAAAAAAAAAAAACAAAAAAAAGTTGGAAACTGTAACTTGTCGCTAATTTTAACAGCAAATCTATTGTAACTAGACTTTTAGGCTATTCTTTGAGCTCATCGAACGGAAACACCATTGATCTTATTTTCAAATCAACCGATTCCCACGCGATAAACGGTTCGAGTCATATAAAAGATTCCAGAGTCCTAAAAGATAAGATATATAATATTGGAGTTTTCCAAAAAAATATTGCTTCTTTGCAATTTTTTCGTTTACGATATCTCACGAACGGATTAGCCGATTTTGACTCATTTTGCATTGATCGTATTTAAATGTCAAGAGTAGTTTGTGCAATCGTTAGACGAAGTCGTTTAAAAGATTCTAAAAAAACTGCTTTCTTATATTCAAAATTTTTTTCGATGTCTTGAAATCTACCGGTTCGAATCGGTTTAGATTCACTGGGGTTCTAAGTTTAGAAATGTTATTCAGAACGCTACCAATTCTTCTTAGTGTAAATAGCTGAGTAGCAGTTTGTCTAATTGATCGGTCCAGCCGTTTAAAAGTTATTATAAAAAACAACACAATTTTTTTTTTTTGAAATTTCTTGCAATCGACCATCTCGAATCGGTTCAAATTCACATTCTATGTTTAGGAAACCCCCTTAGAACGCCATCAGTGCCTCGTTTCTGTAACTGATATAAGAAATTCGCATAGAATAAATAATATGTTGATTATTATAAAAAATTATAAATTAATTAGGAAATATAGCATGACTCAGCCTGTGTTTCACAGAGTGACTACAATTTTTTCGATACGAGAAGTTCTCACTTCAGTTACAGAAACGAGGCACAGTTTGGTGTGATTGGTTACAGCCGTTCAAAAGTTATAAGTGGGCCAGATACTTGCACACACACACACACATATGCATACTTACAGACAAATACAGACACATTCCCAGATATACAGACATAGTGTCGGCCTCTCAGACTTAGTCAGGGAAGTTTCCTAGGACCTCAAAATGTGAAGATATCATAAGAACTCAATATTTCCAAAACGGGGTGAAACCAATAACTTCCTGATCTCTGAAAATGAATTGTTTTCGAAATGTACACATTTCAAACTCATTGCAAATATTATGTTTGGTGTTCAAGTTAGAAACAATAAATTTTATGCTGGATTAGTAACTTCCTGATCTGTAAAAACTTTCAATTTTCCTAACGACAAGATAATACAATATGAATTTTAATATTCAACAATTATGGGTTAATTTAGTCAAGTCTGCATTGCTTTACTGATATACGAAAACGTTCTCCAGGCGTTAGTTATATATAAATATATATATTTATAAAGTCATATTTACGAGAACCAGATATTAAAAGAATATAGAAAAATTTCGCCCGAAATAGGATTTTTAATATATAAAATTGTTACATACAGAGTTGCTTATTTATAACGACATTTAGTACTAGTTCCACAGTTTTCTTTCTACAGTTTAATTTAGTGCGAAAATAAAAAGTTTTTCATAAAATGTTTGATAAAAAAATCTATCAAATTGTAAAAAAAATACCAATAAAACCCAAGAAAATACCCACTGTTGAAAAATCCGTGGTTTTTCCCCCCTTGATAAAAATATGACTTTCGAATGGACGGTCCATCTATATAAACCCTAAAGTAGCGGTATGAAACTAAAAAAATTTAGTTTCCTGCATAAACTGATCTCGGATCGGTGTAAGATTTATTAAAAATTTTGTATTAATAGGAATCGAAATAAATATATTTTGTTGGTACATACAAAATGATTTATCTAGTCTGCTAAGACATTAAGGAGTAGACTTGGATTAATTTCCAAAATATGTGGTGGTTGTACTGTTTCTAGGAGTGGCCCATGGCTCCTTGCTGAAGCTGCAAATTAAAAACTCTGTTGCCTACTTACAAGTCCTTTAATAAAAACATCTTAAAATAAAAGTTATTTATAGGCTTGTAATATAATTTTATTTTTATAAATATCATTCATTGTCTCGCAGCAACACGGCAGTCTAGAATATACGACTTTTTCATTTAGAAGGCAAAGAGTTACCCCTACCCATTTCATTTGAAGTGAAGTGAAATGTGAATATTATGTTTAAGGAATAAGTTTTTAATTAATCTTATTTCGGAGCAGCAAACACTCATTACAAACTCAGGCAACCGATTACACTAACGTCGTGTCCGCCTCGCCTGTCTGTAGCAAAGAATGGCGTAACTTTAACACCCACACACACACACACACACAACTTTTCAATAAAGTTTGAAGGAAAAACTTATCTCTTGTGATATTTTTTTGTAGTACTCCTTATTAAAATCCTTTCTTGTGTTTCTTTGTTGCCATTCTTCATTTCACTTAAAACAATAGTTGCCTGAATGTAGAAGAGAGCAAACAAATGAATCAAGGCAAATGAACTTACAAAGTGAAAAGCGAAACAAAGAGAATGGAAAGAAATTCGAATTCAAATGGTGTCCGTGTGTGTGTGTGTGTTAATTTTATATATTTTTTTTAACGAAAAACAATTGAAGACAAAATTTATTAGAACTCTAAATTAGGCAGCATAAGAAAGTTACAATAATTTCCTGCTCTGAAGGCAGCCAGCCAGACAAAAGCAAAATTTTCTATGATAATTCAAAAACTCGAAATTATAAATTGTCGTTGTAAATGGGTAAAAGTATCTAAAAGATGTAAAAAATCAGGTCTTTTGTATGTTTTTTGTTTTTGTTAAAGTAAATACTTTAAGTTTTACGCTACTTGAAGTATTTATTTTGATGTGGGTTACTTTTCCTCTTCTCTTATTTCTTTGATAGATTTTCTACAGTATAAAATAATTTCATTCGTCATTTGATTCCATTTCTTTTTATTAATTTAATATCAAAAACAACAACAAACACACAAGTACCACGAGTAAATTTTTGAAATTATGGATGATGGGTTGGTTCAATTTTAATGGTTTTTATTATAATTTCTTGGTTTTTTTTTTGGTTTATAGACAAATAAATGAAATTAAAGAAAAAGAAATACAAAAAGAAATTGTAAAGATTTAAATACGGTTTCAGTGAAAATACTTAAAATTATAAAAATTATTGCTCTCATAGTCGCTGAAGTAAATTCGTGTCTAGTAACAGGGCAATCTTTTGCTTAAATAATAATCTTTGCTCAAAATATCTCGGCATTCAGAAAGTCCGCTGGGATAAAAATTAAGGTTTCATAAAAAAAAATTAACATGAGACTTTACGCAGCACAGAATTAGTTGAACTGAATGAGAGTTGAAAGCGTTTAAATAAAAAAGAATTTGATTTTGCATTGGAGTTGCAATTCTATATCAATGCGTACGATGATGTACAATTCCTCTGTTCCATGAATACACCGATTTTGTATTAAAACTTTTCTCAAGGATAGACAATATCTATTTTGAAGTATGTAAATATTTTTTTTTTGCCAAAGTTGAGAGCATTTTTTAAATTAATTCAAATCTATTTTCGGTTTAGTGTTAAGAATTCGAAGAAGATCATAAAGTTTATATGGAAGTAACGCAGTCCACTTCTTCGATATAAAAACTTATAGTGAGACGATATAAGTAAATTCTTTCATATAAATGGCTAAAGCATAATTAGTTTTACAACTTAATATGGGTGTGGTTCTGCCCAATTTTCATTCATAAAATTTAATTTTAAAAGGAACTGAATATGTAGGCGCAAATATATACAAGAAGCTATAAATTAGCTGGAATATAATAATAACTATATAATATGGGCGTGTAACTGCCCTCTTTTCTAGTCATAAAATTGAATTCCAAAACGAATTTAAGAAATTAATTGGAACAAAAGAAGGATATGTAGAATGTATGGGCGTGTCACTGCCCACTTTCACAGTCTTACAATTGTCCCTTAAATTCAACCTAAAGAATATATTCCAAGTTTCAAAGTTTCGTTTAAACAATAGAAGCTTTATGATAGTATTTGCAACATATAGGCGTGTTACTGCCCACTTTTCTAGTCATAAAATTTTTATCTAAAACGAATGTAAGGAATTTTCGCAGTCCTCAAGCAATTTGTAGACAAAAAATTAAATGTAGAGTGTATGGGCGTGTCACTGCCCACTTTCACAGTCTTAAAATTTTCTCTTAAATCCAATTTAAACAATATATTCCAAGTTTCAATGTTTCGTTTAAGCAATAGGAGCTACATATATAATAGTATTTGCAACATATATATGGGCGTGTCTCTGCCCACCTTTGGAGTCGCAAAATTGTGTGTTCAAATTAATTCAAATAGTTTTTCAAGGATCCTCACATTTGATATTGCGGCTACTTGGGAGTATATGGAAATGTATGGGCGTATTATTCCCCACTGTTGAATTGTATAAAAATGAATTTAAAAAGGGTTTTAAAGCTTTTGACAGTTGCTGAAGGAAAAGCAGTTATATGGGAATATATAAATTTTATGGGCGTAGGCACTGCCCAATTTTATAGCCTTGAAATAGTATTTTAAAGAGTACTTAAAGAATTCTTTAAAACTTCTTAACAGTCTGTTGAGTAATAAGAGCTATATGCGAGTAATTAGAATATATGGGCGTGTCACTGCCCACTTTTCTAGTCCCCAAATATTTATTTAAAACGAACCTAAAGAATCCTTTTCAAGTCCATAATAGACATTTAGGTAATAGGAGCTATATGACACTATTTAGATTTAGAATATATGAGGGCGTGGCACAGTCAATTTTTTGCTTTTGAAGTTGCAGTCCAAAAGAAAGTCTAAGAATTTTTCAAAGTTCCTAATGGTGATTTACGATATAGAGCTATATCAGATTATTTTTATTGAGTGGGCGTGGCACAACCCACTTTTATGGTCTTAAAATTGTATGTTGAAATGAATTTAGAAATATTTTTAAAGTTGATAATGGTTACTTAAAGAGCATCTATTAGTTATGTGTGTTTAGAATACATGGGCGTGGCACCTTCAACTTTTCCAGTCGTTAAATAATCGTTAAACCGCTTAAAATTGTAGTTCAAAAGAAAGTCTAAGAATTTTTCAAAGCTCCTAATGGTGGTTACAATATAGAGCTATATTAGATTATTAACAATGAGTGGGCGTGGCTTAACCCACTTTTATAGTCTTAAAATTGTGTGTTGAAATGAATTTAGAGACATTTTTAAAGTTGATAATGGTTGCCTAAATAGCATCTATTAGTTATATATGTTTAGAATACATGGGCGTGGCACCTTCAACTTTTCCAGTCGTTAAATAATCGTTTAATACGAATTCAAATCATGCAAAGATATACAACAGCCATGAAACAGTAGCAGTAATGTGAGAATATTTACATATAATGGGCATGTCACTGCCCACTTTTGTGTGTGCAAAGTTGTGTGCTTAAAATTTTTAAGGATAAGCTTAGAAATCCCAGGTCTTTAAATAGTAGGAGTTACGTATATAAACATTTTAAATGAATGGGCGTGGCACCGTCTACATATCTGCACCTAAGCTTTAGTATTAAAATGAGATTAAAGGAGTGTGTCAATATTCTATAGCAGGCATCAAAAAGTAGAAGTGTTATGACAATATCAAAGTGTTATGGGCGTGGCACTGCCCACTATCGTATATGTCAATTATGTATTAAAATAATGCAAATAACAGTTTTTTATTTTTAAATTTCTAACAGTTGTTTGAGAAGCAGGAGTTTAATGAATGTATTTAGAAAGTATGGGCGTGGCACTGCCCATATATCTACTCCTCAAGTTGTGTGCTAAAACGCATTTTGTTTAATATATATTTGGTTGTTAAGACAATGAAAATGCGTTTTATTGACATCTATTTATTAGAAGTAGTTGAAAGGAAATGCTTTATAATAGGGGCGTGGCTCATGAAACTTTTTTATAATCGTACAAGTAATGGCATTGTCACCCAAACGTGCCATAACCTAAAAATTTCAAGCTGAGCTGATTGAAATTATTTGGAAATGCGTTGAAGAATAATTAAAAGCCTTAAAGGATCTTCCTCGTATCAGGCCAGTAGTTCAGTTAACGTCTAGTATTTGTAAGTTTTAACAAAAAACCGAGGCTTTTTAAACCTTTGTAGGTATGTGTGCGTAATTAGTTGAAGTATTTTTTTTTTGTATATATAAAATATCTTAACTAACGCCTACAATGAAACGTTATATATTGTTACAGGCAGCAAAACAAAACCGATATCTCTTTAATGAATCTTAATGTATTTCACTTCATGTTTTTAAATTTTAAAAAAGAAAAACAAACACGTATAAAAGCATTTATAAGTTATTAAACCAGAAGAAATAATATTAGCAACAGAATAATAAATAGTTTTAATGAACTCGCACACCAGCAAATAAATCGCATTGAAAACGGGCAAACAAGCAATTCATCTGTGTATCTTAATATCTAATTTGTGTCGATGTATCTGTATCTTTACATCTACACAATATGTCTTCTATTAACAAATTAATGTATTTTAATACATTTCATTTTATAGTTTTGCTTGTTTAATTCTTGTTTTTATTTTTTTTTATTTTCAATGATATAATACAGGCGGCGGCGGCGGCAATCGGCGGTATTAGATAAATTATTAATGCGGAGCACTTTTCTCAAACGCTCGTATTCATGGCAAATGCCACTAAATGATATTTTGTATTCAAAAGCTTGTAATTCATGCGAATTAAACAACATATTGAAAATATCTGTGAATTGGGAATCTGTTAAAAAAGATCTTAATTGTGACACATAAACATGTTTAATGTTGAGTCCATTCATTCCGCTGCCACCCATGTGCGAGTAACATCATCATCATCATCATCATCATCATCAATTCATTCCATCTTGAAGTAATTCTTTTTGGTTTTTTTTTTTTCTTTTCAACTTTGATGAAGTTGTTGTGAAAATTCTTTTGATGTATTTTTGTTTCTCGCTCTTATAAAATATTTGTGTGTATGTGTGTGTGTGTGTGTGTGTGTGTGTGTTTGTAATGTGGCGCCTTTTAAAATAATTTATCTATTAAGTTTATGAAAAATCATTTGTTAGAGATATTTATTTTCTTTAAAAATTAAAAAAAAAAATGTTTAATTGATTTATTTTTAATGAAAATCTTGCGAGTTTTTTTTACTTATAACCAGTGTTGCCACTTAATTATTTATTATTCCGTTAAATTTGTCTCCACAATCTGCCCGAATTCCTAGAACCCGAACATTTTTTTTAGAAAAAGTACTCAAATTTTATAAAGTCACTTTACATACGCATCGACTTGTGTAATTGTGTTGAGCAATTTTGAAAAATAAAAAGAATTAAATAATAATTCTTGGGTAGTTCCATTAATGCAGCAGTTAAATAAGTATTACTGGTTATAAGTCTATACCTTTAAAGGGAGCGGTACTATGAAAACCGAAACTGTGTCATCTCGAAGTTACGAAAAATTTAAACTTTTGTCGGTTTAGTATTGAAGCAATTCTCGTATACAATTTCCGAATAAATTTTTTTTATAAATAGAAACTATTTTCACATTCAACTGAGCCTTATCTAACCAGTGGTTCGAAACAATACACCAGAGTAGTGATGACCAAGTGTAGCGGCTTTCGAAAATAGCGCTGTTTGTGATTTGAAAATTAAATTACAAACACTAAACAATTAATAATTCAATTTAATAAAAAAAAAAGAAAGATCGAGAGCTAGTCGTGTTTTTGTTTCAAACATAATTCTTTTGACATCGTGAAACAGGCTGTTATATTCGGCGGGGCGAATCTTATATGGGCTTCATCGACGTTTGTCTGTTAGTTTTATGTACCGAAAACAAGTTAAAATTTTCCAGCTCTGGCACCGTAATTGGGATCTTGCTGACTTTCAATGGCCAATAAATCTATTTAAGATTTGATAATTGATTGATAATACATCAATCCAAGACAGACGTGACCAGCTTTTTTAGCTTCGGAAAGCCAATTTTGTGAACAGTCGGATGGACAGACTGACCATCGCTTATACGAATGCCGTATTCATGAGAACACGGAATAATATTGCGGAAATTTCACACCGAATGACAAATGAATTTGGTGAAGGATCAATTTAATATTCAACTCCTGCAGGAAAGCAGAACAGCGCTTCTTTCGAAAGCTGCTACACTTTATCATCACTTGTTAGGTGGCTTAGCTGAATGTCAAAACATATTCTATTCGGAAAAATTCCAAATTGTATATGAAAATTGATTCAATAGTAAAACGATGTAGGGGTCCCCGTATCAAATCCCCGGGACGATGGTGATTATTTTTGAAAATTAATTCTTGAATTATTTATCGTATCTTCGGTCACTATTCTATCAATTATAATTCAATTTAATATAAAAAGTAAATTTAGTATAAATAACTAAAAATAAAACCCGTATAAAATCCCCCATAAAAATGTTTTTGTTTTATTTGCAAAAGCCGACCGATTTTACTTTAATTTGTCTTATATGATTTATTATTTTTCTTTTTTACTACCCAATAGATTATTATAATAAAAAAAAAATATGTATTGAAATGTATAAAATAGAAAAAAATTTAAATTCAAATTTTCTTGATTATAAAACTCCTAGTCTTTTTGTTTTATTCTTCCCACAATTTCTTTGAATAGAAATTTCGACAAATCCTTTGCAAACACATATTTTTTCTTTGTCTCTTAAAAACTCATAGAAATTATGTTGCAGCACGTAAATATTCTGTTTGTGCTCAAACATTTTCACAGGTGACGTTCTCAAATTTTACTTTCTTTTGCAACATGCAGGAGTTGCACAACTCTGTGCATCGAATGTCAAATCAAATTTTAACAATCAACAGGATTTTTTGTTTTAATAAAAACTGCGTGTCAATAATCTCCTGGGAAGAAGATGTTAAGGTTTTTAATTGTAATTTAAACAACTTCTTTACAGTCACGTAGAAATTTTATACGTTTATTTTACCAGTACACAGGGTGGCGCAAAATTAATTTGGCTGTCGTAAGATATTGTAATTTTTGCAAATAACGTCATACGATAGTCATACATGACATTTCTGAATTATAGTTGCAGTTTAGAGCCAGACAAGCAAGACGCTGTGATCGAAATTATTCCCATAAAGCACTCGCATCCAACAAAAGCCGAAGATGTTTTTCAACCATTGAAAAACGCCAAGATCAGTGAAACCTGTGGGGTTACTTTGTAATGCGATGCCAAAGAAACGCTCTTCGCATTTGTATGCCATTTACATTGAAATGCGAAATTAATTTCTTTCGCATCGTAATACAGGGTAACCCCCCCTGAACAAAAATGTTTAAATTACTATTTTCAGAAAGTTATGTTTCGGTATCTGTCTGATTAAAATCCTTAAAAATTTTTGTATATATAATTTCTAACGTAATTTTAAGTACAGTCGTACTCGGCACGTGACATATTTTACCATCACAAGATTTTTATTGCTTCTGTGTGCCGCACATATTTTTGTAGTACACTTTTATGTAGCATAGTGTACTTCAAGATTGACGCATCGTATACGATTTAAAAGGTGATTTCATGTAGATATGCACAATATTTATAATCTTATATAAATAAGTCATGCATATTTTTGTGGTGCACTTTAAAACATCAGGTGGCTTATCAATATTGATGAAAGTTATATAATTTAAAAGGTTGATTTGACCAGATATGCATAATATATTAATATTATTTATATATACGCCGCCATACATATTTTTGAGGTACAATTTTCATTTTCTCATCGTCCAGGATTATTGACAAAACATGTATTTTTCAAGAGAAGGTTTTTTACAGTAGATATGGACAATATAGATAATTTCATATATTTATACGCCACAAAAATATTTGTGGTACACTTTCACGTATGTTTTGGCCCACCAATAATAATAACATTTATATGCACACTATAGAGAATGTACTATATGCAAACAATATCCATCTTTTTGTTGTACAGTTTTCAGTATCCCATCGTTCACAATGTCGATAAAACATATACAATTTAAGAGGTAATTTCGCATAGACATGCACAATATAGACTCTTTTATATATAAATACGTCTCACAAATTTTTGTGGTACACTTTTTACCATCTTATGCTCTGCCAATACATGATTTAAAGGGCTATTTGGTCTAGATATGTATAACATAGAGAACCTATTATATGGATACGCTGTAGTTATTTTTATTGTTATTATTTTAAGCAGCTTGTTGCCCACCAAAATTGACTTTAAATAAGAATTTTTGGTTTAAGTTGTTGATTCAGGAGTATTAAATAAAGAATTTCAACAATATTTGTAAATAAAGTAAAATATTTCCATGCGTAATTTTATATTGAAAAGAAAACTAAATAAGTGTTGTCTTATTATATATATATATATATATATATATATATATATATATAACACAAATTGAAGAAAAAATCTTAAAACTAAGCAAATTCGTAGTTTTGAACTTGAACCTAAATAATTTTCAATTTTTTCTACTAATTTTTCATTAATTTATATTAATTGAGTGTCAAAGGAAGTTCGAGTTTTTATATTAGATGTATTAAAATGTATGTTTAGCATACATTTAGGATTTACAAATAGATATTTGATACATTGAGTTTGAGCGCCACTGCCACACATCAAATTGTCTCGTCAAACTTTATTTTGTTTGATTGTGTTAGTGTAAAAGAAGTCACACTTGCAGGTTAATGGAAGTTTGATAAAATCAATAGTTTGGATATTTACAAATGCTGCTACAGAGTCCGAAAATTGTCAAACCATATGGATTCATGCCATGTCACCAAACAGAACTTTAACAATGGTGCCATATTGATGAAAACGTATAAAAGCTGAAGAAGGAGAGGACAAAAAGGATCGAAAATAGGGACTTATAAACTTTTTCGAAGGGACTAACAAATCAGTTTTTTTTTTTTTATTGTCTCCACACATAAAAAAAATCCAGTATCTAAATTAAAAATCAGATCGTTATATATACTTGAGGCTCACATTCAGTAGGAAAGGAATTAAATATTTACTGCATTTTTAACCGCAAATAATGTCGACCTGAAAAGTGCTTTAAATAAAATCTGTATATAGTAAAAATCATATTTTAAAGAACAGTTCAAGTCTACATTATTTTCTATGCGAATTTTATTTAATACGAAAGTTAATCAAAAATCTTTATAAAAATCTTTTGAAAAAGATTTGTTTTTATAAAAATTTTCAATAAACAATATTAATAGAACAAAAAATTCAGAAAAATGGGACATGAAGAAAATAATCAAATGGTAACACAGGTATCATAACACACAAGTGTTAACATCAGGTTGATACAGTTCTCGGATTGTTTTTCACAATAAAATTTGTGTAAATAGAAAACTGTTATCACATTCAACTAAGCCACCTAAACAGTGGTGATAAACACAATATACACATGAGCACAAGATGAAAGTGTAGCGACTTTCGAAAACAGCTGTTCTGCTCTGCTGTGTAAGTTGAATAAAACTGATGTTGACTTCCTTTGTGCCTAGGAATATTTATCATTATGTCTTTCTGAGATTTTAACTAAGTTAAAACAATTAGCCTATAAAAAAAAATATTAATATAATATTAATTCCATGGATCAAGTGCGTTAATGTAAATTCTAAAATTAGCATTTTATATTAAAAAAAAAAACGCGCTTAATCGATTGCCCCATTGATGACTTCCATTTATATAACTGTGGGTCTTTTGTCTTTCGAAACTTTGGGTTACTAAAATGAATTTTTTACCTGCAAGCTTTATCGTTATTCAAATGAAAATAATTTCATACTTAATTCCTTATATTTTTTCTTAATAATCTTAGCGAATAATAATAAAAGTAATAATTATAATTATACTCTTAAAAAAAAAAAAGGCAAAAATATTAAATCCCAAAACACTTGAAGGCATAATCAAATATGGCTTCTTACTTTTTATATAAAATTTCTTTTTTTCTTTCACCTCAATTCCTTTATTTTCATTTCTATTAAATTTTAAACACTGAATTTTTTATAAATATAGACAAAATATTGTTTGAAATTTTCAAGTTACAAATGCGAGTATTAAAGTGATTGAAAGTGTGTATTAAGTACTCGCATTGTAAGTTTTATATCGATCTTAATGTGGCCTGTCTTGTTATTTTCTTTTTTTTTATTCCTCTCTCTCTGTTTATCTGTATATCTTATGGGTTGGTTTTTAAATTCGTACAATAAAAAAAACACCTCAACTCAAAATGTACTTAAATACAAGCATTATAAAGCATTAATTGTTTAACACAAAAACGAAAGAAAAAAATCTTTAAGATTGATGGCAGTTTATTTGTAAGATACAATTTTTTCTTTTATTGTTTCTGTTATTTTTCAATATGACTACAATTGATTTTTTTTTTCCTACATACAGAATTTGTCAATGGGTGAATGACTTTTTAAGTACTTAAATGTAAGTGGGAGTGTTTGTTACAGGCTAGACAATGTCATTTCATCTTACACGTGAAGGTGTAGATCGAATATATATATATATATATATATATATATATATAGATATGTAACGATCTCAAATGATTTTTAATTTAGATACTGGATTTTTTTGTGGAGACAGTAAGAGGAAAAACAAAAAACTAATTTGTCAGTCCCAATGAAAACTTCAGAAGTCCCTATTTGCAATCCGTTTTGTCCTCTCCTTCTTCAGCTTCTATACGTTTTCATTAAAATGGCACCATATTTAAACTTTTGTTTGGTGGCACGGCCACGCCTTAACATCGCTTCCCTCCTAAATGGTTTCATAAATTTCGGACCAGCGTTTGTAATAATGTAAACTATTTTCATTTTGTCAAACTTCCCTTGACCTGCAAGTGTAGGCTCTTTAACACTAACACCATCAAACAAAATAAAGTTTGACGACACAATCTGATGTGTGGCAGTGGCGCTCAAACCCAATATATCAAATATCTATTTGTAAATCCTAAAAGTATGCCAAATATATAATTTAATACTTCTAATATAAAAACTCCAACTTCATTTGACACTCAATTTATTTAAATTAATGAAAAATCAGTAAAAAAAAAGATTGAAAATTATTCAGGTTCAAGTTCAAATCTACGAATTTGCTTAGTTTTAAGAAGTTTTCTTCAATTCTTCAATATATATATATATATATATATATATATATATATATATATATATATATATATATATTTCTTTAAATGTTTTCACGTAAAATTTTGGTGTTTGTTGGACATTTTATAACTACCGCCTTCGTTAGATTATTTAAGAAAATTAACCGATTAATAGCCGTCTAATTAATCCCTTATATACACACATATTGTATTCCATTTGAAGCATTTGAGTGTCCTTTTGTTGCAGCTGGTGCTGCTTCTATAGTTAAAAAGAACGGATTGAAAACAAAACTCCATTTAAATTATTATTTATTTTAAATTCTCTGCTAAGGAAATAAATTGAAACCGATTGTAAAATGTTATATTAAAAGAGTTTATTGAGTAAAATTACTTGAATTATTAAATGTCCAAAAAGTTGCTATAATCGATTAATTAATCGATTGATTAGTCTAATAATTATTCGAACAATTAACAATTTCATTGATCGCTTAATATATTTCTGCCATCACTATTTATGAGTTTGAAAAACCATAGAAACAAATATTGCATTCGACGAATTCATTTAAACTTTTTTATTTGTGACTTAAAAAATGGAAAAGAGTGATTTTTCTAATATTCATAATTTTATAAAATCTCTTTTAATTGAAATAACATTATTGACAACATGTCTTTAAACGCCCAACATTTTTTCCCAATTTTCAAAAGATTCATTTTGTAACCCCATTAAATTAATTGACGGAGTTAAAAGAAAATAATACTTTATTACGTTTTTTTTTTTTCGTAGTAAAATCTTTTCAAATTGTTAATGGAGCCTCGTTCTCCCCTCCTCAAATCAATAAGTGTTTATTTGGTTTTTAAGCATTTTTCGAAAAGATCAGCATTTGTTTCCAGGGTGTGTGTGTGTGTGTGTTCGTGTGCTTTATTTTTTATCCAAATTTCATTATAACTACTCCACTTAAATATGAACGAAATAAAGAAATTATTCTTTATTTAAAGAACATTTTACTGAAGTGATTATGATTATTTTGATTGCTTGATTTGGTCTTTTTTCCTTCATCTACATTTCAGTTTGTGTGCTGGCATTTAATTTGAATTTTAATTTCCAAAAAGAAATTAAAATAAATAAACGATAGAGAAAAAGCAAAGAGGAAGGGAAATTGCTCTGGTGTATGTGGCATCATACGAAGAACAGTTTTTATTGAAATCACACCATTTGCTTAATGGCACTTGTGGAATAAAAAAAAAAATTAATGAATAAAAATCAATATAAAAGCAAACATACAGACAGACGCGCCGAAAACACGCATTGGCGTAGTTGGTGAACGAAGAGCCAAGAAAATCTAACAACTCCCTCAACTTTTCCAATAAAAATGGTTTTTCGTTAGCCCACAACATTGGCAACACTTGTTGCATATGTCTGGGGCAGCCAATATAATCAATATTAAATTAATAAAATGTTAAACAAAAGTATTGGAAATAAGATGTCTGCCATTTTGCTTCAAATCTATACATTTTAGTTACACACGCAGACAACAAACACTTTCATTTTTAAACTCCATATTTAAAATGTTTATAATAACATCATCATCATCATTCTGTACTTTCGGCTAATTCATAGTTCATTGTATCTTGAAAATATTTTCTTCAATATAATTATTTTGTGTTGTGTGATGCCCTTAAAAAAAGAAATAAAAATTACTAAAAATTTCATGCTTTGCGTTTTATTAAAACCGATTTTCAATTTAAAAAAAAATTTTGCTTATAAAAAACAAACACTTATTGAATATTAAATTGAATACGATGGAGATATTTAACATCAACTTATTGCCAGTAGAAAAATAAATTTGTTTTATTTTTAAAAAATCATATTATTAATTTTTGTTTGTTATGTTCTTTTCATTTGCAGGTTAATAAACAATATTCGGCCACCGACTTGGAGGCTTTTATGAAGTTGGCCGCCAATTGGCAGAACACGAATCATAATTTGTTAGAGGGCGTGGATATAAAAGGAGGTGAGTACAAGAAAAGGCTTTAATAAGAATCAGAATAGTCCTTTTCTTCCTCTGCACATAAGAATTTCTAATAAAACTATCCTTCTAATAAAATTATTTTTCACTTTCACCATTTCCAGAAATGCAACAATATTTAAATAATCCAGCCATGAATATGTACAAAAAACGTGAACGCACGCAGAACTGGAATCATCAAGAGAAAAAATTTCTACTCGACTTGTGTCGCAAAGATATGAGAATAATAGAGAATAAAAGACTCGATGCTGGTCTGACGGCTGTTAAAAATAAAGCCTGGAAGATAATACATCAAAAATTTTCAAATCAATTTGGCACAGATCGAACGTGCAATCGTTTAAAAGAACAATGGCGACGGATGAAAGGTGAGTTGCAAAGAACTAAAATGATAAATTAAAAAAAAAAAGTAATAATAATAATCGTTGTTTATTTTCTTTTCCTGTTAAACAACAAAAAAGCCTGTACTCGAAATGAAATATTGGACTACAATAATCGTTTAACCCGTTTCGGACCCGAAGTGGCCGATCGTAAAAAGCCCTCACCGTTCACATTTGAGGTTTGGGAATTTATGCAAGAAGCGAAAAAAGCCTGCAAGTCGGAGGCGTTGGATGGCATAGACTACTCAAAGATTCCGTTGGCCTTGGAAGAGGACTTTGAATATCGAGAAGAGGATCACAATAATGAAGACGATCATGATATGGATGAGTAAGTTGGCTGGGCAATTTGTATCTTTGAATAGAAACAGAATTCTAAATTCTTTTTATTTTCATTGTTTTAACAAAAGTAGCAGCCGTACCCCACCTCAAGACCTGTGCGATGTTGACATTAAAGAGGAGACCAATGAGACTTTAAACGATACTTATTCGGATGCTGATAAACTCAATAGTTTTTCCCCGCCACCTATACAACGTAACAGCCATCCTGATTTGGATCGTTCCAGCATGCACAGTCCCACAAATCTTTCCACAATTGATGATAATACGCCGGCACCCAGCAGCGGTAATGCTGCATTTTTGCCTCAGGGAGGCAATGATATGACTGGTTTCCAGCCAGGCTTTAATATGAATAATATTTCGGCCACTTTGGAAGCTTTAAATGCCCTGCGTAGCGGTCAGTTTCCCTCAGCAGCTGCAGCAGCAGCGGCCGCTTTGCAAAACAACTTTGCAGCTGCGGCTCAACAACAGCAGCATCATCAACAGCAGCACCATCAACAACAGCAGCACCATGATAACGATGACCAACTGCCCCCAGCTAAAAGGCCAAGAACCTCCTCCATGTCAAATGGCAACGGCGCCATCTCTCTTGGCGGGGAAATGGATTTAAATGAAAATCACAATAATAATTCAACCACTTGCCTGACCTCTTCCACCGCTTCCCTGAATGCTTTAAATACGAAATCTCAAAGCCTAGAATGCTCACCCGAATTGAGACATTTTATGGAAATGCAAAATAAAGAGCATATGATGCGCATGCGCATACTCGAAGTGCAATTACAGGCCGCCAAATACAGTCGCGATTTAGTGGAAATTAATAAAACACTGGCCCTGCAAAAGCTGCAAGAATATGCCAGCAAACGTTTAACAACCACATAAAATTGTCTGAATATTTTTTTTTTTGATGAAATCACCATATTTTATTATTAAAATTTAGTTTAAACTCAGACAAAAAAAAATTGTTACATAATTTTAAATCAATCCTTTATTTTGGCAGTTTATTATTTACGAAAATAGTTTTCTTGCTAAAAGATAAAATAAAAAGAGCTGCGCTCGTTTTATTCACAAATTTATTTTCAATTTTTATTTAATAATCGTTAGTATGTAGTTATTATTTACAAAACATATCGTTGAAAATACTTTCAATCAAGCAGCACATTCCTTTTAAAAGATTTGTTTTTAAATAAAAAAAACTTCGCTTTATAAATTTTTTTTTTCAACAAACACATGTGCCAACGCAGTATTTCAAGCTCAAATTTAAAAGATAAGTTTTTGTAAAAAGAAAAATCGAACAAGAAGGACACAAACCCAAGTATACAAAATATTAAAAATTAAAAACTTCCCTTGTTATAGAATATTTCCTAGTGTTGTAAGTCGTCCTAGTAAATAGTTAAAACAAAATACTACCTCAATTTAATTTAAGTAGCCGTATATATACAAATTTCAAATGAAACAAAAAATTAAAACAAAATCAGCTTAGTTTTAGCTACTAAACTTATTATGTAATTAGATTGTTTTCTTAAAAAGGAATAGATGCAAAAACGATGATATATTAAAGATGAAAATATATTTTGTAATTAAGTATCGTATTTACTTAATTAACAAACAATGCAAGAAAAATCTATTACTTTGCATTAACTATTTAAGTACTTATTTGTTTTAAAGATTTTAATTATTTATTTTAGCAGTTGTTTTGTTCTCTGCCCCAGCATCACCTTGCGTTAGCTTAGCAAGTTGTACGTTTGTTTTTAATTAACATTAACCTTTTTCTACCACCACAATTAAATGCCATATTTATATTCTATTTTTCCACAACTCCTTAAACTTAAACATAATTTGTAATAAAATCTTTGCTCTTGTAAATTTAAACTTAAGCCCAGAGACTGTAAAATTCCCTTAAACATCTTATTTTATGTGTAATTTTGAAAATATCAAAAACAAATAACCTCAGTTTTGTATAATAATTCTATGTTATTATTCTCTTAACATAAACAAATTTGTTAAATAAAATACTTTTGAATAAGTTTTAATTTTTAATGAACAAATAAATCATTTTTAATAATTTTCTCTTAATTAAGTTAAACAAAAACCATTTATTCTGAAATAATAAATATTAATTTTCTGTTTGTTTTAGGTTTAGTTTTCTAGATTAAAAAAATCTTAATAAACAAAATGTAAAACTTAATGAACAAAAACATGAAAATCTAAAAAATACATATTTAGATGAAACCAGATGGCAGTAAGTTTTTTAAAAAAACTAAAAAAAAGTATTTAATATCTGCTTTGTTTGAATACTAAAGGTCTTATAAGACAGATTTCGTATGCTTGTAAACATAAACACTTTTTATTAACTAAAGCCTTCTAAGGAATTATCCTAATGATAGCTAATTTTAACCTTTCAGCTATTAAGTTGCATGCTATCTTGCAACCTAAAAACTATTGAATTAATATGTATATCTAGTGTTATGTCTACTTTAAAGTTTCGCGGTCTGCGCACGTTAGATTAGCCTCTTTTCTGATGTCGGTATACTCGTATCGAGCAAGTGTTCATATTTTGATCCATTTGGAATGTTTAGTGTGTTTGGGACAGTCATAAAAGTGTTCTTCGTGTTTGGCGATTTTCTGCTGCTGGAAAATGTGGATATCAAATTTAGCACAAAATCTTGTGTAAAAAAAATAATTTAAGTGTTCAAAACGGCTTGAAATGCTGGCAAGTATACGGTGATTGTGCTCTGAGTTTGAATAATGTTTATCAGAGATGAAAGCTTGCCAACTGAATGTGAATGACGGCACTCGTCCTCGACGCCTGAGCACATCAACAACCGGTGAAAATGTTGCGAAAGTAGAGAAAAAAATTATAGAGAATCGTCGTCGAATCAGATTAGAGAAGTTGCTGAGGATGTAGGCTCACGTCAAGCACTATTTCCAGAAATTTGTGAAAAGCTTTGTGTTGAATATTAATGCCAGTACATAACTTTACGGTACTTTCAGTGCTGTGGGAAGTAGAGTGTTCACTGCCACTCCTGACCGACCTTGTAAGGCACGCCAGAATAGCTCATTAGGCATGCATAGATAGTAGCTTATACATATCACTCAAAGAGCGGCATATATATAAATACTTGTTAAAGTATCTTAGACCCGTAATGGATACGTTGCTTGTCATGTGCCGCCAATAACTGCGAAATAACCAGGAAGGCTAATATCTAAAAATGCAGTCTTTGAACGAAACAACTGTCAGCACCACATTGGATAGCACCTGTTGATCTCGCTTTCAGCACGTCCAAATTGCAAATATCGATTGGACTGAAGTCCGTACCAAACATACATATATTTCAGCTGACATGTGGACTTCGGAAGGAGACATCAGCCAATCAATATCCAGAGTCGTCCAACACCCATTAAAGAAACCACTAAGTTTGCTCAAAGACTTCATTTGTATGCACGTTCACCAACACGGACATTATCCTTGGATTTGTTTGATATAAAGTTTTATAATGAGATCGCGGAAAGATTTTTTCCCACTTCGATGGACACTCATTGTTTTATTGTAAATAAAAACAACTATTTGTGTAAAATTACATAATTTACACAAAAATTGCCTAAATTTAAAAAGAAAAATTATAAAAAATGTAAATAAACAAAACAGAATAATTAGTGATGTGCATACAATCATAACAAATAAAAATATATTCCATATTCGAATACTCTTTTGCTACATAACGCAATATGGTATTAATTTGTTTTCCAATTAACTTCTTTTTTTTGTTTTTTACTTAATAGAAACATTTTGAAGAATGAAGTTGGAAAAGCATGATAAAAAGAATGGAGAAAATGTTTAGTACAATTAAAAAACAATAAAATTTTATTCACAGACTCCAATATTCGTATAAATTTATATTCGCTGTAGTATTCATCATAGAAAGGGGTGAGTTGCCAGGTCAGAATTAAATATTCTCTACAAAACAACGTAGCTAATGTTGCTAATACGATATTCCGATATATATATTTGATAGCAATAAAGTATTCAATAATTAATGTGTACCTGAAGCATGGAATACTATTTTTTCTATATGATAGACTATTAATCTCTTACTTTTTCAATCCATATTGTTTATTAATTTTATTTGAATTGGATTTTTTTTTATACAATTTAAAGAATTCTTGTTTTTGACTGATACCTCGGATAAACTTACGTGTAATTTCGATTTCGCTCTCAAAATATTTTACGGCAAAACATGTTACATGAAACATGATTTGAGTGCGAAGCTTGATAATAGAACAGTTTACTGAAACAATAACAAATTAAATATATATTTTACATGCAGCAAAACAATAACAAATTTTCAACGAATATATATTAAAAACTTTATTTGCACAAGCGATATCATTCAACAGCTGATATATCGAATTTTTCCAAAACATGACTGCCAGAACATTTCCGTATCTTATTACATGCACATGACATACATACATACTTAAATACAGCTACATAAACACATAAGAGTACAATTCATAAAAATGGAACAAATATTCCCAAATTGAATATGATGCAAAAAATCCATACACACAAATAAACACTACATAACTGGCAACTCCTGTTCCAATTTGCCAAAAAAATTAGTTCTCTCGCGGTCACCGTTGAAGTCGGTCGCTTTTAAGAGGAGTTTGCGTTAAAGTGTGTTTAAAAGTGCTTAAGAGTAGTAAATAATTAAAAATTTATCAGATATAATTTAAAAATAAGAAGATTAATTGAAAATATAATATTCTTGCAATCAAAATTGTTAATATTCAGTTTGTTACTAAAATAGATGCCTGTAAAATATATGCAAAAGTTATTGTTGTATTTGTATAGTGCTAGTATTTTGTTGGTGTTTTTCAAAAGCCCTTCTCACTGCAAACAAAGTGTGTGTATGCTTGTGTGTATATAAAGAGTGCATGTGTTTAATGAATTACCATTGTGTTGTTAGTGCATTTGAACAGTTATTCTGAAAATGGAAAAAGCATAAGCAAAAGAAATCTCAATATATTTTCTTATTAAATAGAATAGCATCAAGTGTTTTGTTCTTAAAGAAGGGCATATATTAGGCAGTGTTGTTGCCACCGTATGAGTATAAAAAAATGTACATAAATAAACGGTTAACGGGACGCGCGTTTAATAGAACAGTTATTTGAAAATGTTTCAAATGCACTAGAGAATTTTGATGGATTGGAAAGGTGAGTTTGTTTAGAACAGTATTATTAAACACGATGTACATGAATATTTTGTGCTACTTAAACGACTGGTGCTTAAAAGAATGCATTATTAATTTGAATGGAGTTTTCCACTTTTTGCTCAATATGAGAAATAATTAATTTTATGAATTCAACCATTGATGTATTTAACCTGAAATCGGTTTGCATTCGATTCACATTAAGATGGGCACTGCCTTTTACACCATTCAAATATTTAGCAATAATATGTATACATATTTTAAATAAGTCCAACATTTTTGTGACCACTAAATATAAATTCATACTACTAAACAGGGAGTGAGAAAGGTATATGTATAGTGACGACAATATGTTACTCATAACCTAAAAATACAGTGGAACTTAAGCATCGCACAATGGGTGATTTTGAAAAAAAAAAATTAAAATGCAAAAGACTTATATTTGTTAGGTGAAAAATTATGCAAATAAAATAATAATTATTATGTGCTGTTGCTTTTCTCCCAAAATCTAACTAAAAATTCAAAGTGATCAATTCGCATTTCTCTGGGGCTAATGCAGATCATCAGGGAACCTTTACCCAAGATTTCTTAGAATAACTAAAGATATTTATTTCAAACTTCCACTTTAATAAATGAGAAGCTTAAAAACAAATATCAAAGCCACAACAAGAACTCTCAGTGATCACTTTTCCTTTTCTTATTTTCTTACGTTTCATTCTACAACTGGTTGATTTTTTTCGCACTCAAATTGTAGCTGAAATATCAGTTTTTTTTCCTGGAGATATTAGTGGTCACTGTGAAATTGAAAAACAGTGGTCTAGGGAGACTTTTATAAAGCAGAAAAATTCTGATGTCTGGAATAATTTTGTAACTTTAAAATCACTTAAAAAGAGCACACGTTTCAGAAGAAAAGTTTTTTTAAACTGATTTTTAGAATTTGTTTTTGTTTTAAATGTTATACATACATATATATATATTCGAACGAACGATAGCTTTCGACTTCAGCGAACAGACAGTAAATTCTTTTCAATAATTTGAGTGCGTATTAAAAAGTTAGCATAATTGTTCTTTTTATATCCTTTGGAACTCGTTAAAAAAACCGGCAACTCTGTTCTAGTTTGCCAAAAATTTCAGTTCTCGCACGATCACCATTTAAGTCGGTCGTTATTAAGTGGCGTTCGTATAAATAAATAATTGATAATATATCAGATATAATAGTGTATATTCTTTGGTGAAACCTAAACATCGCACAATGGGCGATTTTGCAAATTGAAATAATGGTGTAAGTTTATTATATATTTTGAATAATAATTCACGCTCAGGGGGAAAATTATGAAAATAAAATAAATGAGATTGTTGTGTGAAAATTTTTCAGTATTTTTACTGTATTTTTCTCATTATTTGTTATAAATTTTTAATGTTTTGACTGCGTATTAGGAAGTTATATCCTTTGGAATTAAAAAAAAAACGGCAACTCTGTTCCAGTTTGCCAAAAATTTTAGTTCTCACGCGGTCACCATTGAAGTCGGTCGTTATTGAGAGGCGTTCGTGTAAAAGTGTTTTCTTAAAAGTGCTAAATAATTGAAAATTTATCTATTAAATTATAAGAATTTATTTATTAAAAATATAAGAAATTTAATTAAAATCATATATTTTTCCAATTAAAAGTCGTAGTATTTAAATTATTAAAAAGAATTAATCCGTGAAAATATGTAACCAAATACGCCAGCGTTATTGTTGTGTTTGTTTAGCGGTAATATTTTGTTGGTGTTTTACAAAAAACCTTCTCAAAGCAAGCAAAATGTGTGTGTGCATGTGTGCACATGAATGAGTGTGTTTAACGAATTACTATTGAGTTGTTAGTGCATTTGCAGTGGAATAGTGAAAATTCAAAGCAAAAGCAAAACCACTCTCAATGTTATTGTCAAATTGAAAAAGCAAATGCAAAAGTAAAATAAGTCTCAATAGTCTTTTTTGTTCAATAGAATAAAAAGAGAGCATCAAGTGTTGTTGTTTATTGAGAGCATTTCTTATGAAAGTGAGATGTTAAAGTATTTTGATTATAAAAAGAAGTAAATAAACAAACGGTTAACGGGTTGCGCGTTTAATGAAATAATTATTTGAAAATGTTGCAAATTTACTAGAGAATTTTGATGGATTAAGAGGTGAGTTTGTTTAGAACACTATTATTAAACACAACGATGAATATTTTATGCTACTAAAACGACTGGGAGCATTTTGAAAAGTTCTTACAAGAATTCATTATTAATTTGAACAGGATATTTTGAAAACTTAACTATTATTTTTTACTTTTTTCGCACAATTTTGGAAAAATAGTTCATTTCATGAATTTAAATATTCATGTATTTAATCTGAAATCGTTTTGTATTAATATTGACAGTATTCAGTATTCAAAAATTCAGCTATTACCCTACAAGAAATGAATGACTGAACTAATACACACAAAAACATTTTCACTAACACAATTAAAAATGTTTTAGCCTAACAGCGTTACCATTTTTGGACTTTTCATACCCAAATTCTTACGATTTGTTTTTAGTTGATCAAATATATACTTTTTCAGTATGTTTGTGTATGTACGAGTTCAATGAAGTTGCAAAAATAGTTATATAATGAACCAATTAACAAAACTAACTTAAATTTTGCTCTAATTGTTGTTTTAAATGTTCCACGAGATTCAGGGATTTTTGGAGTATGAAAAATACATTATATAGGAATTAAGAAAAGAAGTATGAGCGATAACGCTGGTATTTACAGGCTAGAATACTGTGTGCAAGAGTAAGACAATAAATTTGTCAACCTTTTGTATAGAAAAATTGTAAATTGAAGCAAAATAAAATAAAATTTAAAATATAATATAAATAAAGTGAATTTCCTTGCGTATTATGATGTCCACTGATGATCATTTGGGATACGGAGAAAAGCACACTACAAGAGGTAAATCTATTTTTTTAAAAACTTGCGGTGATATTTTATTCTTATATTGCAACTGATGACAGTTTCCTCGCTTTCTAGGAAATGTTGGAATTAGCTGTACGGGAGATGTCGATTTAATTTTGTTGGGCGGTGATTTATATCACAATGATGTGCCAAGCCAAAATGCATTGCGCAAGTAAGTTTAGTTTTAAAGAAAAAACAAGATATAAAACTAAATTTATATCCATCTTTAGATGAATGAAACTATTGACAATGTATACTCTTGGTGATCGTGACCTGAATATCTCCGTACGGGTATACTCCATACATAGTAATCACGACGACCCTAGCGTTTTTGGTGGCTTGTTCTTAGGTTTTGTTGTCTACCACGGGGTTATTTAATTATTTTGGTCGATGGACTTATCAGTAAGTTTTGTGTATGTTAAAATATAATACAAGGATATTTGTATATATATATATATAAATAATAAATTTGCTATAATATAATTGAAATGATATTAAATGCGTTTTATTTCATCGAATTTGGTTAGGTTAGGATTGTTAGCAACCCCGTCATCAGTGACACCATACCCGTCAAGGGTGACCGGTCACCAGTGAAACCATACCCGTAAAGGGTGACCATAAAAGTCACTAGAGAAAAATTTATATAGAACAAAAACATTAGAGTAAGTAGTTTGAATATATGTTTAACAGGCAATGATATACCACAAGTTAGAAAGGGATGCAAGATCACACGTACACAAGAGTTTTAGTCATTTTTTTCCGTTTGGCCTTTATAAAATGATAGAAACTTTGTTCCACGTGATGACCGAAATTCGGTCATCAGTGCCAGTCATTTTACCGGTAATATGACCGGCACTGTTCTTGTAGGGTATATACTTATTTTAAATAAATCCAAATTTGAAGTAGAAGAAAAATCTATTTTTGACGCTGCTGAATTCCATGTTGTTATTGGAAACACACCGAATTGATCTTGTCTTGCTGTAACTTATTAGATTTCAGATGGTGTTTTGAATAAAAATAACCCGACGTTAATTTTAAAATAAAACTAACAAAAATGTCGGCGTGACACATTCTTATTATTTTTAAAAACTGCTTGCAAAAATGAATTTTTAATTTAAGGAGGTTATTTTCAAAACTTGACAACTTCGTTTTTTGTTTATGTGCAAAGTCTGGGAAAATAGTTTTTATACGCTTTTTATTAGCTTGAATTGTATTTTTGTTTCTTTTTTGTATGTATCCAACTTTCCTTTTATGTCGAGTTTCACGCATATTCGTAATATTATTAACAATGTTACTCATACGTCATATTGAAGTCAACACATGGTTGTGTTGATCATGTTCTTATCTTGTCATAATGTGCAAGTATTTCCACACGCTTTCCGTGCACTTACACTAAAATAAAAAAGTTTATAATATGAAAAAATAAAAGCAAGCTTTTTAAGAAAGTCGAACTAAAAAGTTCAAAATAAATTTCATATTATAATAGTTAATTTATTAAAAATAAATTTTGAAATAATATTGAAACAATAATGAACCAAAGCAAAAGTATTATTTTGAGAAAAAAAACCTGGGCGTTTTTTGACGCTCTTCTTCACAATAATAATGCTTTGGTTCATAATTGTTTTAATATTATTTTCAAATTTATTTATAACTTTTTAGTTTGAGTTAGCGTGTTATTATTTTTCAAACTACAGTTTTACTCTGGGCACATTTTCTTTAAGTGTAAATTTTTCGCTATTTTTAATTACTCAAGGCGAATTATTTCTCTTTGTAATTGCTTTAGAACCTTTTAAATTCCTGCCATAAAAAAATTTTCCAGAATCTGGAAGTTGTCTTGTCACAACGTTGCCAAGACATTTCAACGTTGTGAGTCCTTAAGAAGCGTTCCTGACTAATTTTTAGAACCCATCACTATTTCTGTGTGTGTGTGTGTGTGTGTGCGTATTAATATGTGAGCCGCTCATAACTTTTGAACAATTGATCTGACTCAAACCAAACTATTGGCGCTTGTCCAAAGCTTTGCTGTAAATTTGAACCGATTCGAACCAGTAGATGTCAAGAAATCTCAAAACAACTTAGATAAAAATTATTATTTTTTTAATGTTTTTAATTACACTTAAAAGGCCTTATTAATAGTTTTCACAAACGATTCAGCTCTTGAGAGCTGATAACAGCAAACCGGGTCAAAATCGGTTAATCCGTTCGGGAACGAAGAAAGTCGAAAAAGTTATATTTTTAAATAATCCGAAATTATATATCTGGTCAGTTAGTTAGTGTTTCCGATTCTTTTATAATCATAGAAAACTATATACCCAAAGTGAGAGTGGGAGTGCTCAACGTATTTAATATTTTTCTAGTGGCATTTTCTTCGTGAATTTTTTATTAAACACCTTAATATGACCTTCACGATAAACAAAAAATAAAAATATATGAAATGCACAACTCCTGAATGAATTCACGTCAATACACGTCAAATTTCTGGATCAACAAAATCTATTTTTCTCTTTTTTCTGCATTTTTTCCTAAATTCTCAACAATTTTTTCGGCTTCATTCAATTTGTCCTCCAACTTCTCTTGATATTTCGCTAACATTTCGAACTGTTTGCGTAGTTTTTTTATTTCATCCGTTTGCTGTCCATGAGATTAGAAAATTAGACATCAAACACTCTAATATTTTTCAAATGAATTTTCTGTTTGCCCATACCTTTTTCAAGAAGTAACGATTTTCTTCGGCCAGTCCTTTTTCTCGAAAAGTTTTAGTTGGATCATCGCTAAAATTGAGAAACTGTTGTTTTTATTGTTCTTAAATCTATTCAAAATTACCTGAAACGTCTCATGTATTGCAGGAAATATTTACGTGGCATCAAATGGCGACGTTGTAACATTTTTAATAAATAATTTTGATTTTTGTAGTTAATTTTCTGTTCCGAAAGATGAAGTTTTGTGGAGGAAAACAAAAACAAAATTTTTAAATAAAAAAGAAGACATTTCCAACATTAAAAATAAAGTTAAACTTGAATTATTTTACCATGGCAGTGCTGTACTGGATAAGGCAGGAGACTCCATAGAGAAACTGCGTTATCTTGCAACGGCGCCCTCTGGCATGAATATTCAAAAATACACACAGCCAAAGTGGCAGGGTCTCAGAATTAGTCAGGGAAGCTTCCAAAGGCCTCAAGACGTCCAGATCTGATGGGAACTCGATTTTTGCAAAACGGGCTAAAACCAATAACTTAAGGATTTTTGAAAATTTTGAAGTTTCGTAGCGGGAAGTTAAAAAGTTTTCAAATTTTTGCTGTAAGGAGTGCATTTTTTAAAATTGTTGTTGTTAAAAAGAATTAATTTTGGTCTTATTTTGAAACTACTGAACTAGAAAGAATTAAAATTATACGATTAAATAAACAATATACAATTAGTCGATTATTAATCGATTAAATTTTGAACTGGAATAATTATACGTGCAAATAATCGATTATACAAGATTTAAATGACCTAAAAACTCTACAACGCACCCTTTTTTTCTCACTTTATATTAAATTATTCCATATGAAACGAGCAGCTTTTGTAGTTCTGCTTAAATTTGCCTGCCTCATTTGAGGCTGTTTTGCATAGTTAAAAAGCCTTATCAATAAGAAAGAAAAAAAAGAACAAGCACAAATCGATAATGTAAATTGAAATGCTCCACTTGATAGTCAACATTAAACTCAACCTGCATCTTTTTTTTTGTCTCACGGCAGTTAAAATTAAGCCAAAACTTACGGGCTGTAAAATTATTTATTTTATTTCCCAACTGGAAAGAAATTTCTATATAAAGCCAGCAGTCGAAATTATTTCAAGCAGTTGCAATCTAAAACCCCGGGGTATGCCAGCACCTGTAAAATAGTCAACAACGACTGCCTGCTGCCATTAACTTTCAAACTATGCGTTTTTATTCTTTAATTTTGAGCGCTTGTGTTACGCTGTTTGTCATAAGCAGCTGTAAAACGGACGACAGTCCGGGTTTCTTTTTAAAAGTTACCAAAAATGTGCCACGTTTGGGCCGCAGATCGGACAAGGAGTTTGAGAGCAGTTTTTTGAAAAATTACAAGGCCGTGCCCAGAATAGGAAGACAAGTGGGCAGCGTAAGTGACTGGCATTAAGAAAAGGAAATATAATTTATTTATTTAGTATTTTTTTTATTGATTTTAATTTAGAACAACGACTTGTCCACTTTGGAAAGTTGGCTGAATGAGCAACCGTATTTGAAAAGCCTTAACAAACGTGTCCTGTACAATCCCACACGTATTACCAGCACCGAAAGCCAATTGAGCGTCGTACAGCCTGTCAATGCCAATACTCTGATTGAACTGTTGGACAAGGATGCCATTTCCAGTGACTCTGTAAAATTCGTCCATTGGAAAGATTTCGATCTGGCCTTGCAACTGGATATGGATTTGTATGGAAAAGTCATTTCGCTGGGACGTCGGCCAGACAAAAGTCTGAAGCACGATCTCAATATTGGCAGTTATATGCCGCTGATAAGTCGCGGTGTGGCGCAGAACAATGGACAAGACTTTATGCTGTACAATAATGCTGCCGATATGGAGGGGTCTTTCAATGCCGATGCATTGCGCTACAATCATGTGTAATCTGGCGATGGAGTGTTGTTGGTGTTGGTTTATCTTAAAATTAAGTTGTTGTATTAAATATAAATATTGGAATTGAAATGAGCATTCTAGTCAAAGTTAGTTGTAAAACAGAAAAATCCATGGATTATATACGTATCACATTTACATTTAAATAAACGAGAAGTTTAAGAAAATATCAAAGTCATGACAAAGAACTTAGCTTTGGATTCTACATTTGACTGCAGTTTTTGGAGAAAAAAGAAACAACAGCAGCTAAGAATTGTTTTCTATTGATTTCTTTTCTACAAAAGAATGCATTTTTTACACTTTTCTTAATACGAAATGGCAACTTTCCAACATGTGAAAATTAAGCATTAAACACAATAACGACAGCAGGCTACACGAACACCGACTATAAAAGTCGTTGGCTACAATCGTCGCCGCGTAGTCAGCTACTTAATTATTTTTGGAACGACACCACCAAATCAATAACAGTATGTTGTAGTAGAATTCTCTTCAGACGCCAGTGTAGCCGCTTTCATATAGTGTATCTTAATAGTGTTATTCCAATAAAATATATTTAAAGTCCACAGTATATGACAAGAAGTCATTTCATTAGCTTGGAAATATAGTTCAATATTTTTTTTTCTGTAATAAAATAATATATTTTCAAGTTTTCAATAATTAAATTTATTTATATTATACTGGCAACACTGCATTTACTCACTGTCGCTCACCAAAATAGAAATTAGTTTAACTTGACTACAACCACAAAAATAGTAGGGACAACAACCAGTAGTCGTGTAGCCTGTAGTAGCAAAAATAATCATTCTTATATACGCCCATGTATTCTATTTTTGACAAGTTGTAGTCTGTAGTCTGTAGTCTGCTGTCGTTATTGTGTTTAATGCTTAAGAAATTTGCTAGAAATTAATCTTGTAGAAAAAAAATTTCTGTCTTAAAACTCCTGCAAACTGTCACATATTAGAAATAAAATATGACAACTAACAACTCATAATAAGCAAAGCACGCATGAGTACTGACGATGCAACGGTAGCGGCTATCGAGAACAGCTAGTCTGCTCTGCTGTAGAAAATGAATTTAGGAAACTGATGCTGCCTTTTTGCAATATTGATTCATGTCTTTCTGAATCAAAAACACTTCTCAAGCAACTGGACCATAAAATTAAATTGAATATAAAAAAGGAAACACAATCTTTCTTATATTCCTGCCAACAAAATAGTTGTGCTATTTGTTTGTTGTGGAACAGGGGTTACCCGATAATTCTACCATATTCGAATAAAGTCTAAACTCTTTAAGACACAATTCGAGGGAGGTACGAACGCATATTGACACCAGGTAGCTGTAAGAAAGCTGGAAATATTTAAATGTTTGAAGAGAAGTTGAGAGTGTTTTAGCACTTCTGTTCCGCTCTAAAAAACTAACATTTTAGTTTCTTTTCGGAGCGCATGCCTATTTTGAAGTAACCGCTGTTCAGTATTAAAAGGGACGAGTCTTAATCAACCTCTTTTGAAATTTTCACTTTCTACTGCAAATATGATCTGATTTGTTCTGCTCTGACGTGGTTAAATCACACGGTATTGGTGGTCAATTAATCGAACCATGACGTGAAATTATTTTTTCATCAAGAGTTTCTTTGAGTGAATCAATTGTAGCGCCCGCTGTGTGGCATGTGACTTCATCCTGTTAGAATCACATGTCAGCAGAATTAGTTTCACGCAATTAAGTGACGATAAAATTTCGGATCATGTTCCAATACCCTTCACCATTGATCGCAACATTGTGACCATCGTCGTTTTTGAGGACATGCGGTCCAATGACTGCGCCGGCCCATAACGCGTACCGAAAAGTAACTCTCTGTGGATGTGATGGTGTTTTGCCAAGAGCTTTTAGATTCTCTTCACTCAGTAGGTAGTGCCTTACCCAATCCACCAGAAATGGATTCCATCCGAAAATAACATTTTAAATGGAAATTCAAAATCGATATCAATTTGTGCTGCAGCCCATTCGCTGAATAGGCAGTCGTTCCGCTTTATAATTCCTGTACAAGTTGGATCTCGAAAGCTTTTAAGCCGAGATGCTTTCAAAAAAGTCTTCTATAAAGTGCAAGGACACAACCCCAGTTGCTGAGAATGACGACGAATTGATTGATTAGGATCGTCTTTAATGCCTTCCTGTACAGCGGGCGCAGCTTATTCAGTGCGCTCCGCTCGGCGTCTCACTGAATGCACACGATCAGTAACAGTAAATGTGGTCTAAAAATAATTTAATGTTCTTCGAATTAACCGCTGTGAAGGACGATTTTGTACGCCATAAAGTGGAGAGTTGGTCGAGGAGTTCAACGAATGGAACAACTATTTTGATTAAAAATCTCCGCAATTTGCACGCGTTGCTCTGCTGTAAATCGATTCATAGTGAAAAAGCAAATTAAACAAAAAGCAACCATCAGCTATTAAATGGGTGCTCAAATAAAACAGTGATGCCAACTCAAAGTTGTGACACTATTAAAAAAAACGCTGTACTTAAAAATAAGTAACTCAGTGCGATAGTTCCAGCTTTTGACTTTGTGTTTAATGGTTATACTTTTTATCTCACATGATTTAATACATTCTCAAAATAAAATTTTGGGGGCATCCATGAAAAGCACGGAAATGGCAACGCTGTTCACGATATATTCAACTAAAGCTTTAAACACAATAACGACAGCAGGCTACACGAGCACCGACTACAAATGCCGTTGGCTACAATTGTCGCTTCGTGGTCAGCTACTAAATTAATTTCAAAATTTCATAAGTTTTTGTTTGTGGTAGAATTCTCTTCAAACGCCAGTGTAGCCGCTTTCATATATTTAATACTCGTAAATAGTGTTATTCCAACAAAATATATTTAATGTCAACAATATATGACAAAAAAACATTTCATTAGTTTGGAAATATAGTCTGTTGTTTCTTTTTGTAAAATGAAATAAAGCAATAAACACAAGAACGACAGCAGACTACAGACTACAACTTGTCAAAAATAGAATCCATGTGCGTATATGAGAGTGATTATTTTTACTACTACAGACAACACGGCTACGGGTTGTTGTCCCTGCTGTTTTTGTGGTTGTAGCCAAATTAAACTAATTTTCATATTGGTGAGCGACAATGGGTAAATGCAGTGTTGCCAGTATAATATAAATAAATTTAATTATTAATAACTTGGAAATACAGGTAACCCTCATACAACGCGGTGAATAGGTTCCTGAAAAACTCCGTGTTGTAGGAAATCGCGTTGTAGGAGACTCTAACTTCATACAAAAATCAGAGTTTGGTTCCAAAGTAAAAAAATTTTCATTAAAATGTTGGAGTTTGTACAGTAAAATTATGTGCTCAATATAATTTTGTGTATTTATTTGTTGAGTCAGAAGAACATACATATTATGCAATTTAATAACACTCCATTTTAAACAAAAACAAAAGAAAATAAAATTTCAATTCTACGTAAAATATTCAAGTTGAAAGATATAATAAATTGAAGCCAAAATAAAACGATAACTTTCTACTCCTCCTCATCACTGCGTATGATTTGTTTCGAACGTTTTGTTCGTACCAGTTCAAAATCTGCGCTTGATCCACCATCAGATTCGGGCATCCTTTCGACGATTATTGGTTTGAAAAAATCGTGCATTGAAGTTTGTTTGCTCTTATTTCGCAAATCTTTATAAATTTCTTGATAGGGAGCTAAATTGTTTTGAAGACTTCGTTTAAATATTTCTGCTCTGTCGCTTAAAGGGTCGTTCTCCAAAAATATATTCTTCCAACTGCTTTGCCATATTTAAAACTTTCTCGATATTTTTTAGTGAAAAGTTTTTGTTTTCAACATGGGAAAGATCGTCAGAGCTATCTCCAATTGATTCTGCATTTGTGATTGCCACTAAATCTGCTTCGCTTATGTCGTCGTCCGCAATTAATTCTTGAATATCAGCCATTGTTATTTCATCAAATCCATCACCTTCCACTGCATGCGCCAACCTCTCTATGTTTTTATATTCATCTTCTATTGGTGTAGGAACAGTGCCCTGAACGTCTATTTCCGGTATTAGTGCTTTCCAGCAAGCTTTAAGTGACGCATCAACAATTTCAACAGAATTTCAAATTGTAAACTGTTTCCAGACTTCTTTAGCCGCAGTATTTGCTGACTCCATCTTCTCTGATATTACCTCAAAGGATTTCCGAAGGTAGTAAGCTTTGAATGCTGCTATTATGCCCTGATCTAAAGGCTGTAATAGCGATGTGGTGTTGGGCGGTAACAATTCGACTTGAACATTAGGATGACTTAAATCAGTCGAATGGGATGGCGCATTATCTAAAAGTAGTAAAACTTTGAATGCTAAGTTATTTTTTTTTGGATAATTTTCAACGTCCGGAATAAAGCAACGATAAAACCAATCATTAAATAAACTGGCAGTCATCCATGAATTTTTGTTGGCTCTCCAAAACACTGCAAGGTTGTTTTTGTTGCACTGTTTCATACATCTTGGATTTAATGATCGGTTAATAAACATTGGCTTGGTCATAAAATCACCAGACGCATTACTGCACAGCAATAATGTTATTCGATCTTTCGAAACTTTAAAGCCAGGAGCTCTTTTTTCGTTTTTCGAAATAAAAGTTCTTGAAGGCATTTTTTCCCACCACAAGCCTGTCTCTCAACTGCGTTGAACACTTGTTCAGGTAAATAAACATTTTCTTTAATAATTTTTTTGAACTCTGCTGGATATTTTTCTGCTGCATCTGCGTCTGCAGATGCACTTTCTCCAAACCATCCATGACTAGCTACGAATTGATGATTGTCTTCATCGATTGACGATTGTCCTGTTTCCTTTAAATAATTAAATATTTTTAGTGCTTTATGCTTAATTACATTCCCATTCAAGGGCAATCGTTTTTTTTTTTTTGTCATGTCTTCTATCCACACCATTAGCGATTGCTCCATTTTCTCCATTATCTGCGGTCTAGGACGAGCAATTACCGAACTTCTAATTTTTTCTTCGTTTTGTTTGATAGTTCTCATTGTTGACTCATTTAGGTTAAAATGTCTAGCAATATCACTTATTCCCTCTTGATTTTGAAGTCGATTAAAAATTTTTATTTTTAATTCAATGGATACAAATTTTCGTTTTAATGGCGTTTTTTTCCATTCGGCATTTTTGTGGCTAAATTTAAAAAAATTTCAAAAGAAACTTACTTATTCACCTTAAAATAATTTGATCAAAACGCTTTTACGAAAAAAAAAACAACAACTGTTTCACAAATTTTTAATAATTTAACTGGAATAAGACTGAATATTTTTTCGCAATTTTTTGCAATGCCGACAACAAACTAACAAAAAAATTATTACATCAAATGAAAGTAGCATAAATCGTTGTGTGATGTTAGAGCCGCGGGGAAACCCCTTTTATTAATTTTGTCGTTGACTACACAATTACGTATGGATTTGCTTGTCACTTTGTAAACACATGTTCAAGTGTAGGGTGGCAATGCTGTAAAAAAGATGGGAATCAAAGTATGGACAAAATGCAAAGAATTTTATTTGGGCAAGAAAACCTTTTTCTAATTAAAATAGTAAATAGTAAATATTTGAAAAAATTTTCGTAAAAATCGCGTTGTAAGAGTAGCGTTGTAAGAAAATAGCCGCACGTTCTGAAGCGCGTTGTAGCGAAACCGCGTTATAGGCAACGGCGTTATAGGAGGTTTACCTGTATGTTATTTTATTTTACAAAAAGATACGACAAACTATATTTCCAAGCAAATGAAATGATTTCTTGTCATATACTGTGGACTTTAAATATATTTAATTGAAGTAACACTATTTAAGAGTATTAAATATATAAAAGCGGCTACACTGGCGTATGAAGAGAATTCTACTACAAACAACAACTCATGGTTAATGATTTGGGGGTGTCGTTGTAAAAATAATTGAGTAGCTGACTATGAGGCGACGACTGTAGCCAACGGCTTTTGTGGTCGGTGTTCGTGTAGCCTGCTGTCGTTATTGTGTTTAATGCTTCATATATTTTATAAACTTATTCGACCTTATAATATTATTAATTTATTAGTGGCGAAATATTGGAATAAAAATATAATTTTTATAATATGAAATTTATTTGTTGGGTGGTTAAGCAATGTCTATATGCATTTCATTGGCGCTTCTTACCAAATCGTCAGTAGACTTCAACCACAGTTTTGCAAAGTTTCAAACTTCTCAACTTATTAAAAGACTTCCAAAAACCATCTGAGAATTATGTTAAATAAATTAACTATAAAAATTCACAAACGATTTCAAAAAATCATATATATATATATATAGAAAATATATAGAAAAATAAAATAGAGTCATATCGAATAAAAGTTGTTTGTTGGGTTTGGTTTGTATAAGTTTCATAGCCTGCTACACTTATTATAATGTGATTTTTTGAAATTGTTTGTGAATTTTTATAGTTAATTTATTTAACATAATTCTCAGATGGTTTTTGGAAGTCTTTTAATAAGTTGAGAAGTTTGAAACTTTGCAAAACTGTGGTTGAAGTCTACTGACGATTTGGTAAGAAGCGCCAATGAAATGCATATAGACATTGCTTAACCACCCAACAAATAAATTTCATATTATAATAGTACAATGACAATATGTCAAAAAATTAGTTTATTAATATAATTTTTATATAAAGAACAAAAAATAATAGACCTTTTGCTTGAATAAACCTCATAAAGTTATAAAACAATATATTTTATAATTGAATTTATTTACATTACACTGGCAACATTGCATCTACTCATTGTCGCTCAGCAAAAAAAAAACTAGTTTAATTTGATTATAACCACAAAACAGCATGGACAACAACCAGTAGTTGTGTTGTTTGGAGTAGTAAAAATAATCATACTCATTGACAGGTTGTAGTCTGTAGTCTGCTGTGGTGAATGTGTTTGTTTGCCTGTTTAAAGGGGTTTCGAGTACTTCTAGTTCCTTGGCCTGTTTTTAAAGAATTATATTCTCTTAGAAGGTGTTTTAATTGCAGTTAGATAATTTATTAATTTTTGATATCTAACTTAAATTTATGTCATCTAAAATAAAGATATTAGATAATATCAAATAACATATGGAAATGTTCGCAGTTGTTGTTGCCGCTCGCAGTTTCCGTTTCTGCTTATATTTAATAGAACTCTGTTATCATAACATGATTGTAATAAAGATAATAACAGTTCGAGGTAAAACAGTGCCGCAGTCTATTCAATGTGTAAAGCAGTTCTACTGCATGCTAGAGGGCGCTGCATAACACTTAATATTAATTCTGAAACGTATTGTGAGTTGCAATTAATTGACTGCAGCATCAGAATTTAATTTCAGACAGAGTCACACGTACTCACACATCCATGCATACTTACATGCACATGTATTGAGGTGTTTTGAATGAATAAATAAAACAAATTTGACATTTAAAGTGGTTTATTTGAGATATTGTCTGTCTCGGTTATTAAATCAGCTTTTCGGTGTAAAATCGAATGCAAAGCAGCCAAATAGACAACAAACAAATCAGATACTTAATAAATACCTGACGCAACATGCATTTCGATCGCTTTAGTTTAGAACTATTTGTTTTTCAATATAAATACATATTCAAGTAAATAAGTGTGTGTGTGTGTTTGGTGATTTGAGGCTGAATTTTGCTTGTGTGTTTTGCGAGTGCGCTTGTACGTTCTTTTTTTTTTTTAATTATTCTTCTAATCCACATGCCAAAACCAAATAAGACTGACAAGTGATGGACAGCTGGAGTCTACAGAAAAACACTTGAAGAGAAAAAATTGCATGTCAATACAACTTTAAAATGATATAACAAAAATAGCGTTCGTGTAGGCGATACTTTAGGGGCTTAATTTTCTTTTTCGTATTGTTTTTGCAACAGGTGTGAAAAGCAACTTTTTTTTCTTTAAATTCTATTACTGGCCAAAAGATCAACGAAAGTGCATTTTTCTTTTGCTAGTTGGCGTTGAACTGAAATTTTGAAATGCAGTCAGAAGATGTCTGCATATTTTATTTTAAAGTTAAAGTCGGTTTCCAGTAGCTGCATATTTTTGAATTCGACGTCTTGTACTGTTTTCACGCTGACAGGGTTTTAACAAATTCTGGTCTCAACGTTAACACCAACCGAAAAAAGCTGGTTTTAACAAACAAAATAAAATTACTAAAACCAAATTTAAACAATTTTTAAATGGGTTTCAAGTAGGTTTTATGAAATTCAACTTTGCTTTTGTTTAGACAAGAGCAGGTGCTAAGTTGAGTGCTGCCAAGTTATTAATGCGAGACAGCTGTTAATGTCTGGAGAAGGCACTGCAAAATCCATGACTTGTGGGGGAAATTCACTGCACTCGCTATCGATCGGAATTCGGAAATAAATTGTATTGAAATTTCGATCGATATCGAATGCGGTGATTTGGCCCCTGCCCTTTTCTTCCGCAATTCGCATGATTTTATATGAAAAAAATGTGATTTTGAAACTTTTTTTCGCTCTGCATGAGCTAGTCCGCAATTTCAAAATATTAATTTGCAAAATATAAAACAATTCCTATTTCAAACTGCAACTAAAAGTTCTTTTTATTTTTTATGCAAACAAAATCAGCTGCAGTACAGTTTGTCCATTAAATCTTTTTACATGCAGAGAAAAATACAACAACAATTTCGCCAACTTCTGTGAGAGATTAAATATTTTGTGTTAAAATTTATTGATCGTCCTGCGTGTCGAAACCTGAATTTATTGAACCTGCAGTGCGAATTCAAAATCTCATGTTGATGGTTTTAATGCCAAAAGCCGGTTTTAACTTTCAGTGTGAAAACACTCTTCCACGTTTATTTTATTCGCAAAACCGTTTGCCAGAGATGGCAAAAGCTAAAAAACGCTGAAAATATGCCAAAAAAGTATTTCAGAATCTTTATTTTTTTTTCAAAGTAGAAAATCAGATGCCAATTTTTTTTTGCACATTTTTATTGGATTTTTTTTAATGAAAATAAAAATATATTTTTGAATTTCTCATTTTTCAAATTAAATTTTTATTTCATTTATTATTTTGAAACTTCTGTCATTATTTATATAAACAAAATATTTGAGTGCGAAAAAATCCAAACATTTACCGTCGTCTTTATAGAAAATAATGTGGACTTGAAGAGTATTTTGAATGAAAATTCTCTATGAAAATTATGTTTTAAAGTCCACTTTAAGTCTGCATTATTTTCTATGAATACGGCAGTAGAAGTTTGAATCGAGTAAAAGTGCAGCGGATATTCAGAAAATAGGACATGAAGCAGATAATCAAACGGCAACGGGGTTTTAGTGCGTGTCAACAGCAATTTAGGGTTGGAACAATTCTCGTATGCTGTTTCATAACAAAATGTTTCTAAATAAAAACATGCAACTACGCCAAAGGAGACACACGAGTACTGACGATGAATGTGTAGCGGCTTTCGAAAACAGCTGTTCCTCTCTGCTGTGTAAAGCCGCAAATTGAAATTGATGTCGTCTTATTCTTGGTCCTTGGAATATCTATCATGTCCTTATTAATACAATATGACAACTAGCAGCCTACAAAACTTAATCAACCCCATCATGAATACTCTTTCCCTCGAAACGTTTCCCCAACAAGAGCCCACGATTGATTATTAAAATACTGATGCGTTCACAAAGAGTGATCGGTTAACGCGGTTTATTGACTGACCTCTTTAAAAATGAGAGTAGACGGACTTGTTGTGACCAGATATTGAGGACATGAACCCGGACGACATTTATTTGGTTCCAACAGGAGGCCGTTATTTGCCAGGCAGCCAACCAAACAATGGATTAGTTTCATATAATTCTCGTATACTTTTTCATTATAAAATCAGTACAAATAGAAGCCGTTGCCACATTCAATTAAGTCACTTAACAAGCTGATAAATAAAAATGCACTGATGATGAAAGTGCAGCGGCTTTCGAAAACAGCTGTTTTGCTCTGCTATTTAAGATCAATAACTAAAACTGGTGTCGACTTTCTCTTTGGAATATTTACCATGTCCTTTCAAACGAAAAAGCACTTTTCGAACAATTAACCCGTCAAAATTAAATTTAATGAAACAATTTCGCTTTTGAACGAGAAATTCAATGGCCCTGATATTTCACACCGAGGCGCTGTTCGTTGGCCTCCGCCATCATGTGATTTGACATCGTTGCTATTCTTTATTTGGGAATATTAAAAGGAAAAAGTGGACGTCAATAGGTCAAGAATAATTCAAGAGCTAAAGGATGGCGGTAATTCGTCACATTGACGACAGTGAATCTCAATTAAGTCACAGTCATGAAACGCCACCGATGCCGTGGCAAATATTTTTAATTCACCCCTGATGGTCGCAGATCCTTCAGGATATCAGTCTTGCCTTCGAAGGGTATAAAAACTTTGTGTTAACAGAAATTCCTTTCAATATTCGCGATGGAAGGGAATAAATAGCAAAAACAAAAGGATCGTCTCCGGCCCTTCGCCGCAGTTTGTCTGAAGTTGATGTATATTTTGAGACTCTGGAATCAATTCCTTCATCTTGCTGGTTGTGAATTTTAATTTATTTCTTTCAAAAAAAAAAAAAAAAGATTATAAAATAAAATATTTCAAAATATGTTAAACTTTCCCATCTCTGGTTCTGTCCTTTTAAACTTGTTTGATTTCCAATACCAATAATTTTTTTTTCTTCTGAAATATAAAATAACTTGGTTTGAAAAAAATAAAATTTCTAAAAATAAGTTGAATTTTTCCATCCCTGGGGCTGTGTCTTTTGGCTTTTTTGATTTCTAATTCCAGTAAATTTCTGAAATATAAAATAAGTTCGATTACAGAAAACAAAAAGAAAAAGAAAATTTTAAAATAAAATATTTCAAAATAAATTGAAATTTTCCATCCCTGGCACTGTCACATTTGGCTTTCCTAAATTCCAATACCAAGAAATTTCTTTCCAAAGTATGAAAGAAGTTCGATTACAAAAAAAAAAAAAAAAAATTTTAATAAAATATTCCAAAATAAGTTAAATTTTTCCATCCCTGATTCCGATTTTTTGGCTTTTCTGATCTCCAATAGTAATAACTTTTTTTTAAATAAAATATAAAATAAATTTTATTAAAAGAAAAAAAAATAAACAAAATAAAATATTTCAAAATAACTCAAACTCTTCCATCCCTGGTGCTAAACCTTTTTTGGCTTTTATGATTTGCAATGGCAATAAATGTCTTTCTAAAACATAAATAAGTTCGATTAAAATAAAATTAAAAAAAAAAATAAATAAAAATAAAAAAATTCAATTAATATTTAAAAATAAGTTAAACTTTTTCATCCCTGGCGCTCTCTTTTTAAACTTGTTTGATTTCCAATACCAATAATTTTTTTTCTTCTGAAATATAAAATAAGTTCGTTTGAAAAGAATGACATATTTAAAAATAAGTTAAATTTTCCCATCCCTGGTGCTGTAACTGTTTAGGCTTTTCTGATCTCTAATGCCAGTAAATTTCTTTCTGAAATATGAAATAACTTGGATTAAAAAAAAAAAAAATTTAATTGAGTAAAATATTTCAAAACAAGTTAAACTTTTCCATCTCTGGTGCTGGGTTCTTAGACTTTTTTGATTTTTAATGCCAATAATTTTTTTCTTCTGAAATATAAAATAAGTTCATTTGAAAAGAATGAAATATTTAAAAATAAGTTAAATTTTCCCATCCCTGGTGCTGTAACTGTTTAGGCTTTTCTGATCTCTAATGCCAGTAAATTTCTTTCTGAAATATGAAATAACTTGGATTAAAAAAAAAAAAATTTTGATTGATTAAAATATTTCAAAACAAGTTAAACTTTTCCATCTCTGGTGCTGGGTTTTTAGACTTTTTTGATTTTTAATGCCAATAATTTTTTTTCTGAAACATTAAATAATTTCGATTGCAAAAAAAACACAAAAGAAAATATTTCAAAATAAGTTACAAGTTTTCCATCCCTGGTGCATACTTTTTCCGGCTTTTCTGATGCCAATAAATTTCTTTTAAAAATATAAAATATATTTAATTTATAGAGAAAAGGAAAAAAAAATTATTTTAGTTGGTTATTTTAATGTAGCAAAAAAGTTGCAGTTTTCCAACCCTGAAAATGTCGTAGTTTTTTGATAGTAATTAAATTTTCCCTGTAGTATAAAATTAGCAAAATTAATTAAACAAATTTTTTCTTCGTTATATATTTTGGTTTATTAAAAATATGTTTAAATTTTCCATCTCTGGTATCATATTTTGGATTTGGATGAATTTCTGTTGTTAAGCGGATATTATTTTTGTTGTTTTTGAGTTTAAGTGGGTTAAAATTGTCATGGACAGTTATGAGTCCTCTGGATGGCCCCTTAAATACTTTTCTATGGCGTATAAATTTTGAGCATTTTGAGCGTGACTTAAAACGATCTAAAAATAGTTCACTGAAAAGCTTTTGAAGTCACTGAATCAAGAAATACGTCTGGCATATGCGGTCTCTAATCTTTTCGCCGCCACTGTGGTTTTCATAACTCTCCTCATTCCATTGAAGATATTGTTTTGAATTCATTGTTTTCATTAGTTTTCAACTGAAATCGTATTTGATATTAAATTTGTTATGAAAAGGCAAACAAAAGACTTAAGCAACAAACTCATTGCTGATGTGCCACTGAAAGCGTATGTGTCTTAAGTCTTTTGATAAAAAACCATTTTCATGAAGGAAATTCTACACAAAAACACTTGTTTTGTTGTTGTTATTATTTTATTACACAATAACCGGGGGGAAAAAATTACTTAAGAGTTCGTTTAGTGACCTCTAAATAATTCCCCTGTAAATAATATTTTTCCTGAAGAGGTTTTTATGCAGAAACAAATCAATTTGCAACATAATCAATTAATTTGAAATAAAAACGCAATTAAACTCCTTTTAATCGGCACTTGAAAATCTCGTTCCTTGCGTTTGCTGCTCCAGGCATCCCGCACTAATTCCGCCAGCCAACGTTTCGATAACGAATTCCACAACATGAACTGCAAAAATGTTGTGCTTTTTAATTATCAAAATTTCTGTTGTACTCGTTTGTTTATGTTAATGAATTAATAATCAATTTAGTTAAGCAAAACAAAGCCAGCCGAGGCAGCAGCGTAGCGCTCACTCGCTGCCTGCGTGCGGCTAAATTACAACATGAAATTAACCACAAATTAAATACGACAACCACGTAAGTAATTCTTCAATTTACAAAACAAAGTTGCAAAAAAATGCAACGAAATAGCGGCAGAGAAAAACACAAGAAAAAAAAACTTGAAAAAAAATCAGAGAAAAATGGAAAACAATAAAAATCAAAACAACGAATTGCTAAAAGGAAGAGAAAAATTATCATGATTGTGCATGACAGCAGCAGAGACGGACAGGCTCGAAACATGTAACAGAAACTTAAAACCCCATAATCAACTGCTGATCGCGAAAAAAAAACACCTGAAGTTCTTGTTTCGGTTTCTTTTTTCTATGACTTTTTAATTTATTTGAAAGAATATGTGCGACTTCATAGTGATTTTCGAAAAGAATAAAAACTGCCTGCGATTGTGTTGTTTATGATTTAACTAAAATGCTAATTGAGCAGACGGATCGTACGGATGGCCACGAAAATGTTTTGAACATTTCAAATCTGCTTTTCATTTCTCTCGCAGTCGTACAAAATAAATAATGAAATATTAATTATTCGATTTCAATTACGTGCTGGCGGGTAATTCATTTCTATTTCAAAACATCAGGAATTCGTTTAAGTCAAGCGATTTTCGAAGTTTTCAAAATTACCAGCCGACTCATTTGATATGCCGTCACACACCTGCCAGGAAAAAAGAATTATAAATTCTAGGAAATATTCTATTTTATTTTAACAATAAAATAAAATAACAAGACGTAAACGTGCTTTATAAGGCTGTGCCGAATCTTATACACCCTTCACGGACGACCGCTTGTTATTTTTATTATTTTATTTCAAATGTCCATCTCTGGAATCGTCTGCTTACATTTTTAATAGCAATAAAACATTTCCTTTAAAATAACATGTATTTAATTTAAAAAGAAATACATGGTTAATTTAATATACCAAAAAATAAACTTAAGTTTTCCAGCTCTGCAATCACATATTTTAATTTTTCTTCAAAAAAGTTAAATTTCATTTGATATTCAACTATAAAATGTGATTAATTATAAAAAAAACATTAAAATTGTTTTATTTAGTTACTTCAATATTGAAATAAATGAAATTTCCCAGCTCTGAAATTGTGTTTTTGGCCTTAAGATCTCTGGTAACGAAAAATTCCTCTCAAAAATGTCAAATATCTTTAAATAACAACTGAAACTGCAAGAAATTATTGAAGTTTGTTACTTTTGTGAACGAAAAAAAAGTCCAATTGTCCAACCCTGGAGTCGTCTTTTGAAATTTTTTAATATCAATTTAATATTTTCTGCGGTATAAAATGGAATTAATAAAAAAAAAACTAAAATCTGTTTTAGATGGTTAAATTTATGTACCAAAAAATAAACTCAGTTTTCCAGCTCTGCAAACACACATTGAATTTTGCTGTTGCTCGATAATTTTTTTTTATTTTTCACAAGTTTTGGATTATAAAACATGTTTGCTAATAAAAAAAAAAATATTTGTTTCGTTTAGTAACCTCAATAGTAAAATAGGTTAAATTTCCCAGCTCTGGATTCGTATATTTGGTATTTTTAACCTCCACTAGCAAAATAATTCTTTCAAAAATGTCAAATATCTTTAAATAATAATTGAAACTGCAGGAAATTTTCTATGTTGGCTACTTTTATGTACGGAAAAGAGTACAATTGTCCAACCCTGGAATCGTCTTTTTAAATCATTTAATAGGAATTTAGTTTTTCTTTTAGTATAAAATAGATTTTATTGCTTAATTAAATAAAATCTGTTTTAGATGTTCAATTTTATGTACCAAAATAAAAGCTTAAGTTTTACAGCTCTGGTTCTTGATAGAATTTTATTTATTTTTTATGCAAAAGGTTTGAATTTCATTTTATATTCAACTATAAAACATTATTAATTATAAAAAAAAAATCAAAATTGTTTTATTTAGTTACTTCAATATTCAAATAAATTAAGTCTCCCAGCTCTGGAGTTGTATTTTTGACTTTTCTGATATCTTGTATCAATTTCTTTTCAAAATGTCAAATATCTATGAATTGCAATGAAATTGAAAGAACTTTTTAAAGTTGTTTACTTTTAGATACGAAAAAGAAATTCAACTATCCAGCCCTGGAATCGTATCTTTAAATTTTTTTAGTAACAATTAAAAATTTCCTTTAGCATAAAATACATTTAATTAAAAATTAACTGAAACTAGTTATAAATAGTTGATTTTTCATAGAAAAAATTAAACTCAAGTTTTCCAGCTCTGCAATTATATACATTATTTCGCCTGATTCTCGATAGAACTTTATTTTTATAAGATAAAATTTTAATTTTAAAAGAACACTCATGGGATTTGCTGATAGAATTTCATATAGAACTATTTTTAATACATCAAAAAGACTTTAAAATTTCCAACCCTGGAATTGGCGTTTTAATTTTGTTTCATTGTTAATACCATTTGAATTTTTCCGGCAGTATGAAATAGATTTAATTGCAAAACAAATACAGTATGTTTTAGATGGTTAATTTTACATTCCAAAAAAATAAGCTTCAGTTTTCCAGCTCTGCAACCACATATTGAATTTTTCTAATTCTCCATAGAGTTGTATTTATTTTTTTTTATCAAAAACTTTAAATTTCGTTTGAATATTAATTATAAAATGTAAACAAAAATATTGGTTTCATTTAGAAACCTCAATATTAGAATAAATTAAATTTCCCAGCTCTGAAATTGTATTTTTGATTTTTCAGATCTCTAGTACCGAAATATTTCTTTCAAAAATATCAATAATCTTTCAATAACAGCTGAAACTAAAAGACATTTTTTAAGTTGGTTATTTTTGTAAACGAAAAAAATTGTAAATGTCCAACCCTGGAATAATATTTTTTACCTAAATTGATTTTTAATACCATTAAATTCCTTTCTAACGTATAAAATGTGTTTGACTATAAAAAAATATGCGTTTCATTTAATATTCCAATTAAGAGTTTGAGTGTTCCAGCTCTGGAACTGTTCAAAAATATTTTATTTAATTGGAATCAAATTTTGGAATGCATTAACAAAAAAAACAACAAAAATTTAAAAATCACAAAAATAATGCTAAAAAAAAACTCCACACCTGTTTCGCAATTTTTGTGGCACGGAGGTACACTTTTAGAGGGCAATAATCAAATTTGGTACTTTTTTGTACTCGATACATTTTGTAAATTAGTACTCAGCAGAAAACATTTTAGCTCGTCTTGTTCTTCTGAAAAAAGTCTCTGTTCTAGTGCTTTTTGAAAAATCCAAATTATAAAGGGTAATATCGTACCCCTTTTTGGTACTTTTTTGAAAATAGTAAAGTAAATGTATGCAAACATCTAAACATAAATTTGAGTCTCTACCGCTCGGTGGCACTAAAACGGAGTCTTCTAAAATTCGTTAGCGAAGGGGGTAAAAAGGGACAAAAAGGGTACTTTATGTTTCGGAAACTACAAAAGATGCTCTAAAAATTTCCAGAACATATAAATAACGCTAAATGATAATTCGGTCTATATATGGTACTTTTTTTTGATAATGCGTACTTTTAGCGAATAAAAAGGTCTGAAACTAAGTTTGGTACTTTTTTATACTTCATACATCTTCTAGACTCTAGCATATGGCATTTTATTCTTCTGCGAGTATTTCGAATATAGTTTGACACTTTTAAAAATTCCTAAATGTAAGGGGTAAAAGTTTACCCCTTTTTGGTACCTTTTTTTTTGCTAATAATACAGTGCGTGTGTTCATATATAAAAAAATAATGTTGACTCTCCACCGCTCAGTAGCCATAAGACGGAATTTTAGTGAATTCGATAGCGTAGGGGGTAAAAGGGGACAAAAGGGTAAAAATGGTAGCTTTAAATCTCTTAAGCCACGAGAGATACATTAACAATACAAACGAAGCTCAGAAATAATTCGAAATGTTTTTGGTACTTTTTTAATATGTGCAATGTTTGCGTAACAATTACATGTGGTACTTTTTTGTCACTCTGTAGATCCGTTAAAGTGCAGTGAAAAGCAGAAAGCTTTCTAACGCGTTCTATTCCATTGAAAAATTCTAGAACATGTCTTGGTACTTTTTGAAAAGTACCAAAAAAAGTGTGCTTCTCTTTGGCTCTTTTATGTTAAACTTGGTTTTCTCAATTGAAAATGGCAATTTCGTTAGAAATACTTTTTCAAAAAGGTACTTTCAAAGAAAAAATACTTATTTCAAATACGTTTTGTGAAGAAGGTACTTTTTGGTTTCGAAAGAGTTTTTTTCAAAAGGTGATTTTTTACAAGGTACTTTTTTAATTTAAAAAGTGATTTTTGGGGAAGGTACTATTTGACTTCAAAAGAGTTTTTTGGAAAAGCTACTTTTTGATTTCAGAATAGTTATTTTGGGGAAGGTACTTTTTACTATTAAAAAAGTTTTCCTGGATAATGTACTTTTTTGATTTCAAAACAACTTTCTTGACGAAGGTACTTTTTCTTATTTCAAAAGAGCTTTTTGGGAGAAGGTACTTTTTTAATATTAAAAAATTTTTCTTGGAGAAGGTACTTTTTTGATTTCAGAGGGGTTTTTTTATGAGAAGGTACTTTTTTTTGATTTCGAAAGAGTTTTTTTGGAGAAGGTACTTTTTACTATTAAAAAGTTTTCTTGGAGAAGGTACTTTTTTAATTTCAGAGGGGTTTTTTTGGAGAAGGTACTTTTTTTTTGATTTCGAAAGAGTTTTTTTGGAGAAGGTACTTTTTACTATTAAGAAGTTTTCTTGGAGAAGGTACTTTTTTCATTTCAGCAGGGTTTTTTGGAGAAGGTACTTTTTTAATTTAAAAGAGTTTTTTTGGAGAAGGTACTTTTTTAATATTAAAAAAGTTTTCTTGGAGGAGGCACTTTTTTGCATTTCAAAAGAGTTTTTTGATTTCAAAACAACTTTCTTGAAGAAGGTACTTTTTCTTATTTGAAAAGAGTTTTTTTGGAGAAGGTACTTTTTTAATATTAAGAAAGTTTTCTTGGAGAAGGTACTTTTTGGATTTAAAAAAAGTTTTTTGGAGAAGGTACTTTTTTGATTTCAAAACAACTTTCTTGAAGGAGGTACTTTTCTGTGTTAAGATTTGGAAGTCGCACAAAATATCCTACTTTTCGCGGTGAAGTTTTCAACGTACAATTTAAAAAAAACTCAAATTTGTTTCGTTTAAAATACTGCATTTGGAAACCTTTTTGTACTGCCACCTGTTCATCATCTTCTTCTTTAAGATGCTGCACCGTTTGGGCTGAGATAATCAATTATTAAAATTAATAAATAATTCAAACAACTGTTGCGTTCCTTATTTTCCAATCACATGCTCTGGGCAATAAATTTTAATTATTAAAACAAATAAGACAAGAAAGAATTGAAATCAAGAGCAACAGATCGTAAAACTTCAACAGTTTGATGCCAACAAACACAAAATCTATTTAAGCCAACAAAACAGCCAACGAAATGCGGCCAACCACCGCACAATGGAAACACAACAAAAAGGTGTTAATTGAAAAACCATAAATTCCAATAAATTTTCAACAAAAGACGAGAAAAAGAATTGAATGAACAAAATTATGAAAATTTTTGAAAAGGCTGCAGCCAGAAAACGCCTCGTATTTTTAAGGGAAAAAGGGAAAGTAAGAAATTATGAAATTCTTATTATGAAATAATTTTTGGTGAATTTCAAATGGAATTTCCCTTTTAAGACCCACCGCAACGTCATAAAGCATTTTAACGATTTGTTGTTGTTCTCCCACCTCAAACCATAAAAAAGGACAAAAACGTTTTATTAAGGAATTGAAACGGCAGCATGCCGGTGTCCTGGTGAAGCCTTTGCACTGACTATCGGTGTGACTCAGTCTGTCATTGTGTTGTGTGGGTGTGTATGTGCATGTGTGTGTGTGTTTGTAATATTGCGGCTGTAAATTTCTTTGTATTCAAAAAGAATTAATTCTTTTTGTGTTCGTTTTATGAAGAGTTTCTATTCTTTCTGGAGCACTTTTTAAGGGAGTCCTGTTGAGATTAACACGCATGCAGTTGTTGCAACACCTTCGAATTAAATTTTGACTCGGCCTTTGACTTTTATTCTCGGTCAGTGTGTTTAATTTTTGTTGGAAGGATAATAAAATTTCATACCTGCCAATTTGCATTATTTTGCGCAAAAGGAAACTTTCATGCGTTGTAGCTAATGAATGTTAAATAGATTTCTCTCCCTGCCTCTCTCTCTCTCTCTCTCTCTATTTCTCTGTTTATTTTCCGGTTTGGCAAAATCCGCAGGATACTTGACAATTTACTTAAACAATTCAGTTGTCTTTCTTGACCAGCGGGAATAATAAAAAGAAAGCAGATAATGGGTGTTTTCTTTAGAGTGACACAAGTTTAAGCCATACTAAAACCAGGATATATATATTTTTAATATCAATGAAACGGGGTTTATTTGAAAGAAATTTTTATGAAATTAAATTTTATATATGATTTCTGTCAAGTGGCTGACACGGCAAGTTGTCATATTTTATACATAAAGAAAGACATGATAGATATTCCACAGGATCAAAGGAACTCCAACATCAATTACAATTTTCAGCTTTACACAGCAGAGAAGAGCAGCTGTTTTCGAAAGCCGCCACACTTTCATCATCAGTGCATTTTTATGTATCAGCTTGTTAAGTGACTTAATTGAATGTGGCAACAGTTTCTGTTTGTACTAATTTTATAATGAAAAAGGATACGAGAATTATATGAAACTAAGCCATCGTTTGGTTGGCTGCCTGGCAAATAACGGCCTCCTGTTGGAACCAAATAAATATCGTCCGGGTTCATGTCCTCAATATCTGGTCACAACAAGTCCGTCTACTCTCATTTTCAAAGAGGTCAGTCAATAAGCCGCGTTAACCGGTCACTCTTTGTGAACGCATCGGTATTTTAATAATCAATCGTGGGCTCTTGTTGGGGAAACGTTTCGAGGGAAAGAGTATTCATGATGGGGTTGATTAAGTTTTGTAGGCTGCATGTATTCTTAAGGACATGAGAGATATTCAATTTCAATTTTTAGATTTACACAGCAGAGAGGAACAGCTGTTTTCGAAAGCCGCTACACTTTCATCGTCAGTGCTCGTGTGTTCTTTAGCTTAATTGCATGTGACAACAGTTTTTATTTACAAAACTTTTATTATGAAACAGCATACGAGAATTGTATCAACCCTAAACTGCTGTTGACACACACTTAATGCCCGTTGTCGTTTGATTATCTGCTTCATGTCCTATTTTCTGAACTTTCGCTGCACTTTTACTCGATTCAAACTTCTACTGCCGTATTCATAGAAAATAATGCAGACTTAAAGTGGACTTTAAAACATAATTTTCATACAGAATTTCATTCAAAACACTCTTCAAGTCCATATTATTTTCTATAAAGACGACGGTAAATGTTTGGATTTTTTCGCACTCAAATATTTTGTTTATATAAATAATGACAGAAGTTTAAAAATAATAAATAAAATAAAAATTTAATTTGAAAAATGAGAGATTCAAAAATATATTTTTATTTTCATCAAACAAAATCCAATAAAAATGTGCAAAAAAATTGGCATCTGATTTTCTACTTTGAAAAAAAAAATAAAGATTCTGAAATACTTTTTTGGCATATTTTCAGCGTTTTTTAGCTTTTGCCATCTCTGGCAAACGGTTTTGCGAATAAAATAAACGTGGGAGAGTGTTTTCACACTGAAAGTTAAACCCGGCTTTTGGCATTAAAACCATCAACATGAGATTTTGAATTCGCACTGCAGATTCAATAAATTCAGGTTTCGACACGCAGGACGATCAATAAATTTTAACACAAAATATTTAATCTCTCACAGAAGTTGGTGAAATTGTTGTTGTATTTTTCTCTGCATATAAAAAGATTTAATGGACAAACTGTACTGCAGCAGATTTTGTTTGCATAAAAAATAAAAAAAACTTTTAGTTGCAGTTTGAAATAGGAATTGTTTTATATTTTGCAAATTAATATTTTGAAATTGCGGACTAACTCATGCAGAGCGAAAAAAATGTTTCAAAATCACATTTTTTTCATATAAAATCATGCGAATTGTGGTAAAAAAGGGCAGGGGCCAAATCACCGCATTCCATTCGATCGAAATTTCAATGCAACTTATTTCCGAAATCCGATCGATAGCGAATGCCGTGAATTTCCCCCACAAGTCATAGATTTTTCAGTGCCTTCACCAGATATTAACAGCTGTTTCGCATTAATAACTTGGCAGCACTCAACTTAGCACGGACAAGGGCAGGCAAAAGCAAAGATGCATTTCATAAAACCCCTACTTGAAACCCATTCAAAAATGGTTTTAAGGTGGTTTTAATGTTCTAAAATTTGTTCTTAAATTTCTAAAGTATTTTCTTTTAATTGGAATAGCATTTCCAGAAGTCAAATCAACGAAAAATTCTCAACTCTTGCTGTTTAAGCACCGACTCAAATTTCCACTCAAACGAAATCCCATGAACAACTTTCAGATTCTAAGGAACTATAAATTTTAAATGTCAATGCATTTGACAGAAACGGAATACGATGTATTATTTAAGTCCATAATAAGTTCGTTCTAAAAAGCCCTCAGCAAATATTATTAATGTAACCTCGTTTGCATACCAAATTAAAACGTTTAGCCAATTAGTTTTCAGTTGCAACAACCGAATGCCATTAAAAATTAAAATTATGAAAAACAAAAAAAGAAACAACAACAATAAATTGCATGCATACTTGAGCAAATAAATTGACGCAACGCAGTTTAATTTTATTTATTCCGCATGTCATTTTATTTGGGCTTTTGAATTGTGGAGTGTTTGACAATAGACGGCGTAAATAAATCGAATAAAAGTAGTTGGATCGACTCAAAAAAGTGGAAAGAGTAAATTGCCTACAATTTCTCGCTAGATTTTACAAAAAAATTTCACAAAAAAAAAAAAAAGAAAAATTGTTAATGCACTCGAAAATTTGCTGGGTTTTGAACGAACTAAACGGGATGTTAACGAGGGCAGAAACAAACAAAAAAACAAATTCAATTATTTACAGCGATTGAAGTCAATTATTTGGCTCTCTTTATCAGCAGTTGCATGATGGAGGAATGTGACAAGAAATTATTATTCTTAAAAAGGGAACTCCACCAGCCAATTTGGATTAGGACTCCCGCCAGTTCCTGCAGTCACAAAATTGATTCTTCCAAACGGAGGGTAAAAATTTATACAGTTTTTGGTTGCAGCCACTGCTTTTGGCTACTTAAATGTCCATCTTGACATGAGACGTTGTAAAACCCACTTTCCATTAATTATCTTCCAAAATGTACTTTTTAGCACGCCCATTTCAAAAGGTACCTTTCAACTGCCTCTTCCAAAAAGTACCTTTCAAAAACTAATACAAAGTATATTTCAAAAAGTGCTTTTCAAAAAGTATTTTTCAAAAAGTACCTATCAAAAAGTACCTTCCCAGAAGTACATTTCAAAAGGAACTTTTTAACAGACACATTTGAAATTGCCTCTTCCAAAAAGTACCTTTCAAAAGGGAGCTTTCAAAATATTCCTCAGAAAAAATACTTTTCAAAAGGTACCTTTCGACTGCTTCTATCAAAAAGTACCGATATTTTACTTACTTTTTACTGTAGAATTTTCACTTTTGCCATGCTGAGAAGCTGGACATAAAATTGTGTCCAGTGATTCTGCCTTTTTTTCCTGCCAGAAAGCTGCAGACTTAACGTGACCAACTGCTTTTTTTCTGGAACATTAAATTATTTTAAAGGGATATTTTTTAATATCCACTGCCGGTGGCCTGGCAGTACTGCCGGTGGCCTGGCAGTACTGCCGGTGGCCTGACAGTACTGCCGGTGGCCTGACAGTACTGCCGGTGGCCTGACAGCACTGCCGGTGGCGTGACAGCACTGCCGGTGGCCTGACAGTACTGCCGGTGGCCTGACAGTACTGCCGGTGGCCTGACAGCACTGCCGGTGGCCTGACAGTACTGCCGGTGGCCTGACAGCACTGCCGGTGGCGTGACAGCACTGCCGGTGGCCTGACAGTACTGCCGGTGGCCTGACAGTACTGCCGGTGGCCTGACAGTACTGCCGGTGGCCTGGCAGTACTGCCGGTGGCCTGGCAGTACTGCCGGTGGCCTGACAGCACTGCCGGTGGCGTGACAGCACTGCCGGTGGCCTGACAGTACTGCCGGTGGCCTGACAGTACTGCCGGTGGCCTGGCAGTACTGCCGGTGGCCTGACAGCACTGCCGGTGGCGTGACAGCACTGCCGGTGGCCTGACAGCACTGCCGGTGGCCTGACAGTACTGCCGGTGGCCTGACAGTACTGCCGGTGGCCTGACAGTACTGCCGGTGGCCTGACAGTACTGCCGGTGGCCTGACAGTACTGCCGGTGGCCTGACAGTACTGCCGGTGGCCTGGCAGTACTGCCGGTGGCCTGACAGTACTGCCGGTGGCCTGGCAGTACTGCCGGTGGCCTGACAGTACTGCCGGTGGCCTGACAGTACTGCCGGTGGCCTGACAGTACTGCCGGTGGCCTGACAGTACTGCCGGTCCCCTGTACATGTTGTTGCAAAATTTTGTTGTTCTCAATATTGAGAGGACAGATAAATTTTCCACTCCCGATGAATTATTATAAGAGAGATCTAGGAAATTGAGAGAAGTACAAATCCAGATTTTTGTTAACAAAATTTTTGAAATCTTTTCACATGAATTGAAAAATAGATTTTCATGTTTTCTTCTTCAATTTTGATTCTCTTTTCCCCAAAATTTTGTTTAAAAATTCGAAGTGTTTAATTCAGGGGTTTTACTGGCTTCTATGCGCACTCCATTGGAGCTAATGCAGATACTCAGGGCAGATTAAACCAACAGTTCTGAGAATAACTAAAATATTTTTATAATTTTAATAAATTTTTTATATAAATTTAACTGCATTTTTTTTTATTTAAAATATCATCTACAACTTTTTTAATTCATAACAGTCTTATTCATAATAAATATTTTAAGTTTATTAAACACTCATTTGATAAATCTTCCATAGGAGTTTGTTAAATAAGCAGCTGATAAATAGAAAATATATATTTTTTATAAATTAAGCCGCCACTCTCGCAAATTAAAATTGAAATTGAAATAAAAATTAATGCAAAATGGTTGAGGTCTTCCTGCTGCTCGTTTTTTAAATGAGTCCATCATCTACCAGTTTCAGTTTTATTAAATGATTCCGGCCAGTTACTCATGAATGAATGACATGAAATATTCAATGGAAAATAATAAAATGGAAACCGCAAATACGATTTTTAAGTAGCTGAAAAGCATTAAAACAAACATTAAAATATAAAAATGGGGAAAACGTCAAGAATCCAAAAAAAAAGAGAACAAAAAAAAAAAAAGAAAAAAGAACATCCACTTCTAACCGGAAGTCGTAAATCAAAATTTTGTATATCAAAAAGTATTTTGTTATTTTATTTTTATAAAAGTGATTGTTTTGGGTTGATTAAAAAGAAAAAAAAAACTGAAACTAAAACTGAAATGTTATGGCCAACATGCAAGCGCGCTGGTGCTGACCAATTTCAGTTAAGACGACAGCTATAATAATAGAGGCCACTGTTGCCGACACCGGCTCTACTCCACTGGCTGCCACATTAAATGCGTATAACGAACACACACGCACACACACACACAGAATTTATATTTCCAGTGCCCGTGTGTTGGTAAAAAGATGAGGGAACAACATCCACTAAAACAACTCCTCAACGACACGAAAATGTTTGTTGAACAACAACAATAAAAGTAGCTAAAATCACTTGGTTTTTGCTGTTGTTGTTGTTGTTGTTGTTCTTTTGGCTGGATGTAAGAAAACTTGATGATGTTGGAGATGAGCAAAAGTTTTTTATTTTCTTGAAAAATAAATTTAAGGAAAATAATAGTTAAGACCAAGACTTCCTTTCGCTGTTGGTTACCCAACATTGTAAAAGCTCTTATCCGTTTCCGGTATTATTCTGCGTCCATATTTTCTACAGCAGCCTCCTTCAGCGGTACTTGTTGAGAAGAAATACAACAGCGAAATAAAAAGTAAGAATTGCCGCAACAAAATTCTCTATCTGTTAATCCCACAAATTCAACTTTAAACAGCAGAGCAAAACAGCTGTTTTCGAAAGCCGCTACACTTTCATCATCAGTGCATTTTTATTTATCAGCTTGTTAAGTGACTTAATTGAATGTGGCAACAGTTTCTGTTTGTACTAATTTTATAATGAAAAAGGATACGAGAATTATATGAAACTAAGCCATCGTTTGGTTGGCTGCCTGGCAAATAACGGCCTCCTGTTGGAACCAAATAAATATCGTCCGGGTTCGTGTCCTCAATATCTGGTCACAACAAGTCCGTCTACTCTCATTTTCAAAGAGGTCAGTCAATAAACCGCGATAACCGATCACTCTTTGTGAACGCATCGGTATTTCAATAATCAATCGTGGGCTCTTGTTGGGGAAACGTTTCGAGGGAAAGGGTATTCATGATGGGGTTGATTAAGTTTTGTAGGCTGCATGTATTCTTAAGGACATGAGAGATATTCAATTTCAATTTTTAGATTTACACAGCAGAGAGGAACAGCTGTTTTTGGAAGCCGCTACACTTTCATCGTCAGTACTCGTGTGTTCTTTGGCTTAATTGCATGTTTTTATTTAGAAACATTTTATTATGAAACAGCATACGAGAATTGTATCAACCCTAAATTGCTGTTGACACGCACTAAAACCCCGTTGCCGTTTGATTATCTGCTTCATGTCCTATTTTCTGAATATCCGCTGCACTTTTACTCGATTCAAACTTCTATTTCCGTATTCATAGAAAATAATGCAGACTTAAAGTGGACTTTAAAACATAATTTTCACAGAGAATTTTCATTCAAAACACTCTTCAAGTCCACATTATTTTCTATAAAGACGACGGTAAATGTTTGGATTTTTTCGCACTCAAATATTTTGTTTATATAAATAATGACAGAAGTTTAAAAATAATAAATAAAATAAAAATTTAATTTGAAAAATGAGAGATTCAAAAATATATTTTTATTTTCATCAAACAAAATCCAATAAAAATGTGCAAAAAAATTGGCATCTGATTTTCTACTTTGAAAAAAAAAATAAAGATTCTGAAATACTTTTTTGGCATATTTTCAGCGTTTTTTAGCTTTTGCCATCTCTGACAAACGGTTTTGCGAATAAAATAAACGTGGGAGAGTGTTTTCACACTGAAAGTTAAAACCGGCTTTTGGCATTAAAACCATCAATATGAGATTTTGAATTCGCACTGCAGATTCAATAAATTCAGATTTCTACACCAGGACGACCAATAAATTTAATCACAAAATATTTAATCTCTCACAGAAGTTGGTGAAATTGTTGTTGTATTTTTCTCTGCATGTAAAAAGATTTAATGGACAAACTGTACTGCAGCTGATTTTGTTTGCATAAAAAATAAAAAAAAAACATTTAGTTGCAGTTTGAAATAGGAATTGTTTTATATTTTGCAAATTAATATTTGGAAATTGCGCACTAACTCATGCAGAGCGAAAAAAAGTTTCAAAATCACATTTTTTTCATACAAAATCATGCGAATTGCGGAAGAAAAGGGCAGGGGCCGAATCACCGCATTCGATATCGATCGAAATTTCAATACAATTTATTTTCGAATTTCGATCGATAGCGAATGCCGTGAATTTCCCCCTCAAGTCAGACATTAACAGCTGTTTCGCATTAATAACTTGGCAGCACTCAACTTAGCCCAGACAAAACCAGGCAAAAGCAAAGATGCGTTTCATAAAACTCCTACTTGAAACCCATTCAAAAATGGTTTTCAATTCATTTTTATAAAATCATATTGTTTGCTAAATTCCAATTTAAGCAGTTGACTTTAACGTTGAGCTCAGATTGTATTCAAATCATGTCAGTTTGAAAACACCATCAGCCTTTTAATTAATCCTAGAAATTTGAATATATTTAAAATTATTTATTTTTTAGAATATATATTTTAAAATAAATAGTTTTAAGTTGTTACGTTTGATTTTTTGTAACAACGTTTTAGCTTCCCGTTCGTAAAATTTTCAATTTTCATAAATCAGGAAGTTATTGGCTTTATCCTGATTTGAAAAAAATCAACTACTCATCAGATCTCCATACTTTGAGGTTCTGGGAAGCTTCCCTGACTAATTCTGAGAAACTGTCGCCATGTCTGCACGTGTGCGTGTGTGTATGTAAGTTTGTGATCTGCTTATATATTTTTGAACGACTTAAGCGATTGCTAACGGTCTGAGTGTTCTTTCAAACTTAGATTTCCCAAGAATTTGAACCGCTTCGAACCGGTGGATTTTATGACATCGAAAAAAAATATTAAATAAAAAGTGTTTCTAGACTATGTCTTATTAAAGAGCTCTACTGATTCATTCCAGAAATTCACCAGCTCTCAAGATAAAAAATACCACTTCGATTACTGCAAACCGGGTCAAGATCGGTTAACCCTTTTGGGAGATATCGTGAACGCAAAATTTCGGACAATGTCGTTTTAATTTTAACTCCGAAATTATATATCTGAACAGTTAAAGTTCCCAATTATTTATGGATATCATAAGAGAAGCGTAACTCAACTTAGTTTTCCTTTAAAGTTGAACCGATTCGAACCGGTAGATTTCTAGAAATCGAAAAAAATTAAATAAAAAGTGGTTTTAGAATATCTCTACTGATCCACTCCACAAACTAACCAGTCTCAAGATATAAAATACCACTTCGATTGCTGCAAACCGGGTCAAAATCGGTTAGCCCTTTTGTGAGATACCGTTAACTCAAAATTTCGAAAAAAGTGATTTTGTTTTTCAAGTGATTTTTTTCGAATAACTTTTCAGCCGCCTCACCAATCGAATCTTGAAATAATTTAACACGACGATTATCGTAAATCTTGTCGATATCGGTTAATCCATTCGTGAGATATAGAGAACGATAAAATTCAAAAACGTTAATAGTATTTTGAAAAACTCCTAAATTCGGTTCTTTTGTGGCTATTGAAAACTAAATCATTCACAACTTATCACATGGGAACCGGTTGGTTTTGTAATTAAAAGTATAGCGTTTTAGATCGAAGAGCTCAAAATCGTAGATCAACATTTCCATTTTTTGAAATGGCCACACTTTCACATAAATTCAACAATTCTGGCAGCTGTTTTTCATTTTTCATACGATGAGTTAAAAAAAAAAATATTTGCGTTCTGTTGAGCGAAATTCTTGTTCGTCCCCATTGTGTTTTTCTGCAATAATTTTGGCCAAATTTTATTCTATAAAATTTCCATTTACTTGCTGCCCATCAGCGAGTCTGGAACTTAGATGTTTTTTATTTCAATAAAAAGAAGTTTATTTTACAAGCAAAAAAAGTCTCAAGCACTTGCGAAATGTCTCTTGCCACCCACCCAATAGTGAAATAATCGCACCTCTCAAACAACTTGTTCATCACAAACTTGAGGATACAATAAAAATCTTGAATCTAAAAGAAAACTGAAAACTCGACTTTTATGAAACACAAAAAAAGAAAAAAAAACAACAACTCCTCGACATTCATGTAGAATGAAAAAAAAAAACAGAAAAAAATCTCCAACTCCAACGAACATTGACAAGCCTTTTTCAGTTTCTGAAAAATGGGTGTTGTTGCGTCTTTTTGTTTTTTCCTTTCAGAAACGGATGTGCATGAGACGCCATGATTGTTGGCATTTTCCTTAAAACTGTAGCTGCTGTTTGTTTGGTGGTGGTGTTGTTGTTGTTGTTGTTGTTGTTTCTGGCTGGATTCTCTTATTTTTCCAAGTAGATTTTTCAAGTAACAATTTTATAGTTCTTGTGGTTGTTGGTGATTTCTGCGTTCTATTTGTTTGAGATCGAATTTGAAAGATGAAGAAGAATTTTCCAGCAACTAACAAAACGACATCTGCCTCTTGACAAGATCTCTTTATGAATATAACACGGATATATTTCTCATTGTAGATGATAAACTAAGAAAATAAACTTTATTTGGGCAGAGGTGGGGAAGCTTAAGCGCGATTGTTAAAGTATTTTGAAATATTAAAAAAAAAAAAAATTATAAATAAAAGTTTAAAAAAATAAATCATTTTAAAGCGCCTTAACTGATTTTATACACAAAATAACTATTTTGAAATATATTGTTGTATTAGCATACCGCACAGTGGGACAGTTTCATAGATTCTCGAGCGAAAACTACAGCAAGTGTTGCCAAATCATCGAAAGCTGCTATCGAACGCATTGTTTACGAAACCATTCTAATTGTAAACAGTCAGCCATGCCCTTCGCCCACCTGCTCAAGTAGCCGAAATACACTTCTTCGAATAAAATATTTTTCTTAAATCAAACTGAAGTTTTCATTTGCCACAGTTAATGGCTGCTGGTCGTCAATATCGTGTCAAATACTGCTCAGCCTCCATCCTCCATCTGAACAACCGAGAAGAGGATTTTTGGACGCCCCAGTCATTGAGTCGACAAGGAGCAGTTCCATTTAAGCGTCTTCTTCAATGAAAATACAGTCAGCCACGCCCTTCGACCACCGCTCAAGCAGCCGAAATACACTTCTTCGAATAAAATATTTTTCTTAAATCAAATTGAAGTTTTCATTTGCCACAGTTAATGGCTGCTGGAGGATTTTTGGACGCCAGTCATTAAGTCGACAAGGAGCAGTTCCATTTAAGCGTCTCCACGTTTTGAGGTCTGCAACAAATTCTCTTCTTCATCAGGCTTTTGAATTGAAAAAGAAAAAAAAAAAATAAAATTCATTCAATTGTTTTCGTTGCATCAAAACACATTCAAGTCGCAGTCTTATTTCTGTTACAAAACATTTTTTTCTTGCAGTGCAATGCGACTGAAAAGGTTTCCCTGCCCAGATTAATAGAAAACATGACAGCAGCACGCAGGCACGCACACTCTTCGAAAGAAAAAAATGAATAAATAAAAAAAAAATGAAGTAAAACATGATAAAAAATTATTTTGTGGTTGAGTGTTGTCTTCGTCATGTGTCCAACCTGTTTTACACGAATCCAGCAGCATTTGGCTGCTGGTCAGGTCATACGTGAAGCTGGCGAAGCTGCACTGGACGAGACCACAAAAAATAGAAATAAAAGCGGAGCTTCTAACAACCTTCGAACGATAGAGTTCTACGACTTGAATGATCACTGTCGTGATAATGAAGAATAAAACGCACGTTTCCTCAAAGTCAACACGCCACGGCAATTTTGAGAAAAACAAAATTTATTTTCAAATTATTTCGTTTCTTTTTTTTAAGTCTCGCGAGAGGGGCACAATTTTCTGGTTTCAGTTTGTAAAAAATTATTCAGACACGAAAAAGTTATTGAAACTGTCTTGTTCTTAATCTGCTATTGAATGTTTAGTGGAATTTTTAAACGAAGTCTTATAAATCTCTTACAAGCCGTTGATAAGTAGGTGATCTGAAACGGATGACAACTTTTAACCCTGGAACACTAACTCACATGTAGTTTTCTTTGTTATTATTGTAGCTGCAATCCCTTAAGGGAGTCAAATTCGATAGTTTTTCAGCGAATACAAAAACATAGACGAAGCATATCGTCAGCTGAAACTCAAAACCACGTAAATAACTTAAATTTCAATCTTGTGACGTTTTCTTTTCTAGCAAACATGCAACATTTTTAAACTTATTATATTTATTTTCTGTAAGGGATGTTGGATTAATTTGCAATAAATTTCTTATTTTTGAATTACAGACCCCGGCCATTTTCCATTAAAAAGTGTGAAAAATGTTGCATTCTTTTCTAGAAAAGAAATCAGAATTAATAACTTTTTCGCACAGTGTTTTTTATTTTAATTCAGAAAGCCATGATAAATATTATAAAGCTCAACATCAGTTTTGAATACTCAATTTACACAGCACAGCAGAACAGCTGTTTTCGAAAGCCGCTGCACTTTCATCATCAGTAGTTGAGGCTTAGTTGAGGGTTACAAGAGTTTCTATTTGTACCAGTTTTATTTTGAAAAAGCATGCTTAAAGTTTATCAAACCGATGGTCACACACTGTCATTGAGTCCCAGTGTTGCCGTTGGATTATTATTTTTTCATGCCCTATTTTTCTGTATTCCGTGTTCCATGTTTCTTAAGCCAAACTTTTTTTGGTTTGAATTTTATTAAGTGCGTTTTTTGCCCTTTCATTTTGTTAGCTTTTTAGCTTTAACGTTTTCCGTTAAGTGCAAGAGACCGTATTCGTCAATTTAGCCGTTTATTGCGGCCTTGAAAAGTCCGCCAGTTCCCTTCACTTAACTATTCATTCCGCTGGAATTAAACATCGTCCATGATAGATTCTATTTTCCAAAAACATGCTTGATTGTTGAAAAAGTTTCACTTTGCACCAACTCTTCCAACTGCGATGGACAAATAAAATTTGATTTATGATCGAAAAAAATTTATATGAAAATTGCATGAATTGGAAATTAATCAGCTTTAGAAATTTTTGTCTGAGAAATACTTGAGTTGCATGTACAAAAAATTGTGGCGTAAAAAAAGATATGGAAAAGGTAACCCTAAAAACCATCCCTGTACCTCCCCGCCCATTTTAACCGGAAATCTATTGTAACCTGTTTTTTTTTTGCTATTCAGCTCTTCTGAACTTTTCGACCCAAAACCCTATTAAAATCAACCGATTCCCACGTGATAAGCAGTGAATGATTGATGAAGTGTTCTGTTACTACAAAAGAATCGGGAATAGCAACTGATCAGATTTGTAATTACGGAGCTTAAAGAAAAATCTCGTTTTTCAAATTTGATCCTTCACGATGTCTCATGTTGGACTGATTTTTAACCGATTGCGGTTGAACGACGCGGTTTGTATATTTTAAAAGCTGATTCGATTAATGAGGGCGCTGACAAGTTCTTCTAAAGAAAATCACTTTGAAGAGTGTTTTTTTTTCTAAGTGTTTATTCTTTGAGATTTCTTGAAATCTACCGGTTCGAATCGGTTCAACTTTAAAGGAAAAGTAAGTTCAGGAAGGCTCCTCTTTTGATTACGATTAAAAAATTGGGAACTCTAACTGATCGGATATAGAATTTTGGAGTTAAAAGTAAAATGATTTTTTCGAAATTTTGCGTTCACGATATCTCACGAAAGGGTTAACCGATTTTGACCTGGTTTGCGGTGATCGAAGTGGTTCTTAAACTTTAAGAAGCATTCGAAAAGTTATTTAAAACAAACAATTTGGAAAAATGGTTTTCTTAAAGTTATTTTGGGATATCTTGAAATTCGCGGACTCGAATCGGTCCAAATTCACATTAAATCGAAGTTCAGGAATGCTTTGAAGTATTCTATTAAGCCGTTTAAGACTTGTAAGAGGGTCACGTACTTACACAAACTCACACAAATACACACACACACACATACACACACACACATACATATATACAGCCAGACATAGTGGCGGGTTCTCAAAATCAGTCAGGGAAACAATATAAAACCAAAAAACGTGGAGATCTGAGGAGTACTCGATTTTTTCAAAACGAGCTAAAACCCATAACTTTCGATTTAAAATATTTTCAGTGGGAAGTTAAAAATATTCCACTTCGAAAATCAAAAAAAGAAAAAACTGAAATCGGAAATATTGTTATTTAGCCTCATTATGGTAGTCGTTACGAAATCGATAAAGTGTGGCAACACTTGTTATATGTTTTACATTGAAGTCGTTTAATTTCGCCCACACGTACGACAACCGTAATAAGGCCGATTGTAGTAAAAATATTATTAAAGTACTGCAGTACTTTTAAAAAGCGAATTGTACTGAAAAAAGGACAATTCCACTGAATTAATCATCCCTGTCACGCAGGAGGATTTGCAGTGCCCTGCATCACCCGGGGATTTCAAGTGACCTGAAAATGAAAATTTCATTTTCATTGAAGAAGACGCTTAAATGGAACTGCTCCTCGTCGACTCAATGACTGGGGCGTCCAAAAATCCTCTTCTCCGTTGTTCAGATGGAGGATGGAGGCTGAGCAGTATTTGACACGATATTGACTACCTGCAGCCATTAACTGTCGCACTGTTTTGCCTTTTGATCTCAAACACGCACACGATTTCCACTTAAATTCGTTGAAGGATCGGTCAGATGATGCCCTGCCCAATTGCTTGGCTTGACATTTGCTTGATGTTTCCTAGTTCTTTAAGAAGTTGGCAGGCACAGTCGCCAGATTTTCGATAGAAAGAACAGTCTGGTGATGGGCGCGCTTTTCAAAGTCTTTTGTAATTCCAGTCTATCCGAATCGAGAGGCTAAGCGACGGAATGTATGATCAGTTTGTGCGATTTTAAAGTCGGCAGCGAAAACATTTTATGTTGTTCCCTTTTTGCATCAAACATTGTGTCGATGAAATTATTTAATAGCATCAACGAAAGTTTTCATTGAAATAACTTTAACGAAACTTGTTTCTTCAATCGAATTTTAATTATTTTAATTGATAAGAAAAATGAATTCAACTTGAATTAATTTCTAGCAAAATAAATAAAAAGTTTTTTGTTAAATTTATACTGAATATCCTGCTTTTGGACTTTAAAAAAAGGCATGGACTTTGTAATTCAATCAGCAAAATGTATTTAATTTAAATTCTCACGGATATAGACACACACACACACGCACACACATGCACACACTCACTGACAACCACTTGCCATTTGAAATCAATTGATTTGCAAGAAGAGGAAATTAATTTTTAACAACGATGACTTGACGAATATGAAATTGAGATTTCATTTCTTTACCAAAACAGCCATGGGAACTGTTTTTGCCACTCTACGACTCGGAGTTTTTTTGTCCTAAAAATTCTGACGTTCAAAAAAAAAAAGAGCTAAAAACCAACATCTCTATAGAAATCAGTTAAGAGTCCAACAACTTTTGATTGAAATTTATGATCGTTTCTTTTGCGCTCTCAACTTAACGAAGGCGATGATGAATTGCCGCTGAAGCTGTTGATTATTTTCAATCATGAACAGATTTATTCTTACAGTTTTTATGACTGAATAAAATATTGAAATTAAAAAAAAAGAAAAAAATATCTTTTGAATACACCCCGAATAATAACGCTACCGTTTAATTGTTTATCACTTAAACCGTGCGGATGGACGGATGGAGAAGATTTTAATGGTTTTAATGGAAGAAGATGTTTAAATTTGTGGTCTTGGCGAAATTGAAAATTTATAGTTTGAGATTTGGGAAAATTATATGTTTTAGGAATTGAAATAAATTTGAGGAAATTAAAATAAATTTAAAGGAAATTGTCAAAAAGAAATTGAGGAGTTTTTAAAATCGTTTCATAAACTTGAATTTCCTTTGACTGAATTGAGTATTTCTACACAATAAATTTTAATTTTAAAAAAAGTTCATTTTATTTAAATTTGATTTTGATTTAAGTTGAATTCTATAATTCAGAACGCAGCGAAATTATCGGGTATTTATCAGTTACTTTTCCACTGCATGAGAACTCAAAACGCTAATGCCAGACGATAAATATTTGTTGGCACGAAATTTTGAATTTTATTTATTTTTTAAATAAAATTTCCGCCACGTGTCAGCTGCGGCTGTGCATTCAGTCACTCCAATTTAAAATATCTGGGCGTATGGCGTCAATGCAGAAAATATTGATTTCAATAGCAGCTGATGTGTAGCCATAAACCGACGACCAGTTCTGAAATTAAAGTTGATTTTGTTATCAATCGATTGTTAAGCGCGCTAAACGTCAAGTTGTTCGTCTCATTAGAACCAAATAATAGGCGAGTGGATCAAAACAAATTCATTCTGAAAATTTATTATCAAAATAGGAAAAATTTCGTTACATTTTTCCATAAAATTCGAGCAGCTTTTCCCCGTACTCGGGCCTCTTCATCAAACTCAAGGCTCACGGTACTGTCGCTGCGACAGTAGACTATAACAAAACGCTGGAAGTGGCCGCAATGATGCGAAAATAGCCGCTGTATAGAGACATGCTAACGAGGCCGTGGCTAAGATTTTCCGTTATTTTGCTTCACACACGATGATCATGAATTCTTCTATAACAATAAAATAAAATACATCGTTGCCAAATTTAAGGTTGGGAAGTAAATTGACTGTCAAATAATGAAATGTCCAGACTGGAGCTGTCGTCCTTTGACACTTATTTGGTAAAGAGTTGGGAAATTTTAATCATGGAACGCTGCACTCTTAAACAAAGAATTTTAATTGTGAAAATTACTATCAAAAGGATGCAAATTTTATTGTATTTCATTGTAAAATTCGGGCAATTTTTCCTTGTAATCAGGCTGCTTCTTGAAGTTCGGGGCTCACTGAACTGTTGCTGCGACAATAGATTAAAACAAGACGCTGGTAGCGGTCGTATTGCTGCGAAAAGAGCCGCTGTACAGCAAAGAGTTGAGACTGAGTCTGGCGTATCAACTCGTCAATGTTCGCCACAATTGGGGATCACTAGAGGAGGCACTTTGCGCACCATTTTGCATAGAGATCTTCAGCTTGACGATTATAAAGTTCAGCTCCTTCAAGAATTAAAGCCAACCGACCATCATTTGGGTCCATCGCACTTGAATGGGCTGCTTGAGAATCTAAACGAAAACAAACGCATTTTTCAGCAAAAAAATTTTTAGTGAATCTTGAGACCCATTTTCAATTAGGCGGTTACGTAAACAAACGAAGTTATCGAGTATGGGGCTCACAATATCCCCAAAACAGTCCTCGGAAAACTGTTACATCCCAAGAAAGTGGCCGCATGGTGCTGATAGTTCCCGCATTATTTCGAAAATAAGCAGGGAAACGCCGTCACCGTGAATTCTCTGCGCTACCCAAACCATGATAACCGATTTTTTGAGGCCACCATTGACTACTCTGGACATCAGTGGGGTTGGGTTTCAGCAAGATGGCGCTGCAAGTCACTCGCACTGCCGGTCGAGCAATTCAGTTGTTGCATGAAAAATTTCCCGCTCAAGTGATTTCTCGATGTGATGACATCAATTTTCCCTTTCAACAACGATTGAAAGCCACTGGATTAACTGCTCTGGGGTCATTTCAAACAATGGATTTAATTATACAGACCACAAACTACTGACACTCGGAAAGACGATATCGGCCTTCTCATCCTTGTGATTTAACGCCGCTGCATTATCTTCTCTGGAGTCATAGAAAAAAAGACTGGATTTATGAATAAAAATTGCAAACTGCTGACACTCGGAAAGATGAAATCCGCTGCTGCATTGACGAGTTAAGCGCTGCTTCGTTGCAAAATTTAGTTAAAAATTCTGTAATAAGAGGGGAGGACTGCCGGCGTGCTACAGGCAGACATTTGCCCGATATTTTACTTCTCTATATTTACCCATATTTCCACTTCACTTGGGGTATCAATAAAACTGAATTTGTCCAACAAAAAGTGTGCGATTTAAAGCACTTTTTTCTAACCTCCAAGTTGCCTGCCCCTCTTTAAATTTAAAAAATATTTTCAATTCTTCTGTTGTTTGAAATGAAAGTGATTTCAAAATATTTTGTTGGTTTTTTTTAGTTAAAAAATTTTTTTTTTAATGAGTAGTTTGATATATCTCGATATATTGATTTCAGGTGGCAAATTATGGCCGCATCAAAATATTTTTCAAAAATTTTCATTTCAAAGAATACAAGAATTGAAAATATTGTTAAACTCTTAAAAGTTTAAACAAACAGTTTAACTGAAACTGAAAAACAGTTCTTTCTATTAAAGGTTACGTTTAAGGCAAAAATAATTAACAAACATTTTTGTTTTGTTTCGAACAAATCTGTAGGAAAGAAGGTACTCTACTTAACAACACTATTTTAATATTTTTCACTATATTGGCGGTATTGAAAATATCCGAGTGCTTATCTCAACAAAAATACCTTTCAAATTCTAATTATTTTGTTGTTATTAGTGAAGGATGAGTTACGCAAAAGTGTACCACAATAAAATGTGTGGGTGGCGTAGTTGTGTAGCAAAATTTTTAATATTTTCAAGTTTAAGAACTCTTGGATTTGTTTGAAAAATGTTTATGAATAATATTTTTATCGAATAATATTTATTTATAAAAACATTATTTAATAATAGTTTTATATACAACAAAGTAATTTTAGTTTAAAAACTATTAGAGATAATTATTAAACTAAAAATGTTGGTGTTGAAATAATTTCGAAATTGCTTTTTGTATCGGAATATTCATAATGTCTTTTTGAATATTAAATTATGAGCTCTCAGCGTCTAACAGTTTTAAATTATTTTTTAATTACGAATACCTTTCGAATTCTTAAGATACGTGCGTATTTATTTCAAAAATTTTCAGGTCTGTTTCTATGCAATTTTTTCCAATCCCTTGAATTTCTTAACACGCAGTGAAATACAAGCAAATCAGGCCAATTTACATATAAAAATATGGATGCATAAATATTGCAAAGGAATTATCCAACTTAATGGGAACTGTAACAGCTGACGCTCAGCAATTCGGTCAACATGTTGAGTTGCCTCCAAGTGGCAGTTTGTCCTCAATAACATGCCATCAGTCGTGCATTTTGGACTTCACTTTTGCCGTTCTTTCTAAAGTCGCGTGAAAATGTAGAAATTTTTTTTATTTTAAACAAAAAAACAAACAAAGAAACAGTTAATGAATTGTTAATGATGTTTTATTGGCGATATTAAAAAAAAAAATTGCAAAAGAAGCCGTTACTTTTGGAGTTGCTTTCTGTCTGTCAAAATTGGCTTTAACAGATCATTAAATAAACGTTAATACCAGCCACATCTTAACTCAAAGTAGCGTTATTGTTTTCTTGTTTTTGTTGTTGTTTTGGCTGCAAGTTAATGATTAGCGTTAAATAAAGCAGGCTGTTGTTTTTTCCTTTGGTATCTTGAAATTCAAGATAAAAACAGTTCCAGCACGCCCCACGCGTCGGCACTACTTTTTCAGCTCACAAATAAATTTTGTGGTTCTCATTTCTTTATATTTTTTGTTTCAAATAAATTTTATAATTTAGCTAGAAATATTTAAAACTATAGCGGTACAAGCAGGCTACTTTTGTAGCCCAGGGGCACATTTAAGTGAAGCCAAAACAAAAAAAAACAAAAAAAAAAGGAGGAAAAGAAATAAAAACTAAAATGGCAGAAAGAGAAACACATGAAATTAACACTGGAAAGGGTTTTGCTTTGTTTTCTTTTCCCTTTTTTTCCCTTTTCCTAAATTTTTTTTTAAACACAATTTTGTAGAAAATGTTAATAATTATGGAAATGAAATATTTAAAACGCTTTTAAAAGTGATTTTCATAAAAAACTCTCTCCTTTTCTTGATCTTTAAAATTTCAATAAAATTGCTCGTTTTCAAAACGCATAAATAAAAGAAAAAAGTCAACTTTCAAGTGATTTGAAATGGCATCAGCTAAGAAAAGGTATAAATTCCCATTTTAGGGAAATCGGTTTTCCCTAAAAGGAGAGCCAGAGGAGCCAGTGGGACTTCGTTCTTGGACTGATGGATTGGAATGAAGCAATTATTTTTTGTTTTTTAGAACCTATTTCATGCTTTGGGAACCTCCAATTGTCTATTAAAGACTAAAAAAAAAAATTTTTTTTTCCAGGGATGGGAAATTATAATTTGTTGATTTGGTACTTTCAGTATTTTGTAGTAACAAAAATGTTTAAAAATTTCAAGTTTTTCTTAAATAAAACCGCCTTATTGATCATGAAGATTTGCATTGATAAAAAAAACAAACAAAAAATATATTTTCGCCTCCAGGGATGGTAAATTTAACATTTTTTATACTTAAATGTAACAAAAGAGACGACGAACGCCTCCTATTACTAATCAAAACAATTTTTTAATTTAGGAAAAACAAAGCCGGCATCCAAAATAAAATTTAACAAAATAAATATTTCGTTTCCAGGGTTGGATAACTGCAATTTTTTATGGTATATGAAAGTGACCAAAATTGTTAAACATTTCAAGTTGTTCCTAAATAAAACTATTTCATGCCTCGTTAGAGTAGCAGTGGTAAAAAAATAAAACAAAAATAAATTTTCACTTCCAGGGATAGGAAATCAAAAGTTTTTTTTTTTTTTTTTTTTTTTGGCACACTCAGTATTTTGTGGTACACGACGTAACAACTAATATGTGTAAAAATTTCAAGTTTTTCTCAAATAAAATCGCTTTATACTTCATGAAAATTTGCATTGTATTGAATTTCGATTCCAGGTTTGGATAACTGGAATATTTTGAAGTACATGAAAGTGGCCAAGATGGTTAAACATTTTCAGTTTTTCTAAATAAAACTATTTCAGGCCTCAATAAGAGTTAAATTAGTAAAAAAAACTCTTAAGAGATATAAATTAAAGAAATTAAAATATATCTTCCAGGGATGGGAAATTGAAATTTTTTTTATACATAAAAGTAACCAAAAAGGCAACTCACGTTGAATTTTATTGCAAACCAAAACTATTTTATAATTTGGAAAAAACAAAATTGAGACTTAAAAATATATGTAACGCCAGACGTACGTTGGTGAAGGGTATACAAGAGTCGGCACAGCCGCATGTAGCACTTTTAGTTGTTATTTATTACTGCCTATTCGCCGCTGTCGAAAGCCATCATTCAATCAAATAAAAAACATTTACAAGAAAAATAATTTTTTTGTTTGTTTCAAACGTAATTTAATTGATCGGACGCATGCGACATCGGCGAATAGGCATTCAGTTTCAATTCATAAAAGGTATTTTCATGTATAAAAATCTTTGATCTGTTCATTTAAAAAAGTAGTGATAAATACTGCGAACTACAAGGGAAAGTTGACACCACTTTCATATATCCAACTGTTTTCGAAAGTCGCTACATTTTCGTCATCAGTACTCGTGTATTAATTGTTGGTCCCAAAAACAACTTCCTTTTTTATCTTCAGCGACTGCTTTACTTTTTTTCCACTCATTTTAAAAGCAACAATTCTAATTTTTAAAACCATTTAGAAATATTGATTTTATTATGACTCCTTTTCAATACGGCTACGTGCGACATCAGGCCCGTATTCAGTTTTTAATTGTTAACTCTTTATCAATCCAAAATAGCAGATATTTCAGTGGTTTATAATCTGAAATGAGTTCTATGATTTATGAATTCCTTAAAGGCGTTTTCTTTTTTGGAAAATATGTAAAATTTTTTCACACATTTTCTAAAATTGTCAGTTTGGAAGAGATCTAGGACAGAAATTATTTTCCGTGAAGGAGGTTGAACCAATTTCTAATAAATGCGTTATTTTCAATTGACAAAATACTGCATTTTTCTGTTAAAAAGTGTGAAAAATGTTGCACTTTTTTGAGAAAAGAAATTAATATAAGTTATGGAAAATCCGTGGCAAAGTTTGAAGAAATTAAATTGGAAAGAACTCAAGTTCGCGATTAATTTGGTGTTTTCATTATTTTCTTTTTACAAACTCTTCACATGAATTACGAATTATAATTATCGGGGCTTAAGTTCGATTTAATAATTAATTTTTATTCACTTCTTTTCGTTTTAGGATTCAAAATGAATTGCCTCGATACGTGCAAGATGCTCATGGGTAAGTCTCGAAAGCAGAATTTTATTAAAATAATTTTTTTACTTAAAAACCCGAAGGACAATTCCCTTCTTGACTTATTCTTCTTGTTGTTTTTTCCTTTACATGAAAATTCTCCTTTTTAATAAGGAATATGATGATCCTTCGAAATTATCTGAAAATTATTTTGAATAAATTAAACTATTTTGGGAGCTTTTTTTCAAGTTGTGCTGTGCTGCTGCTTGAAGTAGTCAGTGAATAGACTGTGAAGTCGTGTTTCTCCAGTTCAATCCTTCACTCAGTCATGAATGTGGGGGATAAAATATACCCCATCTGCATTATTGCAGGTTGCACAGTGGGGTTTTGTAAACAATTCTTAAACATCTTTACGGTTGTTTGCAAAAGAATTTCAGACAACATTTAAGAATGTATTATTGAAATGAATCCTAGAGTTTGAATTTCGTATCTGCAAAGTTGCCGTAGGCTGGAGACCGGAAAATGCATCAACTCAAGGTTACGAAAATTAAAACCTATTCCTAATTGATGGCTTGAATCTGCATAAAAATTCATTCTATTTATTTTTAACGTTCTTAAAAAATCGACTTCTCGACGTCTTGAGACACGAGAAAGTTTTCTGGACTAACTTTGAAAACACACCGCTATGTCTGTACGTGTGCGCGTGTGTGTGTGATTGGGTGTGTGTGTGTGAGAGTGTGGGGGTGTGAGAGTGTGTGGGAGGGAGTATGTGTGTGTATGTGTGTGTAAGTATGTAACCCTTCTATAACTTTGGAACGGCTTGACCGATTTCAACCAAACTGAACTTATATATTCTGTGAATTCAAACCGATTCGAACCGGCAGATTTCAAAAAATTTTAAAAAACTTCGAAAAATAAATGTTTAATATGTTTTTATTTTTAAACAGTTTTTAAACGGCGTTACCAATCGATTCTGGAAACTAATCAGCTCTCAAGATTAAAAAACCCCGTCGTGGTTCATCCGTTCGTGAGATATCGCGAACGAAAAATATTCTAAAACACTGGTTTCTTAAAAAAATCCGAATTCAGATCGATAAGTATTCCCGATACTTCTGTAGTAATTGAAAACAATATCAATCATCGTTTATCATGTGGGAATCCGTGACTTGAAAATTAAAAAAATAGCGTTGACGTTCAAAGAGCTTAAAAGCGTAGAATAGCAAAAAAACCAGGCTACGATAGATCTGCTCAGCATCGCTTTTCACTAAGTGCGGACCCAATGATTTCACCAAACCATCAAACACTCAGTTTTCCTTCATGTAACGAAGTCTCGACATGCACTTGAAGATTATCATCACTCTACACACGGCAGTTTTGGTTAATGACTCGGATGGACGTATGTATTTCGAATAGAACCACGATTTTCAAAATTAATTTCCACAATTTGGAAGCGTTGCTCAGACGCCAGTTTGTTCAAGTTAAAATGCTAAATCAAATCAAACGTAAAACACTCGACAGCAGGCAAAATGGCTGTAAGATAAAAAGTGCAGCCAAGTTTTATACTTTTATAAAGTCTGGCAACTGAAATAAATACAATTTGTTTTTTAAATTTCCCATGCGCTGGACTACAAGTTTCACATAATTTCTTTCGTTTTTGCTAAACATTTTGGGAAAAAACTTCCCTGATGCAGATCTTCAGCGGAATGCGCCTAAAAACTTAATAAAACCTTCTTAAATTATATATTTTTTTTTTTCAAATTGAATTATAATTAAGGAAATAGTGTGCGAAGGACATGTTAATCGAGGAAACAACATCAATTTAATTTTAAACTCAAACAAAAGAGTTAATTTTTTATATATTCGGAATGGGAGGAACAGCAGAATTTAATTAAATTTATTATTAAACGAAATTTCCCAATTATAAATTTATTGTTTTGAAAAACGCAAAACAATTAACAGAATTTGTTGTCAGTGTGTGGAAAGCATGACTTGACAGCTGACAAAATGGTCGCTATTTAAAATGGTGTTTGTTATTTAAAATTGTATACCTCTATGAAAAACACCCTTTAAAGGTATTGGTTTTCAAACTTATTTTGCCGTCAGTTGTAGAAACTCTAAAAACGGAAAAACAGCACATGAAAACTGTTTACAAGCTGTTGCGGTCTACGAAAACAGTACGTTTGCTTACGCTTTAATCTAATCATGTGAAAAAGTAGCGCTTTCGTAATTAATTGAAATGGAATTAAGTTTGATTGAATAAAAATTAATTATTCTTGTTCAGTTTCTAAACTGCTGGCAGCTTTTAAAAAAATCTATTGAGCTGAATAAATCTAAAAAATATTAAAAAAATATATTAAAAATCTGTAAAACCTTGAACAAGCGCAAAACAAATTATATGACTCTATTTTCATACTAAAATAATTAACAAAAGAATTAACAAAATTTACGGAATTTCTCTCAATTCTTTAGCTCCAATTAAAAAAAGGCGTCAAAACACAAGTGCCTCAAAATCCTGTTAAAACTCGGCCAGCACTTCAAAAACGTCGGCAAATCTTTTAAAAGGCATTTAAAAAATACAAGATTTTGGGAAAATAAAATTGAAGTGGTCAAACTTTTATTTGAAATAAATTTAGACGAAAAAAAATCCCTCCTTAAAGAAAAAAAAAATATCAAAAGGATAATAAAAAGTTGCCGAAAAACCACAAAAATATTTACTCATCTCAAGTGCCTCAAAAGTAGCAGCGAGTGATCTCATTATTTGTTTAAGTATCTCTTCTTCTTCTTCTTCTTCTTATTATTATCACATATATTTTTTTGTGTGATCCACAATTTTTAGCTTCTTTTTGGTGGGTTACATCTTAATCTGTGCGTTTATTAAGAGACTATTTAATTTGAAATATAAAAATGCTGACTCAATTCGCGCAGACTCAGTGAAAATGAATGAATCAATGAATGGACTGACTGACTGACTGAATGACTGAACGATCGTTTGGTCGATCGGTTGGCGGCGAGTAGTGCTTCAATTTTATGTCTACCATATTCACGTGCAATTAATTTGTATGACTGGTTGAGAATTATCGAAATGCTTCTTCTATGAAGGAACAAACGCACGAAGCGATCGTGATTATCAACATCATCGTTTTGAACGTCATTGTTGAGGATGAAGTTAAAAGATCATCACCAACACTTGACTGGAGTTACACCTTCAATGAAGCTAAAGAAATTTTGTATATTTCTATTTTGATGTTGTTGTTGTTGTTGTTGCTGCATTAAAAAAGTAAAATATGTGGCCGACATATCGCGAGGGGAAGAAAAGAAGCGACAATATTGATCAGATAAATTGGAAGTCTTGATTTGATGCTTGTGCTTGACGTGGGGACTACCGCAGTCGACTTTGAAAGTTCCTGTAATTTCACATGTTCCATTCTGGTTTCTAGGACTTGGCCAATGCTGCCTTCGAAAATAAGTTTATTTGAGACAGATTGAATTAAATAAAATGAGGAATAAAATTTGCATTTTATTTTCCATTGAAATATCAACTTTTTTTTTTTTCACAAGAGACTTGTTTTTAGAAAACTGAAGCCATTGAAGGGATTTTCCTTGGGGAAATGGTGACAATTTCCAAGTAACTTGTAGACGTTTTCAGAGGTCAGCGTTTTCGGCTATTTGATGAAGGAGGAAAACCACAGAGGACCAGTTTTAGTTTTTTTCTTTGTTTACGCACAGTGGGCTCAAAGACCATTGTTGGCAGAGCTGAAGCTCTTTAAATTTAATCCAGATCACTTTCAAAACAATTTGGGGTTGCCGCGAATTTTTGGTTATTTAGAAAAGGGGAGAACGATGCCCCCCGGGAAGGTGACTATTAATATTCCCATTCTCTAAATTTAACGCGGGTTATTTTTTGGAAAACCTACAAGTTCTCAAAAAATCAAAACACAATTAATTAAATTTTATTTAAATTTAATTAAAAAGCGCCAAAAGGTCCAGTTCCCCTAAAACTTGTACCATGGCAAAATTGTCCTCTTGCAAAGTTTCTTAACTTGTCGCTCAAATAAATGAAAATTGTCAAAAATCGAAAGTTATCGGCTTTAACCCGTTTGAGAAAAAAAAAATCAACTCTCATCAGATCTCCATGCTGTTGAGGTCCTGGAAAGCTTCGCAAATTCATTCCTGGATCCCGTCACTACGTCTGCATGTTTTGGTGTGTGTGTCTGTGTGCGTGTGCAAGTTTTTTAACCACTTATAACTTTGGAACGGCTGAATGGTATTTCTTAATGGCGTTCGGAGGAGCAGTCCTATACTCAGATTTCCTGTGAATTTGAATCGATTCTGGGCTGGTAGCTTTTAAGAGATCTCGTCAAAATTTAGGAAAAATTTGTTTTTCAAAGTTTTTGTACAACCTTTAGGATATTCTACGATCCGGTACACAAGTTAATCAATTAAAAAATAAAAACCCACAACGATTATCGCAAATCGGGTCAGGGTCACTTAATCCGTTCGTGAGATATCGTGAGCGAAAAAATAGAAACAAGAGATTTTAATACAGAATTCCGAAATTATATATCTGAACAGTTAATGTTATCGATTGATTCTTCTATGGAAATCGACAGAGACGCCTTTCTGGACTTAGTTTCCCTGGGAATTTGAACCGATTCGAACCGGCAGACTTAAGACGCTACTGCAACTGATTTGTTTAAAACAATTTTTAGCGGCCTCTCTTATTAATTCCATAAACAATTCAACTCTTGACAGTAGAAACCCACGTTTTTAACTGCAAAATAATTCAAAATCGGTTGGTCCGTTCATGAAATAAAATGACAACTGCGAAGTCATTCTGTCTGACCATTTCGGATTCTCGATTCTTTTTTAGTAATCGAAAACTGCATCAATCCCCGCCTATCACTTGAGAGTCGGTTAATTTGAAGAGAAGACAAGACCTCAAAAGCGCAGAATAGCACAAAAATCAGGTTGTGGTTGGAATTAGCGGGAAGTTACAGGATGATCTTTAGAGTCAACCGTTTTCCATATTTTTATTTCTCTTAGATTCCAGTTTCTCTTTAAGTCGGGGAATATATTGGACTTGAGCGGGTTTAAGCTTGAGCCCGAATTCTTATACTAATAACATTATGCGACGAATGAAGACTTTTTGAAAAGTGCAAGATCGTGACTATATGGGTTCGATTCTACTATCAAATTGTAGTAAAACCCGTTTTCTTTTCATAGGCCTCCAAAGTTTCCCTATATGAGTATGATTCCCAAAAAAAAAAAGATACCATCAGTTTTTGCCACACAGCTAATCAGCACTTAAAAATATCGCTTAACTATGTTGGGCAAAAATATAGCCAAGAGTAGGTTGAATATTTCTTGCTAAAATTTTATACCCGAAATGTATTTTATCTCAGAGATTTTTAAAAAAAGTTAGAGAACAAACCAATTTTTTCGGTTTTTTGATCAAGACTTTTAGGAAATCCTGATTTTTCATACACTATATTCGGAAAAATTGTAGCCACGGTAAAGCTGAAAAACTTTTGTGAACATACCAATATAATCTGAACGTGTCTAGAAACCAAAAAACAGGTCATAAAGACTCCCTTATGCCCAACAATTTTAAAATTTAACTCAAACTTTGTAAAAAACGTCATAAAGTCTTTGTTTCGGTATTTATTTGTTGCATATTAAATTTAAACTTTGTTTCGAGTTGTCTGTGAACAGCCACCGGTCGTTAAGATCGTACGCAATTTTCATATCATCCATGAGCATCTTCGTGTCCTTACAATAAGAAAACGTTTTTGAGTCATCAACAGTAAAATATATTTGAAGGCCTGACTGTCGTCTTCTATATTTTGTGACCTTTGACCCAGGTTCCAGTAAGTTTTATTCTTTAAAAGTTGTGCAAGCTCTTCAGATTTTCGTTTGTGATAGCTGCAACTTAGAAACAGTGTAATCCAGTCGGTCTTCCGTAATAAAGAGTGATGCGCGAGATGGTCCAGGATCATACCAAAGATAAATCTTTCATGTAGCTCTCTGTTCCTAGTGCTCAATTAACAAAAACAAGATCAACTTACGTTCCTACACAACCTCTCCAAAACAACCTCTTTGAAAATAATGCACATGTTTCACTGTTGCATAGTGTAATTAATTCTACGATCCCAAGTATTTATTATTTTTGTGTTGAACTCTCAAACTAAAGAAAACAAGAATATAAAAAATATTACAACTTATAAAGTACGACTGAATAATGGAGTACGTTCTAAGCAGTGGCCAAAATATATTTAATAAGTATTATAACGCACAAATATACTCTTTATAATTATATGGGCAGTCAAATTTCTTTGCGGGACGCAAACGGCACGGCGGTGCTTCTAGGGCTAATGATCGCAATTTTTCAAATTTTGTAAAAACATGACAAAACAACATCGGAACATTAGAAATATAAACCAGAAACGTAGAAAAATGCATGTAAAATTATTTAGTTCAATGATGATCGTTTGAATTGCAATAAAAATATGCCCTACATTTTCTTGTAGTACCCCATAAAGTATCGCATTGTCCCGAAATGTTAGCAAAACAGATAAAATTGAGAAGGTTCTTCTACGTAGATGTGCACAATATAATTATTTTTTTCATTGTTGGTGGCATTAAAATGATAAAAAGGAGTTTAAATTTAGAAGTTCTACTATTCTGGTTCAAGTGTTTCTTAACTGCATGAAACATAAAAATAACAGTATAATTTAGAAATGTTGTTGGCATAGTTTATTGTTGTTATAATCTGAAAAATATTTATTTTTTATGTACGCCGCTGCTACGAGTCGCATGATCCTCCCTTTGATCAATACAATTTTGGACTAGGTTTTCCAATCGTGTTTTAAATATTTACTTGAGTTGCTCGTTTGTCGGTATGAACCCACGACAGCACAGCTTTACCAAGAGTAATTCAGAGGCGTTAAATCGCACAAACATTGGGCCAGTGAACAGTTCCACTTTGATAAGCGCGCTTTGTAATAAGTGTCACCATCTTGTTGGGATCAAAATTCGTTGATGTTTCGCTGGTAAATTTTTAGTAACAAAAATTCCGTCAACAAGCCGTTGTCATGTGCTTTGTCGCGGCAGCTGCTTGTGCATTTGGATGGAAATAAGAACAGAGTTTAAAGGCGGAGAGTAGCCTGCACCGAAACGAATACAATAATTTTACTTACTGATGGGGTCATTTAACCAGAAGGATTTCTATCGTTAGTCTTTGATAAAAATGATTATCTTCAGAATGTTTAATATGAGCCAATTAGCGAGAATGCAATGGAAACGATGGCCGTTTGAATTTAATTCTTGCTCGAGCTTCAATTCAAAAGGCGTTTTAGCTGAGATTCTGGTGTAAAGCTTTGCAAAGGAGTCTGGCCAACAATTTGGGAACGCCGACAAATCAGTATTTCCTCGTATGTTTCAATACTTCACGCCACAATATTTTCTTCGATTCTTTCTTATATGTCTGGTTGATAGTTTCGAACCGCGATGAGTAAAACTGCACGTCATAATATGGACCATAATTGCGTCCATTTAAGCAAAGTTCAAGGTCATCTGCTTAAGAAATGGTACAGTTGTTTATTTTTTTTTTGTTCTCTCAACGTATAACAAGGATTTACTTGAGAGAAAAGTCTGACATGAATCAACCACATATTTTGTGGCACATTTTTAAGTATTTAAAAACCGAACAATATATATAAAAACTAAATTCTTTGAAAGGTTTTTTTGCGTAGATGTGCAGAATATAAACATAAGCTACACAGAAGTAACTAATTTTTATTCACAACCAGCATATGACACTTCCAAGTCCACTGCTGACTTTAACATCAGCAGCAGCAAATTGAAGGCACATAAATTGACTGCAATGAGAACAATTAAAAAATGTTTAATAACATAAAAAATTAAAGTGAATAAAAGCAAGCAAAATGGTAAATAAAAATCGTGAATTGATTTTGGGGAAAAAAGTATCAACACGATTTAATTAAAATTCTTAAAGAACCATGAAAATTTGTGCAAATTTTGATAACTTTAATAATTTTGATAAAATCAGTATCCCTACATTTTGTAGACGCAAAATTAATAAAGAAAAACGGAATCGAATTACTCGATATTGACGACCCTGATATCTTTTTGATAGCAGAATTTTATTACGGTCCCCTTGATAAATGATGCTGTTCCCGTCGCTGCCACGTTGTTTGTGATACATCAATAACATGCGCAACAAATGAGGGCGCACAAGATTTGAATATAAAAATCATTTATTTCTGATTTCTGATGGCAGGAAAATGTCAAATTCATTCATAAAAATTCTTGACAAATAAAACGAAAAACTTCAAAATTCATGTAACCCGTTGACTTCTGCTTCTGCTTCTGCTACTGCTGCTCCTCAATAATAATAATAATTTTGTATTTCTAAAATTAAAGGCAACACAATAAAGCCCGCGGATTGTGTGCTTTACATAACTGCGTTTCCTGTTTTATTTAACTTTTACAATATTTGGAAGCACTTCAATAGCTGCTCGCCATGACTCGCCAATAAAATTGTAAAAAGAAACCATTTCCAAACCGTTTTTATTTTCAACGAATTGAAAAAGTTTTATGTGATTACGGTTGTTGGTTCAGCGGCAGGTTAGTCAAGATTTAGTTGGTAAATAAAATAATATTTTTGTTAACATTTTAAGATAGAAATTAAAAAAATTTTGTTCTGCTGGTGGACTTCCGTTTTGATTGCTGGCACTTGATAAACTTCAAATGATTCAACCCGCCGCCATTGATTTTGAAATTCATCAGATCAACAATTTTGTAGATGTTGGTTTTTGTTTATGAAATTATGTTACACGTGGTATTTCAAGTTGAAATAATTATTATTTTCGTTATTTTGCAAATGTGTGGTTGGCTAAGAAATTATTAATAATTAACGCCCAAGAACAATTGAAATTCTAATGTAAATTTAAATTAGAAAATATAAAAATCGATAATATTTTCATAAAAAGCAAAACACGAAAATTTGAAATATGTTTCTTTAACCCTAGAACACTAACGCCCAAGAACACGCGTCAGTAGAGCGGTGCAAATCCGAAAGTGCATTCAAAATGATTCGTTTAAAATATATAAAGGTCGATAATATTTTTATAGAAAGCAAAAACTAAATTTTCAAATATGTTTCTTTAACCCTAGAACACCGACGCCCAAGAACACGCTTCAGTAGAGCAGTTCAAATTCCAACAAACATTCAAAATGATTCAGTTAAAAAATATAAAAATCGATAATATTTTCATGAAAAGCAAAACACGAAAATTTGAAATATGTTTCTTTAACCCTAGAAAGCATAAAAAAGCTTCAATAGATTAAATGAAATTCCATCATGTATTAGAAACTTTTAAATTAGAAAATATAAAAATCGATAATATTTTGATAGAAAACAAAACCGAAATTCTAAAATATGTTAATTTAACCCTAGAACACTGACGCCCAAGAACACGCTTCAGTAGAGCAGTTTCAATTCCAACGTGCATTCAAAATGATTCAGTTAAAAAATATAAAAATCGATAATATTTTCATAAAAAGCAAAACACGAAAATTTGAAATATGTTTCTTTAACCCTAGAAAGCATAAAAAAGCTTCAATAGATTAAATGAAATTCCATCATGTATTAGAAACTTTTAAATTAGAAAATATAAAAATCGATAATATTTTGATAGAAAGCAAAACCGAAATTCTAAAATATGTTAATTTAACCCTAGAACACTGACGCCCAAGAACACGCTTCAGTAGAGCAGTTTCAATTCCAACGTGCATTCAAAATGATTCAGTTAACAAATTTAAAAATCGATAATATTTTCAAAGAAAGCAAAAACGAAATTTTGAAATATGTTTCTTTAACCCTAGAAGCAAATACAATTCTAAAAGACTTGAATATATATTTTTTCGGTATTGAGAAATTTCCAATATAATTTCCAACGTTACAAAAACAATTTCCAACAAATAATTTGAAATTTTTAATATTAACCAACAACATGTTTTACTAAACAATTAAAGATTTCTTATTTCATTATTCATTTTTGAAGTTCTCTGGATTTAAATGAAATATTTCAAAATACACGAAATAGTTTTTTTTAGCTAAAAAAAAACTCGTTACAAGACAAACTCAAATAATGTTGAAATTCTTTCAACATCCCAGTGAGTGACCAGTAAAAAATTATAGAGAAAAAATAAACAAGCACACACACACACACACACACTTTGTTTTGAAACACCCATCCAGGGGCTTAGCACAGCGAGCGCAGAGCCCGCAACGCAGAGATTTAAGCAAAACTGGATTAAGTACTTTAACGCCCTAATCTGACGACCTCTCACAATAAATGCTGGCGCCAATTATTGTCTACGTTAATGGGATCAGTCTGATGGTCAATGCTGTAAAGGACACGCATGCGCACACACGCACACACGCACACAAACACACACTCTCACTGTCGCTAGTGCAGCAACTGCAGTGACCCCTGCACTTGTTGCATTTGCACTCAACCCTTAAAACGATATTCAGGCCAAGAAAAAAAACTGTGCAAAAATAGTTTTTGCAGCAAAAAAAAAAAAAAAAAGAAAAGAAAGAAAAAAGAGAAGAAACAAAAACATTAAATTGTTTATTTATTGGGATTTAAATTTGTGCCACGCAAAAAGGGTTTAGTTACGCTTCATAATGATTATTTTTGTGCTGCGCAGATTGAAGCGTTTCTTCAACATTTTTCCCATTTTATTTCAATGTTTTCTTTAACAGAAAAAAAATTGTACCCGTACTTGGGTTCGTTTCTGGCAATATTTTTGTAAACGATTTTGCATTTAAGCAGGAACAGGTCAAGTGCATGAGAGTGTGTGTGTGTGTGTGTGTGTGAACGTGTGTTTTTCTTAATGATCAATACAACAATAGAATTTAAAGGAAATTGACTTTTAACTCAGATTTATAATTTTTGTAGCGCCCTTTTTTTTTTTAAAGAAAAGAACAGACAACTTTCGTCTAAAAGAAAATATTATTTTTGTGTGTTTTATGCAAAGTAAAATTAGAATTAATAAAATTAGTAAATTGTTTTTTTTCTTAATTAATAAGGAGTGAAATTAAAAACGCCGGTTTCAAAATTGGACTATTTGAAACACTGCGTTAACGTGCCGCGTTTTCCTGAAAGTCAAAAAGTCAATTCTTAATTTTCCTAATTTTTTATTAATTATCTTTCCAACTGCCACCGGCTGCGAATTTTTTATTTAATATTATTTTCCGCTGAAAAACAATTTGAAAATTATTTTCACTACTTTTGATTTCTTTTCTACAAAAAAATGCTGTACTTTTTACACTTTTTTTTTTTAAAGAAAATGGCAAAATTCCGTCACATGAAAAAAAAGAATTTATTAAAAATTAATCCAACATTTCTTAAGATAAAAAAAATACTCTTTTAAAACTCCTCCGTATCGCCACTTTTTTAAAAAAGATCAGACAAAATGTGACATATTTTGCAGAAAAGAAAATGTCTTCAATTTTTCTTATTTGTAGCCCAACTCCCATAATATTGTTGGGGAAACATAGAAAAGCCCTTTAAGAATTGAGGTAACCCTAAAAAAATTTCTCAACTGTATCCCTGGAATTCGGAAAAACCATCTAGAACTTGATGCTCGCAATAAAAGAAATAGATTAACAATTGAATTCGTATGAATAAAACCCCGGTTCAATTGAAAAAAATCCCCCAATTGATATTAAATACAGCGTGTTTTTTACAGTGTAACAATTTTGAGTTGGCGTCACTGCTTTGTTTGAGCACCCATTTAACAGCTGTTGGTTGCTTTTTGTTTCGTCTGCTTTGAAATTTCATTATGAATCGACTTCCAGCGGGAGCAACGCGTGCAAATTGTTGAAATTTTTATTGAAAATAATTGTTCTATTCGCCAAACTCATCGATCACTTCTTCCATTTTCTGGCGCATAAAATCGTCCTTCAGAGCGGTTAAGTCGGAGAACAATAAAGAGGTCTCGTACCAAATTTACTGTTATTGATGGTATGCATCCCGTTGAGACGCCGAACGGTGCGTAACTGAAGAATCTGCAGCCGCAGTACAGGAGAGCATTGAAGATGTTCTTAATCAATCAATTCGTCGCCGTGGATATAAACAGAAATACTTATAAATAATGATGATTAAAGTGTAGGGATTTTCGAAAACAGCTGTGCGGCTCTGCTGTGTAAGTTGAATATAAAAAACTGATGCTGTATTTCCCTTGTGCTGGGGAATATGTATCAAGTCTCTCTGGTATAAAATTACTTGTACAAAAATTTACTTAAAAAAGTTGTATATAATAAAAATAAAAAAACACCCGTTGATTTTGGCAACATATGACCCAATTCTGTGTTGTCACTTCTCGTCTTATTGATGTCATTTGTCACAATATTAATGCTGGTCCTTGAATTTTCAAATCGAATGAAAAATTTTATTGTGAATGAATTGAAATTCATATTTCAAATTGTGACGAACTTTATTTAAGTCCCTGAAGCCGGAGTTATTTAAGCAGCAGTCATTTTAGTTATAAGAGATAAAAAAATAAATAAATAAAAGAAAATAAAGTTTTAAACTTAAAAAAAAAAACGATGCAAGAAAACACCGACAAATTCGAGTGAAATCATTAATAAAACATTCAAGCAAAAGGCGTTTGAATAAAACAAAAGTTTTAGAAAACAAGAGGGGAGGGGATGGCATGAAAATGAGAAGTTAAAATTGTGTGCCCTTAAGCAGGGAAGTGGTCAGTCAGGCAGCCACTCAGTCAGCGGCGGCTTGTGCGTTGGCACATGCAAAAACACAAATCAAAAAATCAAACGGCAAAGAAATTCATACACATCAACAGGCTCTTTTTGATGAATAAATTTTTTTTGCATGTAGAGAAATAAAAAAAAACCAAGAATTAAAGCTTCAGAGCCAAAAAAGCATTTGGCAAATTTCATTTGAGCCAAGAAGCACTGCGATGTATTTGAAATCCTGCCGCACTCTTCGCTTGTGTTTTACTCCTGATTTTATTGAAATTTAGGATGCTGCCACTTTCCTACTTAAATAATGAATTAAGGGATTGCACAAGCTTATAACGACTCTGGAGCACCCCTAACGAATACGAACATGAAAATTGTTGAAGCTTTTTCCAAAAAGCGGCGCTCAAATCAATAAAATCGACCGACACAACCGACACAAAACCAAGAGAATTCGGCGAAAAATACTTGCAACCGGAGTGTATAGCAAATGTGGTAGCACCTGTAAAAAGCCTTGGCACCAACAAAGAGCGACTGTTTGGTGCGGTTTATAGTCTGGCGGCTCTGCAGGGCCGTACTTGTTTGCAAATGAAACAGTTAAGGTGAAAGAAAATCATTATCGCCAGATGATAAAGGACTTCTCGTGGCAAAAAGTCAGGGATATGAGCTTCAACGGCATGTGGTTCCAACAGCAGGGTGCCACTTGCCACTCGGCCAACAGGACAATGGCTTTGTTTGATACAATTCTCGTATTCCAATCCACAGCAAAATTGAGTGGTTATCACACTCAATTAAGACCCTCAACAAGTGGTACGAAATAAACTTTTTAATTTTTATTTTCGTGCAATTCCCAAAAATAGGTACGAAGTAAAATGACTCACGACTACCGAGGATGAAAGTGTGGCGGCTTTCGAAAACAGCTGTACTGCTTTGCTGTGTAAATTGAATATAAAAAACTGATGTTGACTTTCCCTTAAGATTTGGAATATTTATCATGTCTTCACGAACTAAAAACACTTTTCGAACAATCAGTTAAAGAAATTAAATTTCTCCTCTGCGCCAGAAATTCAATAGCCCACGTCGTGGTGATGTTAATTGGCCGCCTCGAGCATGTGATTTGACATCGTTGGACTTCTTTCTTTGGGGCTATTTGAAAGAAAAAGTGGGCGCCAAGAATAATTCAAAGGCTAACAGAGGAGATAATTCGTTACATTAACGTCATTGAAAGACAATTATGTCGCGGAGCCATGGAAAAATGGACCACCGGACAGAGATATGCTTACGAAGCTGTGGCTGGCGTTTGGCTGATATTTTGCTTCACAAACGATGATCATGAATTCTTCTATAATAATGAAAATATGCATCCCTGCCATATTTAAGGTTAGGAAGTAAACTGACTGTCAAGTTCAGACTGGAGCTGTCGTCCTATGACACTTATTTGGTAAAGAGTTGGGAAATTATAACCACGGAAGGCTACACTCTTAAACAAAGAATTTTAATTGTGAAAATTTACTATCAAAAGGATGAAAATTTTATTGTATTTCATTGTAAAATTCGGGCAATTTTTCCTTGTAATCAGGCTGCTTCTTGAAGTTCGGGGCTCACTGAACTGTTGCTGCGACAATAGATTAAAACGAGATGCTGGTAGCGGTCGTATTGCTGCGAAAAGAGCCGCTGTACAGCAAAGAGTTGAGACTGAGTCCGGCGTGTCAAATCGTCAATGTTCGCCACAATTGGGGATCACTAGAGGAGGCACTTTGCGCAACATTTTGCATAGAGCTCTTCAGATTGACGATTATAAAGTTCAGCTCCTTCAAGAATTAAAGCCAAACGACCATCATTTGGGTCCATCGCACTTGAATGGGCTGCTTGAGAATCTAAACGAAAACAACGCATTTTTCAGCAAAAAATTTTTTAGTGAATCTTGAGACCCAGTTTCAATTAGGCGGTTACGTAAACAAACGAAGTTGTCGAGTATGGGGCTTACAAAATCCCAAAATAGTCCTCGGAAAACTGTTACATCCCAAGAAAGTCACCGTGTGGTGCTGATTGTGGTCAGGCGGTATCATCGTCCCGAATTATTTCGAAAATAAGCAGGGAAACGCCGTCACTGTGAATTCTCTGCGCTACCCAAACCATGATAACCGATTTTTTGAGGCCACCATTGACTACTCTGGACATCAGTGGGGTTGGGTTTCAGCAAGATGACGCTGCAAGTCACTCGCACTGCCGGTCGAGCAATTCAGTTGTTGCATGAGTAGCTTCCCGCTCAAGTGATTTCTCGATGTGATGACATCAAAATTTTCCCTTTCGTTGTTACGATTGAAACCCGCTGGATTGTTTCGTTTGAAGTCATTTCAAAGACTGGATTTACTTATACAGACTTCTCATCCTTGTGATTTAACGCCACTGCATTATTTTCTCTACGGTCATAGAAAAAAAGACTGGATTTATGAATAAAAATTACAAACTGCTGACACTCGGAAAGATGAAATCCGGTGCTGCATTGACGAGTTAAGCGCTGCTTCGTTGCAAAAGTTGGTTAAAAATTTTGTAATAAGAGGGGAGTACTGCCGGCGTGCTACAGGCAGACATTTGCCCGATATTTTACTTCACTATATTTACCCATATTTCCACTTCACTTGGGGTATCAATAAAACTGAATTAGTCCTACAAAAAGTGTGCGATTTAAAGCACTTTTTTCTAACCTCAAAGTTGCCTGCCCCTCTTTAAATTTAAAAAATATTTTCAATTCTTCTGTTGTTTGAAATGAAAGTGATTTCAAAATATTTTGTTGATTTTTTTAGTTTTTAATTTTTTTTCAATGAGTAGTTTGATATATCTCGATATATTGATTTCAGGTGGCAAATTATGGCCGCATCAAAATATTTTTCAAAAATTTTCATTTCAAAGAATAGAAGAATTGAAAATATTTTTAAACCATTAAAAGGGCAGGCAAATTAGAAAAACAGTTCTTTCTATTAAAGGTTACGTTTAAGGCAAAAATAATTAACAAACATTTTTGTTTTGTTTCGAATAAATCTGTAGGAAAGAAGGTACTCTACTTAACAACACTATTTTAATATTTTTCACTATATTGCCGGTATTGAAAATATCCGCGTGCTTATCTCAACAAAAATACCTTTCAAATTCTAATTATTTTGTTGTTATTAGTGAAGGATGAGTTACGCAAAAGTGTACCACAACAAAATGTATGGGTGGCGTAGTTGTGTAACAAAATTTCTAATATTTTCAGGTTTAAGAACTCTTTGATTTATTTAAAGAATGTTGTTGAATAATATTTTTATTTAATAATAATTATTTGTAAAAACATTATTTAGTAACAGTTTTATATACAAAAAAGGAATCTTAAGTTTAAAAAATTTTGAGGATAATTATTAAATTAAAAATTTTCGACGTTGGGCCGATATCAAATATCGTTATTAATTCCCATATTTCCACCCTGCTGGGGGTATCAATAAAACTGAATTTGTCCAAAAAAAGTGTGTGATTGAAGGCAATTTAGTTCCTAACCTCAAATTTGTGCAGACGTAGTTAAAATAATTCTGTGACAAGTTTTTGTTTTATTTACAATTAACTTCGTGCCCTACGGATGGATCCCCCTGTATTTGAGTCAGATGTAATTTAAAATTTATGATTAAAATGCTTATAAAATTCGGGGTTCCATCCTCCTAGGAGACTGTAAAAGGATGAGCCGTCCGTTGCATCAACTGACAAACAGCAACTCTCGCATATGTTTACTTACTGTAGGGTGCTCGCAAAAATAAATGTTATGAAAAAAGAAAACAAACCGAATTAAACTGTTGAATTGGCCCGAACAATTGCTGAGTAGAGAACTCGATGCGTTGTTGCATGTTTATTTATTTGAATATTCGGTTTGTAAATTTGACTCGTAGATGGCATTTCAGTTGAAATAAATCGCGTGCTGTACTGGAGGTCTTCAAAATCGCTTACGAGTTGCTGCCTTCAAGCGTTTTCATATTTTTATTTTCTACCTCAACATTCAGTTCATGGATGTTGGGTTGCGACTGCCGCTGCTGCTGCTGCTGCTGTTGTGGTTCTTTGTTAATTTTGTTGTTGTTGTTGCTTTTCAGCTGAAACAAAACTATCAAAATGATTTTTTTTATAAGTTTTTTGTTTCCTCTCAATGGCAACGAAACGAAACCGATCTGAAAGTTTACCAAACATTTAATTCGTATTGTGGCACTGCCATTGTGCAACAACGCCAAACTGGGTGTTGACCGTTGGAAGAAGAGTAGTCGAGTAGTTGGATGCCTTGAGGTTAGAATGCGAGCAAATATATGATGGGGGCTAAAACCTCCTCGCCTGCTGGAGTGCCAACCATCTTTTACCGAAAGCACACACACACACACACACATTTTATATTGCCTTGATTTATTTGTAGAGTTCTGTTTCTTTATTTTTTGGAAATTTTATTTTAATTTATTTATTTTCATTTTTGCTGGTGGTAGTGAGTTGTGGAGGTATTTACGCCACCAAACCTCTTTGTGCTAAGTACCATCGCCAGTATTATTGGCCTCATCTCATTTCAAGCTGCCCCATTTGCGGTGATAGTCTGTCGCTGGCGAAGCTGATTTTGTTGTTGCTGGTGCTGTTGGCTGGTGGCTGATGGCTCTTCTTACAACATTTAATATTGTGGTTAATGATGTTGAATTGTTGAATTGTTTAGGTTAAGGTTAAGTAGGGAAGTATTCCCTCAAATAATATGTGGGTTATGGCATTAAATTTGTAACTAAAGGGCACATCGTCATAGACATGAAAATGCGGAATATTTAACAAAATTGTATTTGTAATTTTTTCTTACACTTTTTTAAATATTTCACTCAAATTTTTGTCGAAATTTTTGCCATGACGAATGGTGGCTTAAAGAGCATAATTTTTTAAATAAAAATTTAAGAGAATATCCCTACCAAATGCACACAATTTCGGAATTAATAAAATCAGCTGTAGTTTTGGTTTATGAAAATATTAACTTTTCACCCAAGATGGAATAATTGTACAGGGTAACGCAAAAATATTCATGCAATTCTATTTTTTAAATAACTTTTTTGTTAATTAAAAAAAAAAACAAGTAAAAGTGCCATATTCGACAGTGTCGAATATTATATACCCTTCACCGACGTGCGTCTGTTACTTTTATGTACAAAAAAAAATAGAAAAATAAAATTAAATTGTCCAACCCTGTAATCGTTTATTTTGATTTGGTTTCATTTTTATTACCAACTTACTTTTTACTTTATAAAACGTGTTTGGTCACGATTAGTTTTGTTTATTTACTTTAAAGTATTAAAAAAACGAATTGCCAGCTCTGCAGCTTTCTCTTTTGCTTCTCAGATCTCCAGTAACAATTAATATTTATCACAAAACATTAAATATGTTTAATTAATTCAAAAAGAAACGATTTGTTTTAGTTATTAACTTCTGTGTAAAAAAAAACATGTCATTTGGCTTCAATTGGCCAACCCCTGTCATCGAATACTAAGCTTTTTTATTTTCAGTATCTCTCTCAATATTTCTTTTCAAATGCCCATGTCAATCCGACATATTAATTCAATGAAAATAGTTGAAATTTCCCAACTCTGGAACAATATTAATAATTTCGTTTAATTTTTCTTGCTTTTTTTAAACTTTATAAAACATGTTTCATCACGATTAGTTTTATACTTTAATATTGAAAAGATCCAGGTCTGGATCTAGCCTATGGACGTTTTTCAAAACTATTAAATTTATTTAAATAATAAAGAAGAAGAAAAGTTGGTTAATTTTAATGCTCCGAAAGAATTCCGATTGAACCACTGTGAAATCAAATTTCTTAAATTGGTTGACAAATTCCTTTAATATAAAAAAATTATAACTTCCCAGCTCCGGAAGGGTGTTTTGGATTTTCTGATTACTATGACCCATATATTGCTTAAAAAAAGATTAAATGTGTTTAATTTGTGAAGAAATTTAATTTACTTGATTAGTTATATAAAAAAAATTGAATTGTCCAAACCTGGAATCGAATTTCAGAAATTCTTTGATTTTGAATGCCAATTTAAATTATTTTTTCTAAAATATAAAATATGAGTATTGAAAATAAAGTGATTTTATTCAGTTACTTTAATATTTCAAAGAAAAAGTCCCAGCTCTGGTGCTGTATTTTTGGACTCTCTCACCTCTATTATCATTAAATATTTTTAGACAATTTTAAATTTGTTTTATTTAAAAAGAAAGTGGAATAATTTGTTTTGGGTTGTTACTTTCATGCAACAAAGAAGTTCAATTAACCAACCCTGGAATAGAATATAAGAAATTGCTTACATTTTCATACCATTTGAATATTGTTTCCTTCGTTGTAGAATCTGTTTATTACAAATAAAATGCTTTTATTTAGTTACTTTAATATTCGAAAAATTTAATTTTCCAGCTCTGGAGCACTGTTTTTCTGACCTCTATTACCCATTAATTTCTTTAAAATATTTAATATAGACTTAACTTGTAAAGAAAATACATAGTTTGTTGCAGTTGGTTACGTTTATGTATCACAAAAATTTTTAAATATCCAACCCTGGAATAGAATTTTAAAATTTGCTCGAATTTTAATACCAATTTAAAGTTCTTTCTAAAATTTAGTGTATTGCCATTTAAAAGGAAATGGTTTTATTTAGTTACTTTAATATTAAAAAAAGTTTCCCAGCTCTGGGGATAAGCTTTTGGCCTTTCTTATCTCTATTATCCATGACTTTCTTGGAAAAAATTAAATGTTTAATTTTTAAAGAAAAAGAAATTAAATGTTTCCCAATATTAACTAGATTTTCCAGCTCTGTAGTTTGCTTTTTGAATTTTTTTATTTCTATTTTAGTTGCTGGTCTTATTCAGAAGTATTCAATATTTTTAATTTATAAAGAAAAAAATTTTTTACACAAAAAATATGTTGCACTTTTCCAACCCTGCAATTGAGTTTTCGATTTTGTTTAATTATGAATAACGTTTTCATTTTTACTGAAGCATAAAATAGAATTAATTCATAGAAAAATCTGAAATTAGCTTCAGCTATTTACTTTTAAATGACAGAAACTAGTTTGAGCTTTCCAGCTCTGGGAGCGTTTTTTTGAATTTTTTAGACTTTCAATGCCTATTCAGCATTATTTTCTTTAAATCAATTTATGGAGGAAGTCCGCAGCTCTGCTGGGCTTTTGAATAATCGATTCCGCTTACAGACAAACGGCCAGAAGGAGTTTGATTATTCGATTTCTTTTTTCAGGACCCGGAACTGTGGGGTGGCATATTAATTTTGAAGAAATCTCAAACGAACTGAAGGGTGTTATAAAAATTCTAAAGCACAAAAATTAAAATTTTTGGTGATTTTTCTAGAAAATAATGCAACATTTAAAAGGAAATGGTTTTATTTAGTTACTTTAATATTAAAAAAAAGTTTCCCAGCTCTGGGGATAAGCTTTTGGCAACATTTTGCCATTTCAAAATAAGGAATTTATTAGGAATGAATCCAACATCCCTCAGGAAAAATAATTCCTGTTTTAACAATTTTCCAAACCGCCACTTTTTAGAAAATAAGTAAAAAAATGTTACATGTTTTCCAGAAATGAAAACGCCATCAGTCTATTAATTCAATCTTAAAAAACTGTGTAGCCCAGTGTAACTGTTCATCAGCATTTCATCGGTTATCATAACAAAACTTCCTTATATTTTTACTCGAATTCTAAATAACAAAATCTCTCAGCTCATTTACAAACTTCTAAATACAACTTTTCAGTCCCTTAAATAAAGTCCACTATTGGGTGTAGGATATCCTTCCCCGTTGCTGATTGTGGAACGGCTTTTTTTTTATTAGCTGATGTGATGCTCTTGGCTAGAAAGAAAAACTCACATTCATTGAAATTAAAAAAACCATATTCAAGGCTGTTTTACAACCAGAACAATTGGCAGCATCAAAAAAGCGTTAAGAGATTTTCATTGAACCGCAGTTTTCCAAGTGGGAATGAAACCAAAAGTGGCCAAAATAAAAATGAATTTTATTTTGAAGCGAAATTTATGTCTGCTGTTAGACAAAATTATGAAAAAATCTTTCGTTTTACGATTTGATTTCTGTTTCTGTTTCTTTTATATTTTTCATTCGAATCTACAACAACAAAATTGGCCAAAAAACCTTGAGACACGCAAATCACAAATTGTTGCTTTTCTGTTTTCTTAATGTGTTGTCGTTGTTGTTTAATTTCGTAATCAAATCAAAATTAAAAATTTCTTTATTCCCCATCGCGCACAAATTCTGTTATAAAAATTAACAACAAAAAAACACATGCAGACATTCAGACAGAAGAAGAAACATCCAGCCCTGCAGGCAAATGAAAAAGAAATTAAATAAATTTTTGCAACATTTTTAGGCAACACAAAGAAGCTGATGTTTGGCCCAAATTGTCAGTCAAAGAGAATAAAATAAAATAAATGCAACGTGATACGACATAAACAATTTTAGGGGATCGCCACTTGCCAACAAACTTTTTTCAGCGTCACAAATTTTCCTTCAGTGTCACAATTTTGTGATGACAAAATTGGTTTTTCTTCGAACTACAATTCGCCGAGTGAATGCGAGAATACAAAGTTGCAGAAAAATTTTGGGACATTTTTAACGACGATCAGTGGGACTGGCAGCTCGATCGGTTACTGCTTAAAGAGAGTATGAAAATCTGAAAGGATGAAAAAAACAATATAATAAAAATATTTCCCCGCCATTGGCGCTATCAAATTCTCAAAAAACTGCCACAATAACGCGTTTAGTATTCTTGTGCACTGAGAGAAATTTCGTGATATCTGAGCAACTTAAAAATAACGATCAATAATACAAAAATTTGTCATTCTCAACGACGTAAAAGGTCTGTCGTTCCAATATTAATATAGGACTTCAAAAAGTGTATATTCTGGATCCTTATGAATAGGGAGGTCTAATAAGGGATGTCCGCATGCCCGCCTGCCCTCCATTCCGTCTCTCTGTAGGTGAAACCGCTTTTTCGATGCCATAAAAGCTGTAGATTTCGTTCATATTCAAATCGTAAATGCTGCCAGATAAAAGTCGAATGAAAAACAGCAAAATTTAAATTATGGTTCCAGAGCTGGAAAACTTGAACTGGTAATTGATATCTAAAAGTAAACAGCTAAAGCAAATTTTTGCTATCTTTGATGCTCAAACCCAATTTATGCTGAAAGAAAATAAAATTGATAATAGAAATCAAATAAAATTAAAAATTTTATTCCAGAGTTGGACAAATGAAATTTTTTTGAAATATAAAAATACTACTTAAAATTTTTTTGTTTTTTTTCTGTATAAATTAAATATATTTAAGAGTTTTGAAAGAAATTTATTCTAACCACAAAAAAGAAAAGCCAAAAACACAGCTCCAGAGCTGGAAAATGTAAATATATGCTGAAATATTAAATTAGCTAAATAAAATAATAATTTTTAAGGAAATTAATTTGGTATATTAGAAAACTGAAATAAATAAATAAAAAAACCAAATAAAATTAGATTTTCCTTGCAGGGTTGGACAATCAACAAAAATCTTTTTGGAACATAATAAAAAATAATATATAGATAAGAAATACTTTATTTTGTCTTTGTAAATCAAACATGAAATTAATACTAGAAAGCAGAATATACAAAAAAAAAAAATGGTCCAGAGGTGGAAAAATTAAATATATTTTGAAATGTTTATGAACTAAAGAAGACCAATATATTTAGCAACCAAATTTACTATATTTTGTGTCTGAGGAATAAATTGAAATTGTTATACAAAATCAAACGAAATAAAAAGTTCGATTTCAGAGCTGGACAATTGAAAGATATTTTGTGACATAAATATATACAGTTAAGCTATTGAATACTTCTGAAAGAAATTTATTGCAACTAGAAGTAAAAAACTCAAAAGGACAGCTCCAGTGGTCTTTTGCTTTGTAGGTCGCACTTTTCAGTTTGAAGTTGTCTGCTTTTTAGGAAATTTTTTTTTTCATATTTTCCGTTTGATGAAAGACGCGAAATACAACAACAAAAATTGTAAATTTAAAATTTGATAATGTTCCAACTGCTGCAACTTTAAAGGCGGAATTTGAAAAAAAATCAGCTGCCAAAATAGAGGGTTCGGTAGGGCTCAGTGCTAAGGGCGCCCAGATCAAATGACATAACCCTTTTAGAGTTTTGATGCTTCTGCATTTTCCAAGTGTAGAAAGAAATTTATTCTCACATTTACAAGAAACACGATTTACTAGAGCAACAAAAATAAAAACGGCGACAGGCAACAGCATAAGCACCACCACCACCACCGACAACATTCAAGGAAGGCAATAGCAGCACCAAATAATTGCAACGACAACAACAAAAGCAGCGACAGCAACAACAAATGAGTGGTGCATGGCATGCTAATTTATGAAGTAGCAAAATGTTAAGACATGGACGCAATAATTACAACCATCCAAATACTTTGACTCACTTGCCTACATGAATGGCCACTTGCATGTTGTTGGGAGCGACAACAACAATAAAATTAAATAAATATGAAAACAGCAAATATTTTAAGAAAAATATGAACAAGAAATTAAAGAGAAAAAAAAACCAGCAACAATGAGAAAAGCCACAAAACAAAAAGGAAACCATGAAACTTTTACAGTAGCCACATGTAAGCAAAGTTGCTTGAATAAAAGCAACAACAACAACAACAACAACAACAAAAGAAAAAAATACAAAAAAATCCCAAAAGTTGTTTTCTACGAACAGCAGCAACTGTAACAATTGCGTCAGGTGGATGGATGTTGGTTGCATGTATGAGATGCGAGCATCGGTCCGCTCCATCACTGCGATGCACACCGATCACTTCACTTCGTATGCGTTAAGTTGCTGCTGTAGTTTTTTTCTTTGTTTTATATTCTTTTGTTCCAAGTTGTGATTGCAACAACTAAAAAAGGTCCTACCCAGCGGCGTTTAACAACAAACGCTACATGTTGTTGGCTGCTCCTTTTTCCTGTTTCAGTTTTCTTTGCTTATTATTTTTCCTTAAAAAAATAAGAAAAAATGATTCCTACCACTTGCATCATGCATGCATGTGCATGTCTATGTGCGCCCCTCGCATGCATATTCATTTTTGTCTTCATACGAATTGTTAAGTTGGCAATATGAATGTATTTTGCCTCGTGCAACATTTGGTTTAGTTTCCTTTGCACTGTGCATGCGAGAGCATGTCTGTACATGCATACAAACGAATAAGAAAACTTTTTATGTTACTTTTGCTTTGTGGTTGTTTATGCTTGTAAACGCCTAGCACGCACCTAACATGCATTTAACTGGTAGCTGCATGTATTTAGTGACCAACAACAGCAACAACATTCGAACAAAAAACGAAAAACAAAAACTCTTATAAAACTGGAACAACTCGGTCTCAACACAAACTTTCCACTAGCAAATAACTAGAGATCCTGCTGCATGATGCTGGAAGATCACGATGCTGTTGATGATGCTGCTGATGATGCTGCTGCTGATGATGATGATGCTGATGATGGCTTTCGTTGGTTGCATATGCTGTTGCACAGTCATGAGTTCTTCTGAGTTTTTAAATGCACACCAACGCCTTCGCTTTAAACTACGAAAAGGAGAAGGAGATTTAAGAAAATATCGCAAATAAAACTAAAAGAAGGCCTATTTCATCTACTACGAGCTGCAGCTCTATTCGCTTTTAATCATGACTAAAAGACTGACAACAACAACAACAACAACGACAACAACGTATTGGCTCAGTTACTCGGTTGCCTGGTTAGCTGCGAGCAACATTAACTCGTTGCTACTGCTTGTAGGGCGTTTGAGCAACATAAATATCTGTTGTACAAGAGGCTTGCTCGTATACGCTGCGAAGATATTTCAAAGGTTTTTTTCGTTGTTGGTTAAGAGCAACAGCAGTTTCGTGCAACGAACAACTTTGGAGCATATACAATTTATTTTCAACAGTAGAGGCATTCCTGAGGGCTAATCAGTTGAATTATGGCCTGCAAGAGTAAATAAATAATTTATATCGGAAAGTGCGATAGAGCGAGACGAAATTTCGTCTATTTCTCCGCTAATAAGTAACCCGACACTTGTTCTTTTATGATACACAATTTAAAAAGGAAGTGCAAACTGAATGTCATACTTTAACTTGTTTGCACTCCATAATCCTTCTAAACTGTTGAACAAAGCAAAAGGATATCTGAGGCCTTCCATTATTCTGAAAATAATCTCGAATATCTTTTTGGGACTTTTTGAAAAGTCCCTATTTCAAAGGCTAAAATAGTACCAGGCTTCCGTACTTTTTTGTTAACGATAAAGTAAATGCATATAGAAGCTGCTATAATAAAATCAGTATTTATTTTCAGGTTATAAAAAAAGTACTAAAAGGGGTAAATACGATAAAAAGGTACTAAGAATTTAAAACTCGGGTTTCACATAATTAAAAATTGTTAAATTTTAAATCTTAGTTAAATGTTATTAACCGATCTGATGCAGTACATTTCTGAGTGCAAATATTAAAAGGGTACTTTCCAGATTAATTTGGTACGCTTTGAAATGCTTTACAGAAAAGGTACGTTTCTAGACACGTACTTCTTTAGAAATGATATGTTTTGCCAATAATCAGTCTCGAAATAGAACTTTTTGGAGAGAGTACTTTTGGGATAAAGTAGTTTTGAAATTGGTACTCTTTTAAAAATATAATTTTTGTAAGTTTCCTTTTCGAGCAGGAAAACTTTTAAAAAAGTACTTTTGGAAACAAGTACTTTTAGAGAATGGTATTTTACGAGTACTCTGATAATAAAAATAATTTAAGAAAAGGCATTTACATAAAAAGGTACTTTTTGAGAAGAAAACTCTTTTAAAAGTACCTAAAAAACTTTGGATAAAAGTACTTTTTATATGAGGAATTTCTTCCAAATTTTTTTTAGTGAAAAAAACTCATTCCTCATTATATAAAAAGGGTTTTGAAAATCTGTACTTTTTGGAAATAGGACTTGTTGGAAGGGGTACTTCTTGCAAAAGGTATCTTTTGGAAAAGTACTTTAAATTAGTGGATTTTCGGAAAGCGTACTTTTTGGAAAAAGTAGTAGTTGGAAGGGGTACTTTTTGCAAAAGGTATCTTTTGGAAACGTACTTTTAAGGCAACGTACTTATATAAGTATAGAATTTTTGGAAAGGGTACTTTTTGGAAAAAGTACTTGTTGGAAGAGGTACTTCTTGCAAAAGGTATCTTTTGGAAAAGTACTTTTAATTAGTGGATTTTCGGAAAGGGTACTTTTTGGAAAAAGTAGTGGTTGGAAGGGGTACATTTTGCAAAAGGTATCTTTTGGAAAAGTACTTTTAATTAGTGGATTTTCGGAAAGGGTACTTTTTGGAAAAAGTAGTGGTTGGTAGGGGTACTTTTTGCAAAAGGTATCTTTTGGAAACGTACTTTTAGGACAACGTACTTATATAAGTAGTGGATTTTTGGAAACGGTACTTTTTTCAAAAAGTACTTGTTGGAAAGGATACTTTTTGCAAAAGGTATCTTTTGTAAAAGTACTTTTAAGGCAATGTACTTATATAAATATTGGATTTTTGGAAGGGGTACTCTTTAGAAAAAGTACTTTTTGAAAGGAGTACTTTTTGCAAAAGGTATCTTTTGGAAAAGTACTTTTAAGGCAACGTACTTATATAAGTATAGGATTTTCAGAAAGGGTACTTTTTGGAAAAAGTATTGTCGAAAGCATACTTTTTGCAAAAAGTTTCTTTTGGAAAAGTACTTCTAAGGCAACGTACTTTTATAAGTAGTGGATTTTTGGAAAGGGTACTTTTTGGAAATCGTACTTGTTGGAAACAATACTTTTTGCAAAATGTATCTGTTGAAAAAGTACTTTTGAAGCAACGTACTTACATAAGTAGTAGATTTTTGGATAAGGTACTTTTTCGAAAAAGTACTTTTTGGAAAAGCATATTTCGAAAAACGTACATATTGAAAAAAGTATTTTCTGGAAATAGTACTTTTGGAAACTAGCTTTTAATGTTAGCTTTTTAAAAGGTACATATTAAAAAAAGTACCTTGAAAACTTTGGGAAAAAGTATTTTCCTGAAGAGGAACTATATCGAGAAGTTTTTTTTTATGAAGAAAGTTCATTCCTTAAATATTTTAATATAATAAGGCATTTTTAAGGCAACGTAAGTATTGGATTATGAAAAAGGTATTTATTGAAAAGGTACTTTTAGAAAATAAGTATTTTTTGAAGAAAGTACTTTTTGGAAATTGTACTTTTTGGCATTATTTTTGGGAAAAGATACATATTGAAAAATGTATTCTCTGAAAGTGGTACCTAAAAAAATTGTCTTCAGATTAATTAGACCTGGTTTACCCCAGAACTCAAAAAGCCAGCCTAAATAATAGGCCCCATAATATTTACTACTACATTAACAACTCACGTTTCAATAAAGTCAAAAGCAGGTGAGAGCAACTGGCGAAGGAGCAGCAACTGTAAAGTATAATTTAAAAGTGCGACAACTAAAACGAATGAACTTTATCATGGTGGGGCTGTACAGTGCCACACCATGATATTTTTAAGAGCAAAATTATTTTGTTGTTTTCGATATTTTTCTCTATCGCGAGGACATGATTTTAAGTTTAAACTTTTTAATATTTGCAAGATACAAATTAAATGATAATAAATGAGATTGGACATTTACATTTTAGAAATTTTAGTATCAAAATTCAGCAGATTTCCAAACCAGTTTTCTGAAGGTAGTGGTGATGGCAAATGAAATGCCATCAGAAATCATTTATAGATAATAAATTTGAGACAAGTTTTCTGGTAGTTAAAATAATTAGCAACAAGGTTAGAAAAAAATTTATATTTTAAATGTTATTATAAAATATTTAGCAGATTTTCAAACCATTTTTTGAGATCTATTTAAAAAAAGCAGAATATAATTCAAGGACTACCAGAGAACGTTTACAGGTAATAAATTGCCTTTAAGGCAACGAACTTTGGTGAGGATTAAATAATTAAAAAAAAAATGTTAAATTTTTCTATACAAAATTTACCACATTTCCAAACCAGTTTTCAAGAGCAATTTTTAGAGAATAGAATATAAATGAAGTACCACCAGAGAACGTTTACAGATAATACATTTCCCTTAAGACAACGAGTTTTTGTAGCAGTTAAATAATTATAATTAACAGCAAAATTAGAAAAAAAAAATTAATATCTTATATAATACTATTAAATATTTAGCAGATTTTCAAACCAGTTTTTGACAACAATTAAAAAAAAAACAGAATATCAGAATATAATTCAAGGACCACCAGAGAAATTTTAAAGATAATAAATTTCCTTTAAGACAATGAAATAGAATATATTTAACTTCTAAAACTTAGCAGATATACAAACCAGTTTATAAGAGCAAAGAGAAGAGAATATAATATCATCCGCAAAAAATTACAGATGATAAATTTCCTTTAACACAATGAAAATTAAAAAAATTTATTTCTAAAAAAAATGCACTATAAGAAATTTAGCGGATTTCTAAACCAGTTTTCAAGAGCAATTTCTAGAGAACAGAATGTAAATGAAGTGCCACCAGAGAACGTTTACAGATAATAAACTGCCTTTAAGAGACTGAGTTTGTACGACAAAATGAGAAATTATTTAACTTCTAAAATTTAGCAGATACTCAAACCAGTTTATAAGAGCAAAGAGAAGAGAGTATAATACCATCAGCGAAAAATTACAGATAATGAATTTCCTTTAAGACAATGGATTTTAGTAGCGTTTTAATAGTTAGCGAGAAAATTAAAAAAATTAATTTCTAAAAAAAATTTCACTATACGAAATGTAGCGGAGCTCCAAACCAGTTTTCAGGAGCAATTTTTAGAGAACTGAATATAAATAAAATGGCATCGGAGACAGACAATAGATTTCGTTGAGGACAACGAATATTTGAGTTGGTTAAAATAATTAACAACAAAATTAAAAAAGCTTGTATTTTTAAAAATTTGCCATCAAACATTTAGTAGATTTCCAAACCAGTTTTCAGGAATATATTTGAAAAATCTTATATTATTTCTGCATTAAAATTTAATGAAGATCACATTTTGATCTATTTATTCTTCCACTTCTTTTGATTCCTCTTCTTCTTCGTCTTCTGAATCTTCTTCTTCTTCTGAATCTCCTTCTTCATCTTCTTCTTCTTTTATAAACAATAAATGAAATGTAATTTTTTGAGTGCCTCGAAATGAAGTCGTTTTTATTACGATCTTCTTCGAACAAAAATTAAGGAAAATTTATGTAACTCAGACAGTTTCTGAATTTAAAGAAGACCAGGACTTAGAATTTCCAGATACTTCGACTCCACTTAAAAACTTTACCTCTTACCCATGAATTTTTTTCAAAAAGAATGATGCCCGTTGCCTTAATCTGCAAACTTTCTTTCACACAATTGCCCCCTTTTTTTAAATTTTTTCCATTGAAAGAAGTGAATGAAGCGACAACGAAGTTTCTCAAATTAAATATATTTTTTTTACCTCATTTAGCTGAAATAACTCTTAACACACACACACACACACACACACGCAAATGAATCGGGTAAAGTATTTCTAGTTCCATATTTAACGGTTATTTTCGTGATAAGTTGCTGCAACTACGCCTGCGCCTGCTCTGTTTTGCCTACTTCATTTGCATACACGTTTGCGTTTATTCTGCTTCTCTGAGTTTTTTCTTTAACAATTTCTTTTGCAAGTTCATGCGGAATGCAAAAGCGTACAGCGGCTGGTATTTAAAACCGCGTACATATGAAATATTCACTTGGAATTAACGCGAAACTCGGTTTGGTCTCTCAAGAACTTTTCATCATCATCATTTTTCATGTCAGTTAAAGGGGAGTTTTCCTCTCTGCAGTGCATGCAAATGCGTAACGGTTTCTGAGGAAGGCCTGGTGTTGGTGTTGTTGTCTTGAAAAATAATGGAAAAGGTTAACTACGCCCGGCGGTTAATTTTTTATTTGAATATTTCCATTTTAATGTCTGTATTAGGGCCTCTAATTCTAATAAATTTCCAGTGATACTCTAGTGGGAAGTGAAAGAATTTTCATTTTTTCATTGTTGTTGTTGTCTAGTGCAACGGCAGTGCATCTTCATGACAATCGGCTGCATTTAATTATATCTGTTAGTTAATTTTATTTGTTTTGATGTTAACAAGTTTATTCATGTTTATTTATATTTAATTGATTCAATTAAATATTCTTTAGCAGGAGAACAAGAACCGGTAAATGCAGCTTGAAAATAAATATCATATTCATGGTGTTCAGTTTTATGGGCTATTAAATTTTACATGAATTTAATTAAAGCGTGGGAAGAGGTCACCACCAAACAGGAGTGATGGCAGAACGTTAATCGCAACAGCACTCGTAGAATTTCAATTCAGTCTTAAAGATTCTCTCAGAAACCCAGTTTAATGGAAACTTATCAATTGACTTTGAAATTTCTTTGAAATTATTTTAATTGTTAGTAAAAAAAATTCTGAAAGATTTCTTGAAAATCTCCAGCCTTGAGCCGAGAACTCTACGATTTATTCCAGACTTTATTTTTTATATCAAATACAATTATTTCTAACAGGCTAATGTTCGTTAGATATTCTTAATAATTCAAGAGTAAAATAAAAACTTCAATATTAATTTACTTTTCATTGAGCAAAGCAGAACAGCTGTTTTCCCAAGCCACTGCACTTTCATCATTAGAAATCATGTGTGTGTGTGTGTGTGTTTCTATTATCTCTTCTAAAGTGGTTTAGATGAGCGCAAAAAGAGTTTCCATTTATAAAATTGTTAATGAGAAAATTGCAAAAGGGACTGTTTCAGTATGAAACTGGATGTAGAGATCCCGGGTTCGAATCCCCGTGATGCAGGTGATTGTCTTAACTTTTTTCTCTTACATTCCATTCAACTCCAACATTTATGTCTTCAATTTTAGATTTAAGCAACGGGTGTTTTTTATACAGGTATAGAACTTTTAAATGGAATAAAAGAAAAATTAATTTTTTAAATCGCCATTAAAACTACTTTATTCGAAAGCTTATCTTCTGGTATTATAATTTAAATATGATTTGAGGCATATGATCGCCGCGATGGCTTGGACGCAGTCTACTGGAGGTCCAATTTTTTTTTTACTTTTTGCAAAATATGTTGCCGTATACCGGCAGTAACGTGGCGAATGTTGTTCTATAAATGCTTAATCATTTCGGGCTAATCATCGTGGACCAATGACGTCACACTTCCCCACAGAAAATAGTCTAGCGGCGTTGAATTGCACGATCTTAGAGTCCAATTTACGAATGAAGTCATCTATGCAGTTACCAAACGTTTCCTTTAATACATCAATTGTGGCCTACATCAATTGTGACATGCTGCAACGTCTTGTTGAAACCGCATCTCAAACATTTCAATGTTGTTCACTTGACGAACCTAAAAGTCAGTCACGTGTTCTGCTTTAATTCTTGCACGATCTGCTTATTAAGGGCTCTTAAGTCAACATTGTTAAAGTCAAACTTTCTCTAGAAATCGAATGATGACAGTCAGCAAGTCGGGAACCACGACGAATGGACATTTCGACTACAGCAGCAACACACTCTTCGGTACTCAAGATTCTTTGACTTTTTTATGATTTAGAAACGAATACTTTCGAGTCACTAGGCCGATGATAATCGCCGTAAAAGGGTAAACAGATTTTTGTCCTTCGAAGTAAATCTTTGCAATTTGAAGGAGCGGAAGAGTCATGAGCACTTGCCCAGCTTAACTAATCGGAAGTGTCAGCATAATTTGACTTTCGCAGCTGTCAAAATATTTTTCTTTTTTTATTATCTGCCTCCTGGCAATGGAACACAGTTTCGTGAGCTTCATTTTAAGCGGGAATATATTTTGTTATATTTTTCCTGCAAAGCACGTCTGATATTTCGCAACTTGTTTTCATTCCCATAAGCGAAATCGCTTTATTAAGTCTTGATATTTAGGAATATAAAAATAGTGCGCAAATACAATTAAAAGACAAACAAATTATTGTTCAATAAATCGCTCAGTATCGCTGCGGTGCCAAAAATATGCCCCAAATGCCTTAAGACTCTTGTTGCCAATCGGGGCAAGCCATTATGCTGGAAGAGACAACATGGCATGACAAAATAAATCTCAAACTGCATTCAGATCTGCAGTCAATCGCATTCAAGTTGAGTTCGTTGTTAAATTCAGGTTAAATTCTCATTAAAAAGGGTTTAGTTAGACTAAAACGCACAAAGTTAAAAGTGACTAAACTCAAAAAGTTTTCACAGAATTATTTTAATATTTTTTTTATTATAAAAGAGGGAGCAGCATGAGTGAAGCAAAATATCGACACAAACGCCAGCCGCGGCTTCGTTAGCATTTTAAGGGTCTTAATTGAATGTGATAACAACTTCTGCAATTTTGCTATAGAATAGAATACGAGAATTGTATCAAACAAAGCCATCGTACTGTTGGCTGAGTGGCAAGTGGTCCATATTTTCCATGACTCTGCGGCATAATTGGCTTTCCATGACGTTCATGTGGCGAATTATCTCCTCCTTTAGCTTTTCAATTATTATTGGAGCACTCTTTTTCTTGTTAAATATCGCCCAAGAAAGAAGTCCAACGAGAGCAAACCACATACCCGAGGCGGCCAATTAACATCACCATGATGTGGGCCATAGAATTTCTCGCGCAGAGGAGAAATTTAATTTCTTTAACTGATTGTTCGAAAAGTGTTTTTAAGTTCGGGAAGACATGATAAATATTCCAAAGCTTAGGATAAAGCCAACATCAGTTTTAAATATCCAAAATACACAGCATAGCAGAACAGCTGTTTTCGAAAGCCGCTACACTTTCATCTTCGATAGTCATGAGTAATTTTATTTCGTACCACTTGTTAAGGGTCTTAATTGAGTGTGATAACAACTTCTGTTGGGAGCAATTTTGCTAATGAAATAGAATACGAGAATTGTATCAAACAAAGTCATTGTCCTGTTGGCTGAGTGGCACCCACCTGTTGGAACCACGTAAAGTCCAAGTCCATTTTCCTAATTTCTTGCCACAAGAACTCCATTATGATCTCGCGTTAGTGAATAGCATTCACGATAACTGCTTGGGCGACCTATTTTTTAAATAAGTACTGCCCTCTAGAGCCGCCAGGCTATAAACCGCACCAAACAGTCACTCTTTGTGAATGCTTCTTCTTTTAACAATCACTGGAAGGAGCTCATTTGCCCAAATGCCGAAATTTGCGCACAATTATATCAATCGTGGTCGCATTTCTTCGATTATGTTGACCATGAAGTGCTTTTTGATTTCAATGCCGAGTTCCTTAAAAGCCCATTGAGTCCTAAAGCGCTGCTCAATTGTGTAACTTTTCATATGGTTGAATCTAAAAAACACTCAAACAAGGAACATTGAATTATGTTGGGGAAAAAGCTTGAGATTAAAGTGTGATCGACAATTAATATCAAGCATTTTAAGACGACCACCCTCTCTCTACAGGGAATCCAAAATTTTATTTATTTTAAACATAAACCATCTGTCCTTTATTTATCTTTTATTATATTTTATATTATATTTATTATAAAACAATTTTTATCTTTTAAAAAACAGTGTATTTTTTTTTTTTAAATCCAGCAGCTGAGAGTTGAGCAAATTTTTTTGCCCTGAAACCTTCAAAGAGCTCAACAGAGTGGAAGAGAATGCAGATAAAATCTTGCAGGACTAAAAAGATATTCCTTTTCTTTATTATTTGATTTAAATAAGAAGAATATTTTGGCAGGACTTGTTTGTTATCTAACATTTTGCATCTCAATTAGCCAGATGAATCAAATTTATTTGAATATCAGCAGCAACAACAACAGAAATAGTATTTAAAATTTTAAAGGTCTGATGATTCGCCAACTCAGCCGGCGCTCTCTCAATAAACTCGTTTTGAAATAAATCTCAAATCCATCAACAAACATCCTTCTAATTTCAACAAACTACAAACAAATTAGTTTTAATCTTTCAAGGTGACCCGGATTAAAAGGTGGATTAGGAACAAAAAACAAAAAGATTTGCAAAATCAAATAGTGAAACAAAAGAAACAAAAATACCTCTATAACGTTTTTGAAATCCAATTAAAGAAAACTCGGCCACAGAGACTCAACAAAAAAAAAAAACAAAAAAGAAGAAACTTCATGGGGGGATTAACTTGGAAAACAGCAGGTAACTGGCAACGAGGAAACGGTGGCACAACTACTTGTTGGCCTCTGCTGTTATGGATTCTGGTCTTGGCTCGTTTCTTCTTTTTTTTTTTTAATTTATTTTAAAGGGTGAGAGAGCCATTAACACTTTATGGCTAATGATAGGCGAAAGAGTGAAGTGCTACAATTTATTGGAATGACATTTAAAGAAGCAGCGACCAACAAACAAACAAACAGACAGACGGGCGGACGGACTATTTTTAGTTTACGGCCGTGACCTTGTTTTTAGCTGCTGCGTACATAATTTGCAAATACAATTCGCCAATTTTGGAAGCAACTAAATTTGTTGCGCTCTCTGCTGCTCTGCTGCTCTGCTTTGACACAGAATTTGTATGTAAATTTTTACACTAAAAATTATGCCGGAGTTGGACAATAAATCATCATTTGGCGCCTTAACAAACTGCAACTTTTGGCTGCTTTTTATTGTTAATTTTTGAGTGCTGCAGTTTTTTTAAGGAAATAACTTTTATATCTACGGTTTCTTGAAAAACAAAAAAAAAAAAGTGGTTGATTCTGGAGGTGTTGACTTTCAACTTTTCCTTGAAGTTTTTGTAGCACAAAAATTTGTGTATGAAAGGAGTTTCCTGTGTTTCGGCTTTTATAATTATCAATAAATTTAACAAAAAAAAAAAAAAAAACAACAACAAAAAATCTACCACTCGCATGTTTCCCAATTTTAGATATTTTCGTTCAAAATTTCATTTTCAAGTCGGCTTAATCTTATCATTCTTTTTGTAGTTCTCATCAAATCCACAACTCAAGAAATTATATATTCTTTTTGGCTTTTTTTGTTGTTGAAATAAACAGAAAATGAAAATAAAATAAAAGAAACTGCCTCAATCGCACTTGAAAGACACCGACATTGGCGCCAAATACTGAAGACAGCATAAATCATATCATTCATTATGAATGATACAAAACTAAAACACTCACACTCACACACACACACACACAGCCACACTCATATATATATATATATATAAATCAAAAGGTGTTGGCGCTTTGTTCATCTTAGAGATGCTTTTTTATACACGATCTTTTTCTTCTTCATCTTGAATTTTAAGTGTAAATTAATTTTCTAGTTAATAAACATGACTTTTATATTCTTTTAATTGCGAAATTATTAAATAGTTTTATGTGTAATTCGATCGCGAAAACCGCAATTCCATTTCGCACACGATCAATCAATTCACTCTTGTGTCTTAAGTCTTTTGTTTTGTTTGCGGTTAGTCGAAACGAATAAAATTTTTTGTTTGTTTTATTAAAAACAAACAGGTGTCTTTTCGAGAAAGCTTTTTCATCTATTTCATTAGGAAGAATATTTAGAATATTAATATGATTAACGAGGTCTGTTCAAACTGAATTATGTTTATAAAATAAAAGTTGTTTTTCGAAAAAGCCTTTTAATGTGTTTCATTACGAAGGTCCTTTAAAACATTAATATAATTAACGAGGCCTGTTCAAGAAATAAAATAAATTTTATATAAAAAGATTTTCTCTTCGAAGTAGATCCCCTGCGATATGAAACAGTTTTGTTCTTCTAGAAAGATTTTTAATAGATTTCACTATGAGGGATCTATTTGAAAGAACAGTTTGACAATTAACGAGGTCTGTTTAAAAAGCAAAATTAATTCCATATAAAAAGATTTTCCCCTTCAAAGTAGATCCCCTCCGATACGAAACAGTTTCGCTTTTCGAGGAAGATTTTTAATAGATTTCATTATTGCATTTGGACAATTAACGAGGTCTGTTCAAAAAGTAAAATTAATTTTATATAAAAAGAGCTTCTCCTTCGAAGTAGATCCCCTCCAATGCGAAACAGTTTCGCTTTTGGAAGAAGCTTTTTAATGTATTTCATTACGAAGGTCCTTTAGGATGTTAATATAATTAACGAGGTTTGTTCAAAAAGCAAAATTAGATCCATATAAAAAGATTTTCTCTTCGAAGTAGATCCCCTGCGATATGAAACAGGTTCGTTCTTCGAGAAAGATTTTTAATAGATTTCACTATGAGGGATCTATTTGAAAGAACAGTTTGACAATTAACGAGGTCTGTGCAAAAAGCAAAATAAATTTTATATAAAAAGATTTTGTCTTTCGAAGTAGGCCCCGCCGATATGAAACAATTTCGTTTTTCGAGAAAGATTTTTAACAAATTTCATTTATTAAAAAGAGTACTTTATTGATAAGGGTATTTTATTGAAAAGAGTACTTTACTGCAAAATGTACTCTATTGAAAAGGGTATTTTTTTAATTGAAAGATATCACTTTATTGAAAAGAGTGTTTTATTGAAATGAGTACTTTATTGTAAAAATTACTATATTAAGACAGGTACTTTATTGAAAAAAGTACTTTATTGAAAAAAGGTACTTAATTGAAAAATTTGCTTCATAGGAAAAAGCACGTAAGTAAAAAGTGTACTTTATTGATGTTGTCTTCATTGAAAATAGTACTTTAATAATAAAGCACTCTATTGAAAAGAGTACTCTACTGCTAAAAGTACTCTATTGAAATGGGTATTTTTTGTTGGAAAACATCACTTTATTGAGATGGTTGTTTTATTGAAATGGGTACTTTATTTTAAAAATCATTCTATTGAAACCGGTACTTTATTGAAAAAGGTACTGCCTTGAAAAAAGGTACTTAATTAAAAAAGTTGCTTTATTGGAAAAAGTTAGTTTTTAAAAAGTGCTTTTTATAGATAAAGTAAATTTTTAAAATATGTGCTTTATTGAAAAAAGTACTTTTTGAAAAATGTACCCTATTGATTAAGGGCTTTGTTGAAAATAGTACCCCATTGAAAAGTATACTTTATTGAAAAAAGTACTTTATTAAGAAAGAGGCTTTGTTGAACAAAGTACTTTATTGTAAGAAGTACTTTTTTGAAAAGGGTACTTTTTTGAAAATAGGTAACTTATTGAAAATAGTACTTTATTTAAAAAGGGACTTTATGGAAAAGAGTGTTTTTATGAAAAAAGTACTGTGTTGAAAATGAGGTGCTTAATTGAAAAAGTTGGTTTATTGGAAAAAGTACGATATTGAAAAGGGGAGTTTATTGAAAAGGGTACTTTACTGAGGAGGGCACCTTACTGCAAATAGTACTCTATTGAAAAGAGTATATTTGATTGAAAAATAGCACTTTATTGAAAAGAGTATTTTACTGCAAAAAGTACTTAATTGAAAAGAGTACTTTACTGCAAAAAGTACTCCATTGAAAAACGTATTTTTTTTATTGAAAAAACCATTTTATGGATAAGGGTGTTTTATTGAAGTGGGCACTGTAAATAAAATAAATATTTTATTGCAAAAAGTACTCTATGAAAAATGGTACTTTATTGAACAAGGTACTTTAGCGGAAAAGTTACATTCTCAAAATATATGTAAGGAAATTTCTTAAACAAAAATCTTTTTTTATTTTAAAGTACCTTTTGGAAAAGTACTTTTTGGTACAAATAGTTTATTAATAAAGCGAATAAGAAAATATTGTGGACTTCAAGTCAAAATCGAGTGACAATTAATTTGTCAAACAAATTGAATAAAAAATGTTTCTTGTTGGCGGTGGGTGGAGTCATTTAAAATAGGAAAGCGTTCTAACGCCGCTTCTTTCATGTGGGGCAGTTTTATGTTCTTCTCTTAAACAGCACTTTTTGGAACTTTTTTGTCAAATACTTTTGGAATGTTCGAAGTGCTGGATAAGCAGCTTTTAACTGTATGGATTTCTGTGGGTGTCCTTGTTTTGATTTTACCACTTGTCTCGGTGGACCTCTTGTCTCGGTGGTGTGCCTCGCTGTTGATGTGCCGATATTTCACATTGAAATAGATTCCAGTGAACTTCCAATAAAAGCACGCTGTTAATTGAAAAGAGTTACTTAATTGAAATTAAATATTTTTATTGAAACAAGAATGTGTGTGTGATTTGATCCTTAAGGATAAACTGTTGGGCTTATAAATATTATTTGGGCTTCGCAAATAATTTTATTTATTAAAATTGTTTTTAATTTTAATTATGCACTCTGCCTCTGTAAAAATATTCAGGAGTGTTTTAAAAAGCTGGAATTTTATTTTCTACTTGTAAAACATTTCTAAACCAGCAGCCATAACAACACACACTCATCCACACACACACACACACACACATACACACCGTGATATCCATGGCTGAAAAGAATAAAAGTTTAAAATCTATAATTATTGTCTGCTACTGGAAAATACAACCGATTTAATTCAATATGAGATTCAATTTTTTTTATCATTTCATTTCTACTTCATCTGCTTTTGAAAGAGGCTGTTGCTCGTCAGTTAATGGCAGACGCACCTGCTGAACCAGAAATTGTAAACTTTGGAAATCAAAACGAAATTTAATTTCCAGGGTATTTGTTTGGTTATTTATGGAGAATATCTATGAAATTAAGTCATTATAATTACAATTATCTTGAAACTCGTTGCTCTCACATCTCCCATAACGACGAGTTACAAATTTTTGTGTTGCTTTTCGGTGGACGACGCATCAGTTTCATGACAATCATTTTTGTTAAACTGGAGTTAATATTCAAATCAAAATATGGCAATCATTTTTTAAAATTCAGGCTCATCAATTTAATAAGCGGCTGAGGTTTTTTTAAAGAATCTAATTTAAAATCAGACTGCGATGGCTTCGGAATGATGAATTATTTCGAGTTGAATATGATGGACACTTTCGTTTCATGTCACGTTTTAATATTTCAAGAGTCAACAATTTTACATTATCTTGCTTATCTCTATTTGGCTTATTGTGTTTAACATTAACTTAAAACAAGTTTGAAATGTATTAAAATGTCGAACGACTGAAGAAGCCCATAAAGAAATTAACTAAAAGTCTGTGAATGGTCTTTATAAAAGAATAACGTTACTAACTGACTAAATGACAGATGGAGCGACTGGCCCATCATCGTCCAGAATAAAAGACTGTCGCCAGGGAGTTGGTGTTTCATATGCAGCAGAACTTGCAACGTTTTAGATCTATTCAGAAGGGAGTTGAGGAACCATGAATGCGAAAAAGCGACTAAAAATGTATGCACAAATTTGAGGTTAGAAAGTAAATTTGCTGGCAAATAAGGAAAAAGCAGCCATTAAACTCCCATCTTTTGGGATTTATTTAGTAAAAAGTTGGGAAATTTTAAATTTATAAAGCCGGCCGATCATTGTTTGCCTCGAACGTTTGTGGGTGGGCTGTTTGAAGAACTGAAAAAGAAAACAAGGCGTATTTCAACAAAATCTTCTCTGATGATGGGGGCCATTTTCTGTTACGCAGACAGTCCTAGAAAAATCATAACATTTAAAGAAAATGGCGGCTTGTGATCAAACACCATGATCACTATGTTGTAAAATTGTTTTTTCTATAAAAGAAAACTTGTTAGGAAACGGGCTTATCTAAAAAAGAGTTTTTGGAGAAGGTACTTTTTGATTTATAACAAAAAACATGTGTAGGTTTGTAGAGGAGGTTGTGCAGGAGGGAAGGAAAATCCGACGGAGCCTGCCTTAAGCGATCGTAAATGACTAGAAGAGAAACTGAAAATGGAAAAGTAATTAACGGTTTTTAAGCCAACTTGGCCAGTAGCCCAGGCCCTAAACATCTTTATAAATCTTTCAAAATGCATTCAGAAGTGAGGCAGCCCGAAAAAGTGATTTATTTTCAAAAATCCGTTTCGAGGTTTCAACAACAAACACCCTTTAAAAGCAAAACAATTCATTTAGAACGCATCAACTAAAAGTAACTTCAAAAATTGTAGCCTTTTTTGTTTTAAAATAAAGAACAAGAAAATCGCAAATAAAATATGTTCCTGTTGGAGTTAAAATTTGCCAAAAATAAGGGGAAAAAATTAAATAAAAAATCGTCAAAGAGTCAAGTAAACGCGGTTTCACAGAACAATTGACTTCATTATTTTGTTCCATTTCTTTTTGCAGTTGCTTCGATTTGTAAAGATTTTTATTTTAGCAATTAGAGAACAAAGACTCTTTTGGAAATAAAATAAAATGAAAAATAAAATGAAAACGATAAATAAAATTTCTAAAAAGCGCCCCCTCTGCCCTGGAAGTGTTGAAGCACTTAAACGTGCTATTGCATTATCGAATTATTCATACGTTCAGTGCTCTGGAGCGAATGTGGAACGACTTTTAATGTTCTGCAAAATATTCTTTTGGAATCTTGTTGTTTTACGTTTAATTATTTTCATGTTTTATTAATCAATTTGTAATGAAATTGAACGAAAGCGTTAGAGGAAATTGCAGAGCATGTTTTTATAGAGTGATACAAGTTTAAATTATAATAAAACATAGTAAAATATTTTTGATATCAATGAAACGGATAGAAAATTTTATAACATTAATTTTTAAATATGATTTCGACCATGTGGCCGCCACGGCTGGCGCGTACAAGGCGCAATCTGGAACGCCAACATCATCGTTTTTGGAAGACACATGGGCCAATGACCCCACCAGCCCATAAAGCGCACGAAACAGTTATTTTCTGTGGATGTGAATGGTGTTTCGAAAAAAGCTTGTGGATTCTCCACACTCCAAATGCGACAATTCTGCTTATTTACGTACCCATTCAATCAAAAATGGGCTTCATCGGGAAATAAAATTTTGAATGGACGAAGTTCACGATAAGTTTGACGAACAGAACCATTATTTTGATTAAAAATTTCCACTATTTGCACAAGTTGCTCTGGTGTAAGTCGATCGATAATAAAATGTCAAAGCAAACTAAACAGAAAACAACTGTCAGCTGTTAAATGGGTGGTCAACTAAAGCAGTGATGCCAACTCAAAGTTGTACCTCTCTATAAAAACACCCTATAGATATTTTAATCAAACCGAATGCTGTTTTAATGAAATTGAGTTGTTTAATGACAACATATTTAAACTCTAACAAGTCCTGCTTGTTACTTGGATTTTTGAAAAGCAAGTGTTTTTTTGGAGGAACAAAATTTAGCAAAATGTTAATTGTTATTTTAAAACTTGATGTCATCAAGCGAAGGCTCTTTTAAAAGCGCTCAGAGACCTCAGAACGGCTCTAATCCTGTCTGGCAGTGTGCAGCAGAGAACGAAATAGTGTACAGGAAAGATTAATGTACAGCTTTAGTACAATGTACACCCTCACTACATAATAGACATTGGAAGTGTACACAATGAAAGGTGTACACAACAAAAGGTGTACATAACGGGAAGTGTACACAATGAAGGGTGTACACAACGAAAGAAAGGCAATGTCTATTATGTAGTGAGGGTGTACATTGTACTAAAGGTGTACATTAATCTTTCCTGTACACTATTTCGTTCTCTGCTGCTTCGAAACACCATTCACATCCACAAAAAATAACTGTTTGGTGCGCTTTATGGGCTGGTGGGGTCATTGGCCCATGTGTCTTCCAAAAACGATGATGGTCTGGTGGAATGTTACTGTTTGCGAAAATTGGCGTTCCAGATTGCGCCTTGTACGCGCCAGCCGTGGCGGCCACATGGTCGAAATCATATTTGAAAATTAATGTTATAAAATTTTCTATCCGTTTCATTGATATCAAAAATATTTTACTATGTTTTATTATAATTTAAACTTGTATCACTCTATAAAAAACATGCTCTACAATTTCCTCTAACGCTTTCGTTCAATTTCATTACAAATTGATTAATAAAACATGAAAATAATTAAACGTAAAACAACAAGATTCCAAAAGAATATTTTGCAGAACATTAAAACTCGTTCCACATTCGCTCCAGAGCACTGAACGTATGAATAATTCGATAATTCAATAGCACGTTTAAGTGCTTCAACACTTCCAGGGCAGAGGGGGCGCTTTTTAGAAATTTTATTTATCGTTTTCATTTTATTTTTCATTTTATTTTATTTCCAAAAGAGTCTTTGTTCTCTAATTGCTAAAATAAAAATCTTTACAAATCGAAGCAATTGCAAAAAGAAATGGAACAAAATAACGAAGTCAATTGTTCTGTGAAACCGCGTTTACTTGACTCTTTGACGATTTTTTATTTAATTTTTTTCCCCTTATTTTTGGCAAATTTTAACGCCAACAGGAACATATTTTATTTGCGATTTTATTGTTCTTTATTTTATTTTTTTCCTTTTAAACAGCCACATAATAAACATGGAAAAATAAAGTACTAATTGACATCTTTTTGGTGTGCACTACGAAAGGTGTAAACTACGAACGGTGTACACTACGAATGGTGTACACACCGGGAAGTGTACACTACACAACGAGAAGTGCACACTACACAACGGGAAGTGTACCCTACGAATGGTGTACTCTACGAATGGTGTACACACCGGGAAGTATACACTACACAACGGGAAGTGTACACTACACAACGGGAAGTTCATTTCACACTTGAAATGAGACAAATTTATTTTTGTTATTGTCTGAATTTATTGTTTGAAATTTGTTTGATGCGGTGACACAAAAAATATAATAATACTTTTTAAATGTGGAGTAAACAAACAAGTGGTTACACCATTTCCCAATGGCAAATAAGAATTGTAAAAACAATTGGACCATTTAGTTTTCGGTTTTAAAAATAAAGCAAAATAAGTAACAGGAAATTAGTAAAACACTTATTTGAAGTCTAGGCCTTTGCCAAAAGACTGAAGGACATTTCTTTTACGAAAAGATCAGCATAGAAACGCCGTTGCATTGTGAATGATCAGCCGGCATTAAAACTATTTCTTCTTCTCGTTATTAAACTATTCAACTTCAGAAATGGCAAATCTTTACCTAAATCAATGACATGTTTGGTAACAGGTAATTAACCCTAGAAGACTAACGCCGCATATATGGCATTTTTAAAATTTTTTTGGGAAATGATCTCCACCATTGGAAGTCGTTTGTAATACAATAATTATACATTTTCTATTTTTAAGTGACAAAAAAAGTACAGCATATTTTCGTTTCAGACTCCGCCTCTTTAGAAAGCATAATTGCAGTCGACCAACTCAAGCTTAAGTAGTACCCATTTGTGAAACGATAATAATATTATTTCAACGACTGCAGCCCTCCAATCGAAAAATGTTTGTAACTAATTCAGCAAGACCTAAAAAATACTCCAAAGCATAAAAAAGCAAACATTAGTTTTTACCATTCAACTTACACTGCTGAGCAGAACAGCTGTTTTCGAAAGTCGCTACACTTTCATCATCTATTCCCATCTATAATTTTATTTATTATTTTTTGTTCGATATCTTAGTGGAATGTGATAAGAGTTTCTGTTTGTGCCAATTTTATTATGAAAAAGAATACGAGAAGTGTTTCACTTTTGTTAGGTCCATGAGTTTCATCGCTTGAAGAAATTCGAGCGATATGTATTTCGAACGGAGCCATGATTTTGTAAAAAAAAATTGTTCAATTTGGCAAAGTTGTCCAGGCATCAGCCTGTTCTTGTTGAAATGCCAAAACACGCTTAAACACAAATCAGTTGACAGCTGACGAAATGGCCGCTGATAAAACAAGTGCTGCCAACTTGAAGTTTTATGCCTCCAAAAACACATCCTTTACTAAAGAGCACATTGCGGCCTTTCCCCTTCTTCGGTGCTGCAGCAAAACTTCGCCGACGAAATAAAATATATTTCCCCATTTGTCTCATCATCATTATACCCATCCCTTATAACGGGTGTTTTTTTATAGAGGCGCAGAACTTTGAAATGGAATAGAGATGACTTTCAGAAGTTGATAAATTTCCCGCATTATAATTTTAATATGACTTCTGGCTGTAACGACGTCTAATTCATGGCGGCTGGCTGTAACTGAGTCTAATCTTGCGGTCTAGTTTTTTATGAATTGGTCAATCGTTTACTAAAGAGCTCTGCTGTACCATAACTTTCCCCCGGAGGGCACAAGAGGCAACTTGGTCAGTCGTAACGTTATATTGCAGTGCTTCCTGGGGAAAAGATTAGAAATACAGGTGGAAGGATACCTGGGTTCCACCATTATAAAGGATCAAAAATCAATAGTAGGTTACAAACCTGCATGGGTTTGACCTGCGAGGCGTAACCAGTTTCCTTACACTGGTGCCACGATCTGGTTGAGCCCCACAGATGAGACTTCGGTTGATTCTGTGGCCAGATGTTGGTTGAGGTTCCTTCATTGAGTCCACATGGTGGTTGTGGTTTGATACCAAAAGTCGCTGGGAGAAGTGTCAGAGCAGGGTTGATGTTCTGGCGTATTCATACTATGCTGGGACTTCGACCCAGCTGACAGAGGTCTCTAGGGGCTGCCAAGAATCAGCAGACTTTGCGGAAGTGTTGGTGTGTTGTTGGTGCTGGGAGTGTCAGAAAGGATAAGTCTTATGACTTTGACCTTTGGTTCCTCTCGTTGCTGATGACATGCTTTCCTCGGAAGCAACAAGAGTTTAAGATAGGCCCGAACACCTTAGCAAGGTGTATGATCTTGGTATATGTGGCGGTACTAAACGAATAAGATTGCAACCTGTGTGTCCTCGAGGGCTACACAGGTGACCCCTGAAGGTGACAGGCGTGGTGGTGAACATTAATTTCACCCGGTGTTACGGCCACCGTCAGGTAGGCCATATTGGTAGGTACTGACGCAAATCTTAGACACGATCTGTACCATAACTTTGCCGACAAAATAAAATGTAAAAAATGCTGCACTTTTTCCTATTTCCTCATTTTTTATTGTACCCTCTGTTTATAGCTACGACACAATAAATTTCTTTAGCAGGGTTATGAACCCTGTAAATAGAAATAATAGAGGCTGAATTGTCATATTCGATATATGCTGAAATATTTATTAAGATTCTATAGAAATTTCGAATGCCACAATTTGCCCGCAGAGTTCTTTTCATGCAACAACATTATTGGTGTTGGAAATGGTGTAACGACTGTCATATCTTTTGAATATATTTCCAACTCGCTTATCTTCTACTCTTTTTAATACATTTTTATTATAAAAATTTGAAAATAATTGTTTTGTCACACCATTTCTCATGACTGCACATGCGCACAGACGCACATCCGGTTTTAATTTTCTTTTTTAACGATTTCATTTTTGGCCATCTTTTCCAATAGAAATTTTTGTCATCTTAAAAAAAAAAAAAACGTTGGCCCTAAACAACGCAGGGGGAAAATAGTTGTCATTATCATTAAAATATGCTGAAGGTTTCACGCGGCAACCACTTGAAATTACCCCAAAAAATCTATGTTCCAATTGAAGAGTTTTTTGTTTTTCTCTTTTTTTTTTTGTTTAAATTTAGTTGTGTCACATTAAAAAGCAATTATCACCTCGACATAAATTGTGAGCTGCCAAAAAAAGCGTAGTCGATTTGTTAGTTGTGCTTTTTTTCTATTTATTTAGAAAACAACTATTAAAAATAATGTTGTTTTATTACATGCCCACTTAACTCTTGTTTTTTATTTATACTGCGTTAAGCCTTATTAACATACACACATAAATGAGCACCCTATAAAACTGAGCGTAGGTAAAATAGAAAATTCGTTAAACGACTGCCAAATAAAAAGGGGGCTAAATGCAAAGACTGTGGCGGCCTCTCAAAACCTTTTTCTGTTCTTAGTTTTTTTTTTATCAAAAGCGATTACGAGCTAAGAACTGAAACTGTTGAAAATGTGGTAAAAATTTTATTTTTAAAATTAATTAAATTAAAAGCTAAACAAAACTTCCATGTCATTTCATTAGAGTCATTAAAAGTTGGCATTAATTAAAATTTTCCTTTTTAATTATCAATGACTTTCAAAAAAAAAAAAAAAATCTTCTATTTCCTCTTCTAGTTAAACAACAAAATTATTATCAAATTTAATAAAAACGTAACTCCCCGCACACAACAACAACAACAACAACAACAACAACAACAAAAGGAAAGAAGATGAACGGGATATCTTAGCCGTTTTCTCTACCCATTTTTCTTTGGCTCAGGGAATTTTTCGGTCTCTAATTTATTTTAAATTATATTGTTGTTAATGTTTTACACTTTGAACAACAGACTTACACACTTACGCAATTATACGAGCGCAGTGTTGAATGTGTGAGTGCGTCTGAAAATGTTTGTGTTAAAATTGTAACTGAAAAATGAAAAAAATTTTAATGTCGGTGTTTAATTTAGCATTTGATTTGTTTGGTTTTTGGGGTCGTTTTTTTCTATCCACTTTTTTTTTTTTTTAAATAATTTTTAATATATTTTTATTTTGTCATTTCCATCTAATTCGAATGTGTGACAGTTAAAAAACCATTTCCGTTTAAAGTTGTTGTTTTGGTTGCTTTTTTAGGATTGTTTTAGGTTACATGGTTTTCAGTTCTGTTTTTTTCCCTTCATGTATCATTCTAACAAAATATAAGTTTAATAACTTTTTTATGGCTCTACACTCACACAAGTGGTGTGATTAGCTGGTGGTAAGGTTTGTCCTCGTGTTGTTGAAGCAGTATTGTAAATGATGAAATTTGCCAGCGCAGCGGCAAAGCGGTACTAGGGAAAATTTTGAAAAACCCATAGTGTTCTAATTTGGACCTGATTCATTTAAGGAGTTGGTATGCATTATCTTAATGCTCCTCCTGGTTTTTATAGATTTTTTAAGTCTTCTAGAAATCTGTTTTTAGGTGTCGTTTCTTATTCACAGATAATCAAAGTTTGTTGGAACCTCTGGGAACGCTCTACAAGTTTGACTCAATTCGGTCAAACACTTTAAATGTTATAAAAGGGTCGCTTACTTGCACACAATAATGCACACGCATTATCATACAAACACATACACACACACACACACACACACAAACTCGTACTTACATATCGACATAGTGACGCACTCTTATACTTAGTCAGGGAATCTTCCCGGGATCTCAAAACGTGGCCATGCGATGAGAACTTGATTTTTTCCAAACGGAGTAAAACCAATAACTGCCCGATATTTGAAAGTCTTGAATTTAGTAATTGAAGTTAAAAAAATTCCAAATCGAAGTGCCGTTTCCAAAGATAAAATATCATGTGAAAAATTAATTATTAAGAAAACGTTTTCCCAGTAGGAAATGAAGTTCAGACTCACACCAGGAAATTTTTGTTACTCATATTTTGAGTTTGTGGGAGAGAGAGAGAAAGAGAGAGAGAGAGAGAGAGTGACACAAGTTTAAGTCATAATAAAAACCAGGAAATATATTTTTAATATCAACAAAACGGGTTTTATTTGAAAGAAATTTTTGTGAAATTAAACTTTAAAAATGATTTCTGTCAAGTGGCCGCCACGGCTGGAGGCGCCATCTGGAACACCAATTTTCAACTACTTTTCGCAGCATTTGTGGGCGTATTTCGCCGATAATTCTTCGAATGGTGATTTCCACATAATCGATTCTTTGTGGCTTATCGACGTAGATAAGTGACTCAAAGGAAATAACCTGATGGTATTAAATCACACGATCGCAGTGGATTATTAATAGGGCTGTTCGTGAAATTATTTTTGCATCAAAAGTTTCTTTGAGTAAATCAATTGTAGCGCCTGCTGCATGGCATTTGGCCTCGTCCCGTCGGAATCACATGCCAGCAGGATTAATGCCGCGTAATTGAGGTACAAAAATATTCGGAATCATGTCCTACACCGTTCTTTATTGACAGTGACGTTCTGGACAGCATCATTTTTGACAACATGCGGGCCAATGACCCCGCCGGCCCATAAAGCGCACCGACCAGTAATTCTCTGTAGATCTGAAGGCGTATCAACAAAAGCTTGTGGATACGCTCACTCCAAACGCGAAAATTCTTTTTATGTACGTGCCCATTTAACCAGAGATGGGCTTCGACGGAAAATAAAAATTTGGAATGGAAGTTCAAAATCGATATCAATTCGTGCTGCAGCCCGCCCATTCGCCGAACAGGCAGTCGTTCCGCTTTATAATTCCTGTACAAGTAGGATCTTGAAAGCTTTTAAGCCGAGATGCTTTCAAAAAAATCTGTTCTAAAGTGGAAGGACACAACCCCAGTTGCTGAGAACGGCGACGAATCGGTTGATTAGGATGAACTTCAATGCTTTTCTCTACAACGGCTGCAGCTTCTTCAGTGCGCACCGTTCGGTGTCTCACGGGATGCACATCATCAGTAACAGTAAATATGGGCCGAGAACGAGTTAATATTCTTCGAATTAACCGCTCTGAAGGACTATTTTGTGCGCCATGAAATGGAAGAAGTGCTCGATGAGTTTGAGAAATAGAACAATTATTTTGATTAAAAATTTCCACAACTTGCACGCGTTGCTCTGGTGTGAATCGATTCATAATGAAATTTCAAATCCGGCTAAACAAAAAGTAACCAGCAGCTGTTAAGTGGGTGCTCAAATCAAGCAGTGATGCCAACTCAAAGTTGTGACACTCTAAGAAAACCCGGTTCGTTCGGAGTTAAAAATTTAGATTGAAAATATTTAAATGTTGTGCTCAAAACGTTGTTGGAGTTTTGCAGAACTTTTTGAGTGCGACATGTTTTGGAAAGACCACAATTTTGCTGGATATGCTGCTCCTGAACTATCCTGCAAGGGCTTTTACTGTAGGTTGCCACTATAACAATTTGACGCACGTTACATTTTCTTGAATTTATTCAATCAAATCCGCTAATGCGTCCCCTCGTTTAACTAAGGATTTTTCGCTTATCAGCTGGTCTCTCATGCTTCCATTCAGCACATTCTTCGAGTTGTTTCAGGCAAGTTTGAGGCACCAGAGCACCTTTGAGATCTCTATTAAAGGAGTTGCACTCATTCGTCGTACAAACTTCTTCAGCTTTCCGGCAGCGTAATTTTTTCTAAAAGCTGTACTGTTGGCTGAAGTATTAAGACGCGAGACTACGATGCCTTAGTTTCCGATTTCGACTCCGCAGTCAGTCTGATGCTGTCCTTCGTCGGTTCAGCAATTTTGTAGGGCATTACGAAAACCATTCAGATTCCCCTTTTCTTCTGAGTTTTTATGTGACGAAATGGAAAACAAGTGTTTAGCGAACTACAACAACAAAAACTAAAAACTCGATTTTCCATTAGTCACCTGTTGTTGTTTGTTATTGTTTAAACAATTTTTTGTGTTGTTTTCCATCGTTCGTACAGAGTTGTTGTCTGTTTGTCTGCTTGTCCATTGTTGCTGCTCGTTAAATATTTGAACAATTTAATTATTGTCATTGATTGTCAGTTGGTTTATTTTTTTATTTTTTTTTTTTATTTTAATTTTTTCCTTCGCCCCATTGTTTTCAATTCGTGTTGTTGTTATTCTTGTTATTTTGGTTTTTGTGTGAGGAAAAGTCTAAACAAAATTAAGTTGAACGATTGTTCTTTAACTAATTTTGAAATTGTTGTTGTTGTTGTCAATTATGCTGCGAGTAACTGTTGCAGGTTCATGTTGTTTATTTTGGTTTGTCGCTTAATTAATATGTTCTATTTAGTTTCTTTTGTTTGTTGTTGCATTATTGTGGCGGCAAACGATTTTGTCAAAATTATTAATTTTTTTTTTCAAAATTAAAAATATATTTTGTTTTTTAATTAACCGGTTAAGAATCGCACAGCGAATGAGAAAATATTATTAACAATTTCACTTTCCATTTACGCTGTTTTCGATAGTCGCTACACTTTCAGCATCAGTACTCGGACGTGTTTTTTGTTTATGGCCGCTGCTTTTATTGTGTCGCTCGCTACGGTTTTTATTTACAAAGATTTTCATAAAAAAATTGTGTGTCGATTCTGAAGTGATATTAACACTAAATAACTTCCAGTGTTGCCATTTTGTTGTGAGTGTATCATATTGGATTTCTTGAATTTTTAAGTTCCCTCAAGGGTTAATTAAAAATTTTCCAAAATCTGGAAATTATTAGTTTGCCCGGTTTTAATAGAAAACAAATTCTCGCCAGATTTCCACGTTTTGAAGTTCCCTGACTAACTCTAAGATCCCTTCACTATGTCAGTATGTGTGTATGTGTGTGTGTGTGTGTGTGCATGTGTTTGTTTGTATGTGTATGTGTAGGTGCATAATCTGGCTACAACTTTTGAACGACTGAACCGAATTAAGACAAACGTGGCGTTCTAAAAAAGCATTCCTGAATTTAAATTTCTTATGAATTTGAACCGGTTGGAACCGGTAGATTTCAATATGTTCCAAAAAAAGGCCACATTTCAAATTGGATTTTTTAGAAGACCTTGCAAACGAATCCATTGATCGATTTCACAATTTTATCAGCTCTGGGACACTCAAAAGCTACGGTCGGTCACCGTCAACAGAGTCAAAATCTGAATCGGTTGAACTGAGATAACGTGAAAGAAAAGAATTTAAAAGAACGATTTTTTTTATTTGAAAAACTCCAAAATTATATATCTGATTAGTCAGTGCTCCCGATTCTTTTATAGTAACTGAAAACTACATCAATCCCTGCTTATCGCGTGGGAATCGGTTGATTTGAAAACTAAAAGAATAGAACTGCGCAAAGACCAGGTTACGATAACTTTCGTGATAAAATAAGCGGGAAGTTACAGGGATGGCTTTTAGGCTCAGCCGTTTTCTAAATTTTTTATATTATTTTTATAAAATCTTTTAGAAAATATCATGGCATTTAATTTTTAAATATGATTTTCGGAAAATGCGCGCCATGGCCACGGGTGAAACAGCCTCTTGGGACAGTCCTATTTTCGATTAATTTTTCCAATAAATCCGATCGTATTACTGAGAACCAAATTAAACGATCTAGTGTCGTCTAATTAAGTTTTAAAGTATTTAATTGCTCCGAAATTGTGTCTTCTTTAGGATGAAGAGTTCCAGCTCACTTGGGTCCCCTGGTATTACCTGTGGAAGAGAAAAGAGGATATTTGGAGTGCTGGTTGAAGAAAGAATGACAGCATGAAGAAGAACTGGGTTCTAGGGGAAGGGAGAAATTATAATAATTATAAAAAGAGAATTAGTTGTGAATAAACGTCTTAAGGGAGTCTTATTCTCTTGAGACTGACTCCTGGTAGCTCTGATAGGCTGCTGTAAACTACTCTGCCAAGGGATTTCTAAGGTTAATCCTCCAGACCAGGGTAAAGATAGAGCAGACGTTCTCCTCTTCTTCCTCGCCATTACAGAACAAGAAGTATTCATTATAAGGCAGTTCCATGCATTTGGCATGGATTCCAGAGGTGCATCAGAATACCAGATTCTTTTCTTTTAAAGTCTATAAGGATCCCTATTTCCCAGGGACTTAGGCAAGGCCATAGTGTCCGCGCTATAGCACAAGTAGATTCATTGTACTTGTTCCGAGCTGTAGAGTCAAGACGTCTCCAGCAGAATGATGGCAGGATTCCACTTAGTTGGTCAATATCGTCGTCCTGAAGTAGAGTCCCATTCTTCGCCAGCTCATCTGCCTGCACGTTACTCGAAATGGTTTCGTGTCCCCGTATCTAGTTTAAGAGAATGCGTGAAAGATCTGCGAGTGCGTCAAGGGACCTGCGGCCTTCTTTAACAATTCCGACATGAGTTGTGCACTCTTGTGATGAATGTGACTGCTGATTTACTGTCGGTTGATATCCTGTAGAAATTAATCCGCTGCGTTCCTCTTTTGATGGCAGATACTTTTGCCTCTATTATGCCAGAATTCGTCCGGGAGTCTGGGTCGGCATTATCCCTTCCGAATAAGACAGTTTTTCAGTTCATTTAATTTGTTCAGTTCATGGGAATGATGAGAAGTTGATGGACGCTCTTCCATATTGTCAGCCACTGGACAAGAACGTACACGCGTGGGCTTGTCCGGTGCATTTACATGAACTCGCTTCATAAATGGACGCATAAATTTAACTGAAGGCCGATGTCTGGGAAAATTTCCACTGAAATATCATGAAGTTTGCGTTGAGGATCCACAACTTTGGAAAAAAGTTTTTCATATTTTTTATCGCTTTAACACAGTCTTCGCTCCACATACGTCAAATACGCTTAGTGGTGAGGCCATTCTGATTGATCTTAGCGAAGACACTAAAATTTCTTCTCCTAAATAAATTTCCACAATTTGGAATTCTCGTTTTGTTGTCAAACGATTCATGAGAAGTTACTGAACTGAACTGAACTGAACTGTAAACAGGGTGTGGATATTCGCAGTTGTCACTCTGTAGTTATTAATATGGATGGTTTCCATGCAGCTTAAGACAGCCCAAATATACGAGGGTTGTTTGATAGTTTCAGAACTATCTGAATATATAAATTTTTTACACCAAATAAACGTATTATTTTGTCTTCGATCAACATATTCAACTTGAAATTGTTTCCATATTTTTATTGCCTCCAAATAATAGGGTTTCCCTTGTTCTCATTTTTTTTTATTCCCTCGAAGTAAAAGGGTTTCTTAAGGCCTTGAAAATATCTTGTTGTTTTGGTTATCAGCTTTCTAATTGACACAAATTTCTTGCCTCTCAAAAATTTCTTCAGGTTTTCCAAGAGAAATTAGTGGCAGGCGATTAAATCTGGAGGACACTCATATGCATGGGGTAGCAGCTCGTAACCCAATTTATAGACTTTTGCCACTCCGACTCCGCATGTGTGCCCTCGTTCGTTGTCTTTATGGAATAGTAGTTTTTAAATTAATATTAAGCCGGCTGAAGAGCTCTTAAATAATATTGGCCGTCTTACCCTGATTTAGTCGTGTTGATTTCTTTTCTAGAAAAGAATGCAACAGTTTTTACACTTTTTAACAGAAAATGGCAACATGTTAGATATTTTTCAGAAAAGAAACCACCACTAGTCTATTGGAATAATGCCACGTGGATTCCGAAAGAACTGTGGCCATGACATTGTTGGCTGCCAGTTCCTGATTGGCCTCCTTTTGTGCACGTTCATCAGTTTCGCCGGCTGACTGTTGTGATTGTTTCTTCTGCGGTAATTAAACGGCGTAAAATCTCATCTGGATAGCGTTTGAACATCACTGAGCTCTGCTTTGAATAAACACTCGGTTGCGATTGTGTTCGAGTGTTCGTAATCGCTTCACTCATTTCGCGAATATCCTTTAAATTTTAAAATATTCACGTTAAATGTGACTGTCGTCATACCGGCTTCTTTGAGATGAGTTTAACCTCTACCACTTCTCGTATTCTCTTTCATTCTCTGATCTGATATGCTGCCTTGAATTTAATGTGTGATTTCTTGTGAGATGATCTCTTTGGGGAGACCTGAAGCACGACGGAACCCAGTAAATCATTTCTGAATGATTGAAATTTATTTTGCAGAGTATCCATCACGTCTCTTCTTAGTTTCACTTAATATTTCAGCATCCAAAAAGCTCATCTTTTATTCACTTTTCTTAAAATTCACGAGTTTGTCTGTTTTTAAGAACCGTCCAGCACCAGTTGAACGACTCTGTTAATTAATAATAATTGACAGCAGCAGATTTGTGTTTAATGTTACCGAGAAGAAAGTTTACTAAGTCACAGACTTATCGAAACGCCCTCGTATGTCTTTATATAAATAAGAAAAGTTCTAGTCAGCAGTTTATTTTAGAATGGACGAAATATTTTTCGACCTCGACATGGTTAATGTTTTCATTTAAAAAATATTACTTTTTGAAAAATAAGTCTTTTTTTAAAAAATCATTCTGTTATTAAAAAAATAATATATTTAATCACTAAATTTAAATTCATAATCAATAATTTGCTGAAAATATTTAACCCTTTCCTGCCTTCATTCCTTCCAAAGCAACTCCAATTTAGTCATTAATTTTTCTTTTGCTCCAACTCTCGACATTTCCTTTTCCAATTTCAGCCAAAACATCGTAAATTTTCACAAATTCGTTGGCAGGGCACACATGCACGACTAACAAAGACTTTTATAAATATTAAATATGAAAATAAACACCTAAACTTGAACTGGTGAGAGGAAAAAAGGCTTAACTTCACTTTATAATTTCATACAACTGTCATCATTAAGACACGTCGGTGTGAGCCAAACAAATTCGTGTCAAACACGTTAAGGACCTGCAGCAACGAGTAGTTGGGAAATATTTTACGAGAAGTATAATAAATAAAACCAGCCGCCGATTTGCATACGAAAAAGATTAATTTTTATGAAAAGTGCAACAGAAAAAAAGTAAAATAAATGAAAGAGTTCCTTCAGCAGTTCGTACGAGTGTGAGTTTGAAACATAAATAAAATGAAAATGTCTTAAGAAAAGCGAAAGAAAAATGCGATTTTCAGATGCGTGTGCAGCAATTCTAACTCTCTCCTTTTGCATTTAACGTTGAGTGTTTGTTTTATGCACAAAATTCTTGAATTCTGGGGATTTATTTGTTTTTCTATATATTTTGACTTAATGAATTTACCTGTACAGGCCGCATATCTAAAGTTAAATGATTTAACTTCTCTACACATGGAAGGAGTGGGGGGTCATGTGGAATATAAATTTCATGAAGTGTTGAAAGAAAACTATTTAAGGGTTTTGAAAACCCTTAAATATTTTAATCCCTGAGTAATTGAATACTTACATCACATCACCAATGCCAGAAGTGCGGTTAGGTTTAAGGGCTATTGATTCGGCACCTTTGTGATACCCTGTAGTAGAGGAACTCCTCCTCCTCCTCCTCCTTATGGAAGCCTTAAACCATTGTGTGGTCCTCAAGAAGGATGATATTGTGAAAACCTCTGTGTTCGCCAGGCCATCTAAGTCTGGCAGAAAGTTAGAGCTCAGCACCGCTGTCCAACCGCTATTTAAGGCAGAACACTGACATTTTCACTACGGTTTCTGCAATAGTCGTTATACACCAGACTCATCTTTTTTGTGTGGGCCCAAAGTTGCAGTGGCGCGTTGGGTCGAAGGTTATGAGGCGCGCATAACAAGGGGACCAAGTGGCTCTTGCCACCACACAGAAGTTGCTATTAAAATACTTTTATTAGAAATTTAAATTTAATAGTTTAACGAAATTACTGAAAATCCACTGTCTGTTCAGCGAAGTCGCAAGCTGTCGTTGTTGAGCAGGCTAAAAATCAACGGGGTTAAAGATTTTTTATTTTATTAAAATAATTTTTACCAAAATCTCCTGCTGAAATATATCAAATATTTCAATTAAAATATGAAAATATGTCTCCTTTTCTTTTTAATTAAACAAAAGTTATTCTGATAAAAATCCAAGCGAGCCGTATTCATAAAAAACTATTTTAGCACTGCGTTTAAAACAAAATTTCCACAAACAAGTTCTTAAATACCGATAATTTTTTATAAGATTTGAAGCTCTAAAATTAATTTATAAGCATTTTACGCAACTATTTAATTAAGTTTTACTTAAAGAATCACTCCCTCATTCATAAAAATTATGAGAGTCTAATAACAACGCAATAAAACAAAATTTGACTTGAAATTTGCGCTATTAAACTCTTATAAGCCTGCCATAATTTTTATGGATGAGAGAGTAAGTCAGCAGGAAAATTAATCGAATAATTCATACCCGAATAATTGTTATACAACATTCGAATAGTTTTTACTCAATAAAAATTTTTTAAAAAAACTGTTACCGAAATATTTTCTATACGATTAATTTTTCTTCAAATAAATTTATTCGAAATATTTTTACACAAAAAAGATAGATTCCAGCAATTAATATTCTAATAAATCTAAATAGTTTTTATTTAAAGAAATTATTTCGAAACCATTTCATATAAAATATTTTTTCCACAATTTAAATTTCATGACAATAAGTTTTAATCGAATAGTTTGTATAAAACGAATTATATATCGAATAATTTATTATGATATAATTTATATTCGAATAATATTGTCTGAGCATGTTATGAATTTTTGTTCAACAGTTTTTTGTAAAATACTTCTTATGCGAATATTTTTTTAATCGAATAATCTTCTATAAAATAATTTTTATACGAGTATATTTTTTAAACGAATAATTTTCTATAAAATAGTTCTTATACATTGAATCGAATAATTTTTTATAAAATAATTTTTGCACTAGTATATTTTTAATCGAATAATTTTCTATAAAATAGTTTTTATTCGAGTATATTTTTAATCGAATAATTTTCTATAAAATAGTTCTTATATTTTTAATCGAATAATTTTCTATAAAATAGTTCTTATGTTTTTAATCGAATAATTTTCTATAAAATTGTTTCGGTACGAGTATATTTTTAATCGAATAATTTTCTATAAAATAATTTTTACACGAATATATTTTTAATCGAATAATTTTCCATAAAATAGTTCTTACACGAATATATTTTTAATCGAATAATATTTTATAAAATAGCTCTTATATTTTTAATCTAATAATTTTCTATAAAATTGTTTCGGTACGAGTATATTTTTAATCGAATATTTTTCTAAAAAATAGTTCTTATGCGAATATATTTTTAATCGAATAGTTTTCTATAAAATAGTTCTTATATTTTTAATCGAATAATTTTCTATAAAATATTTCTTATATTTTTAATCGAATAATTTTCTATAAAATAATTCTTATATTTTTAATCGAATAATTTTCTATAAAATAGTTCTTATGTTTTTAATCGAATAATTTTCTATAAAATTGTTTCGGTACGAGTATATTTTTAATCGAATATTTTTCTAAAAAATAGTTCTTATGCGAATATATTTTTAATCGAATAGTTTTCTATAAAATAGTTCTTATATTTTTAATCGAATATTTTTCTAAAAAATAGTTCTTATGCGAATATATTTTTAATCGAATAGTTTTCTATAAAATAGTTCTTATATTTTTAATCGAATAATTTTCTATAAAATAGTTCTTATATTTTTAATCGAATAATTTTCTATAGAATAGTTCTTATGTTTTTAATCGAATAATTTTCTATAAAATTGTTTCGGTACGAGTATATTTTTAATCGAATAATTTTCTATAAAATAGTTCTTATATTTTTAATCGAATAATTTTTTATAAAATATTTCTTATATTTTTAATCGAATAATTTTCTATAAAATAGTTCTTATATTTTTAATCGAATAATTTTCTATAAAATTGTTTCGGTACGAGTATATTTTTAATCGAATAATTTTCTATAAAATAGTTCATATATTTTTAATCGAATAATTTTCTATAAAATAGTTCTTATATTTTTAATCGAATAATTTTCTATAAAATAGTTCTTATATTTTTAATCGAATAATTTTCTATAAAATAGTTCTTATATTTTTAATCGAATAATTTTCTATAAAATTGTTTCGGTACGAGTATATTTTTAATCGAATAATTTTCTATAAAATAGTTCATATATTTTTAATCGAATAATTTTCTATAAAATAGTTCTTATATTTTTAATCGAATAATTTTCTATAAAATAGTTCTTATATTTTTAATCGAATAATTTTCTATAAAATAGTTCTTATGTTTTTAATCGAATAATTTTCTATAAAATTGTTTCGGTACGAGTATATTTTTAATCGAATAATTTTCTATAAAATAGTTCTTATATTTTTAATCGAATAATTTTCTATAAAATATTTCTTATGTTTTTAATCGAATAATTTTCTATAAAATAGTTCTTATATTTTTAATCGTATAATTTTCTATAAAATAGTTCTTAGGTTTTTAATCGAATAATTTACTATAAAATAGTTCTTATATTCTTAATCGAATAATTTTCTATAAAATAGTTCTTATGTTTTTAATCGAATAATTTTCTATAAAATTGTTTCGGTACGAGTATATTTTTAATCGAATAATTTTCTATAAAATAGTTCTTATATTTTTAATCGAATAATTTTCTATAAAATATTTCTTATGTTTTTAATCGAATAATTTTCTTTGAAATAGTTTTTATACGAATATATTTTTAATCGAATAATATTCTATATATATATATTCGAATAATCTTACTTAATATTGTGTAGAACAATTTGAATCGAAATGTGTGATTTTCACATCAAGTATATCGTTGACGTCAATATTAATCGATTAATTTTCGCACTAATTCAATCCAATTCATATAAACAAGTTTTGAAAATTATAATCTTAATTTCGAATTCATGAAAGGAAACAGACTTGTAACGTCGTCGTGTACTAAAGAGCTGAATACAGCATCCTCCTTTGTCGCTACCTGCAGCAAATAAATTCACCGGCGAAGTAAAAGGCTGCAATAAATTTTTTGTCATCAGATCCGTTTTCATGTGTCCTTTTAAAATTATACCCTGCCTTCTAGTTCTGTTACTCAATGTATGTTATGCGAATTTAAATTTTTTTTTCATTTTAATAATTTTATTTGGAATAATTTTTACTTCAATCGAATTACAGAATTCAAATAATGTCAATATTAATAATGTGTATTAACATAAAGTTTTGGTTTCATATCAATATTTTTTGTTTAAAATTTATATTTTTTGATTAATGGTAATACGAATAATTTTTATTAGAATAATTTTTATTCGAATAATTTTTATTCGAATAATTTTTATTCGAATAATTTTTATTCGAATAATTTTTATTCGAACAATTTTTATTCGAATAATTTGCATATCAGTAATATTGTTTGAAATAATATGTTTCGAATAATATATTCGAATAATATTTATTCGAATAATTTTTCTTCGAATAATGTGGATCAATGAGGTCATGTCAACCACTGCTGATGGAGACATTAATTGGACACTCGCACCCGTTTCATTGAAAAAAAAACAACATCAGAAAATCTGCAGCAAAACAACAAAATGTGGATCAATTAAGTTGTTTGTGTGGCCACTGAATGGCAAACCCTATTTAATAAAAATATTTAAGAATTTCGGTTTTTAAATGGCCCAAGAGGCAACAACGAATACGATTCTTAGCGGATCTTAATGTCCCCGCAAATAAAGTCGCCCAAACGGTTGCCAATGGCTGCCTTCCAAAGCCATTTGCTGTTGCTTATCTAGACAATTGTTGCCATCAACTTAAAGCGCATGGCTTAATGGTTTAGGTGAACGGTAGCCAAATGGCTTAAATGCTTTTAAATGTGGCCTAAATGGTGCTTAAAACAAAACAGCACAAATTAAAGGGGACTGCAAGAGAAGCAAAAAAAAAATAAAAAATAAAAATTTATTAGCAAAACTGTAGGAAATAATAGCGAACCAACACACTAACAAAAATGAGCCAACAACAGCTTAAAATTTATTGTTCGTTGATTAGTGCAACCGCAACAACAACAGCAACAATATGAAAATAGTTTTGCTCACATGAAAATGCAGCATAAAAACAGGAACTCTTCAAGTGGTTAAATGTTGCTCATTCCAGTTCACTTTCTAATATTTTCAGTTGTTTGTTTGTTTGTTGTTGTTGTTGCTATTGCTGTTGCTGTTGTTCTTGTGTGTAACAAAGTAGGCCTATTAAATAGCTGCTGGCTAATTTTAGTTGCTTTTCTTTGTTTTCATTCCATGAAGTTGCAGTTGCTAGTGAAGTTGTTTTTCCCCTTTATTGTGCCACATATTCCTGCAACTCTATTAAGTTTTTTTTTTTGCAAAATTTTTTATTTTTTTAAGAGCGCATGCGAAGTGGCCTTAAATCTTAATAACGCTACCGACTTGAGTTTTATAACAAAAGAAAAACTAAACGCAAAACTCCCATTAATTCTTGTTGTTTCTTTTTTTTTTTGCTTTTTGCAAAATTCAAACTTCATAAATTCGAAAGAGAATAAATATGCTGGTTGTTAGGAAAAACCCTGCGGCTGTAATTTACAAACATTTGCGCCATAATGTCAAGGGAGAGGGGGAAGAGGATCTGAAAACTGTTACAAGAGTGTTTCAAATTGATTTATTTCTTTATTAATTAGCAGAGTTGAAATTAACAAGCAAAAAAAAAAAAAAATAACAATTCAATTGAAATGCATTTTTGGAAGAGAATAGATTTTTAAGAATTTCTAAAGAGGCTTGAGAAATGTCAGTTTGATTAGAAATATCAACCTGGAGTGCAATTTCAAATTCGAATTGGGTACCGAAAAAGAATTGGCGAATCAAGAAAAGGGCAAAATATTCTCCAAAATACAAATAAAACTTTGAAACGATTGTAGTTCTTTCTGGGTAAAAATTAATGAAGGGACGCTGTCCCTTTTTGCCCATATAATACCGATGCCGATACTCAAAACTAAATATCAGCGTTATCGTTACAGATCCGCCAGCTGAATTTGATTGCAAACTAAAAAGAAAAAATCTCCAGTAGAGTGATTATTTTTATGACACAAAATCCCAGTGAATGAAATTATTAATAAATAAAATTGATATCAATAAAATTTTAAAAAAATTGGCAAAAAGAAAATTCTTCAATATTCAAAATTCATTCAAACATTGAAAATTAATTTTTAAGCATTAACCACAATAATGACAGCAGGCTACACGAACACCGGCTACAAAAGCCGTTGGTTACAATCATCGCCTTGTAGTCAGCTACTTAATTATTTGTAAAACAACACCACCGAATCGATAACCATGAGTTGTTGTTTGTAGTAGAATTCTCTTCATACGCCAGTGTAGCCGCTTTCATGTATTTAATACTCTTAAATAGTGTTATTCCAATGAAATATATTTGAAGTCCACAGTATATGACAAGAAATCATGTCATTAGCTGGGATATATAGTTTGTTGTTTCTTTTTGTATAATAAAACAGTGTATTTTCAAGTTTAATATAATTTGATTTATTTATATTATGCTGGCAACATTGCATCCACTCATTGTCGCTCACCAAAATAGAAATTAGTTTAATTTGGCAACAGCCACAAAAACAGCATGGACAAAAACCAGTAGCCGTGATGTCTGCAGTAGTAAAAATAATCATTCTCATATACGCACATGGATTCTATTTTTTGACGAGTTGTAGTCTGTAGTCTGCCGTCGTTATTGTGTTTAGTGCTTTACTTGTGACGAATACCATTTTATAGGGGACATTTTTAAGCTCAGCCACTAACAAAAAAATTATCCTCCAGAAAACAATTGTCGGTTGCTGACTTCGATGAAGAAAGTTTATTTAAGAATTATAAATTCTCGAAAAATCTATGCCGATTCGTTACCTGCATCATGGCTAAACTGAATTAATACGCAATAATTAAAAAAAAAAATTAGTTCTCAATTAATGACGCCTAAAATTAACGTTTTTTTTTTGTCGCAGTTGCTGATGACTGCGACAGCTTTTTACTCAACCGACTGTTCCTGAATCATGAACAAAACCAAAATTATTGACTTGATTTCAATGCAACAGACCTCTTTCGATTTATAAATGTCAATTTTATAAATTTTTTAAATAAAATATTTTGCATTAAAATGAATTTGATTTGCCTTGAAATTTTCTTTGCAACGAGCTTAATTTTAATGATCTCATTAAAAGCGCCAACTTTCCATCTGAATTTAATGATCTCAATAATATTTTGCTGGACCTTCAAACGCTGCAAACGCGCTCATTTTTCAAAAGAATCTTTTATGAATTTGACATCCTGTCGTATTATTTTCATACCTCAAACGGTTCCTTTTCGCATTTCAAGTTTTTTTTAAATTTATTTTTTGTTTGTTTGTTTATTTGCCGTGTAATAAAGTCGGCGTTAAGCCAGCGAGCGCGCTTTATTAGTTTATTGCTGGCTGGCTGACTGGCTGGCCTGGCCTGTCTTGCAAACTCATTATGGTTAGCAAATATAGACCTCCCGCAGCATATCGGCTCTTAATTTAAAATAAATCATTTCGCTTTTACGGCGACTTCATTGAAATCGCAAGAAGGAGCGATCGTAAAGCTGCATGAGCTCCATGATGATGACTGATGATGATGTTGGCCGTGGCGTTGACTTTGAATAGGCGCTTCGTTGGATTTTGCTCTTCCTATTTAAGCGCATGTGTTGGTATGCGTTTGCGCGATAATTTGCCGCCAACAGCGGTTACGATGGCGATGAAAACATCTGGCACCCTACAGTATTTTGTCTTAGAGATTTAACTTTTCCCAGCGTTAGATTTTTCATTTGAACCCGCAATTTTAAACTAAATATAACAAACAGAATTGCGCCTGCATTTGTTGGCCAACTTTTGTTGGAACACTTTTGACTGCCATCATTTAGTTTAATGGTGAAGGGTGTTGAGAGGTCTCGTAATGGAAATTCGAAGAATTAGAAAAATTAACTAAGTAATTACAAAAGTGTGGTCATTCCCAGAGTGACGGTGCAAACAATTTAATTAAATAATATTAAAATCAAATTGAGCTTTAAAAAAAAATTAATTAAGGAATTCCAGTCATTTCATACCTCAAATAAATTTATTGCACCAATTCTGACCGTCCCCAGAGTGCTGGTGCAAGACAGAAATTTAATTAATTTAATTAATTAATATATTATTTTTATTTCTAAAAAATATGCTCAAAATGTTTAAGCAGAATAAATTAGATAAATTAATTTGAGTTTGATAAATTAATTTAATTTGAGGAAAATTATTGTCATCCTCAGAGTGCCGCTGCAAGAAACAAAATTAATTAATTGAGTTAATTAAAATAATAATTAAGCTTTAAACAATTAATTGTAATAATTACGAAATTAAAGGCATTTAATACCCAAGAAATTAATAATTAAATAAATAATTAAAAATTAAATAAATAATTAATAATTAAATAAATAATTAATTATTAAATAAATAATAAATAATTAATAATTAAATAAATAATTAATAATTAAATAAATAATTAATAATTCAAAAATTTGGTTAATTAATATATTGATGGTGTTTATGGATATAGTTATAGATTATTCAATAATTAATTAAATTAGTTGTGTTGATTAAAAAATTTATTTCAATTATATATGATTTTAATTAAAGTTTGAATGGAAATATCTGCTAAATTAATAAATAATTAACTAATTAAGTATAGTTATACCCAGACTGTGGATGCAAGAAAACAAAAATTAATTAACGAGTTGATTTAATTATTATATTAATTTGTTGAAAATATTTTAGCAAAATTTTTGGGATAAATTAATTAAGGTTTTCATTGAGTTAATGGAATAATTTAATTAAATTAATAGGCATATTATCCTAGAGTGCAAGAAAAAATATTAATACGTTAATTAATTCAATTAATTAATATTTATTAATTTTATTGATTATAAATTATGTTGAAATTTTTCAAGCAAAATTTATGAATTATTTGGGTGAGCTAATAGAAAAATTTATTAATTAATTAAATGAATTAATTAATATATTAATTTTGTTGATTATATGCTATGTTGAACTTTTTTGAGCGAAATTTAGGAATTAATTTCATTGAGTTAAAAGAAAAATTAATTTAATTAATAATAAATTTAATTAAATGAATTAATTAGTACATTAATTGAGTTAATTAATAAATTAATTAAACAATTTTTAGGTAAAATATTTGAATTAGATTAATTTTTTAATTGAATTAATGGAAAGATTAATTGAATTAATAGGAAAATTATGTCAGAGTGCCGGTGCAAAACAAATTAATTAAGTAAATAATTATTTCAATTAATTAAAGTATAAATTTTTTTGATTATAAATTATGTTGAAAATGTTTAAGCAAAATTTACGAATTAATTTCATTAACCTAATTAAAAATTAATTAAATTAATAACAATATGAATTCATTGAGTTAATTAGCATATTAATTGAGTTAATTAATAAATTAATTAAACAATTTTTAGGCAAAATATGTGAATTAGATGAATTTTTTTTATTAATTAATAGGAAAATTATTCCAAAGTGCTGGGGAAAGAAAAAAAATTAATACATTAATTAATTTAATTAAATAATATATTAATTTTGTTAATTAAAAGGTATGTTGAAATTGTTTAAGCCAAATGTATGAAATAATTTCATTAACTTAATTAAAAATTAATATGATTAATCATATAATTAACTGATTGAATTAATTAGTATATTGATTCAGTTGATTAATAAACTAATTAAACCGCTTTTAAGCAAAGTATGTGAAATAAATTAATCAAAATTTTAATTGAGTTAATGGAAGTATTAATTGAATTAATAGGAAAATTATCCCACAGTGCGGGCGCAAGAAAAAAAAATAATTCATTAATGAAATGAATTAATAGATATTTGAATTTTATTGATTAAAAAATGTATGAATTAATTTCATTGAGTTAAAAGAACAATTGATTTAATTAATAAAAACATGAATTGATTGCTTGAATTAGTAGTGAGTTGATTAATAAATTAATTAAACAATTTTTAAGCAAAATATGTGAATTAAATTAATTAAAATTTTGATTGACTGAATGGAAAGATTAATTGAATTTATAACAAAATTCTGGGAATTGATTAAAATATTAATTGAATCTGTCGCAAAAAATACTGTTTATTATTTTTACACCGTTTCCTTAGCCTACTCCGAAACTCTTTTTAAACAAACGAACTGAAATTTGCACAAATTTTATATATATTTAATTGAAATATTAATTAAGTCTGTCGGAAAAATATTGAAAATAAATTTCTTATTTTTACACTGTTTCCTACTCCGAAATTCTCAAAAGTAGTGAAACTTTACTCAAAATTAATATAAATTCAATTGAAATATTAATCAATTGATAAAATACAGACTGATAAATAAATTTATGAAAACTATTTTTATAGAATTACAGGGTGCTGACAATTCCATCTGCTCTGCATTTTTATTTAGATTTAAAATCCAATGAATAGTTCCAACATATAATATCCTGTGAATCCTAAATAGAATCGGCTGAACCAGCAGCGTTAGATAACGCATTAATAAACTAATTGAAAGTCTAAAAACTTTTTTTTTTATTTATTATTTATTGTCTTGTTTTTCTCTGCCATAAAAACCACAGTGAAAACTGATGTTTTCATTCATTAAATCTGCAGATGATTTTCTACAATTCGTCTTCCTTTTCCTTTAAATAAACCTGATCAATTTGTTGTTTTACACTGTTGAACAACGCGGCCGCTTGTTGTTATTTATGTGCTGAGATTTTTTATGACAACGATTTATGACAAAATCCGTTGGTGTGTTTTAATAATCATTTTTGCCAAACCAACCGCGCTCCCAGCGTATGTGCTCAATAGGCTCGTAATGGCGTTTCTGCATCCGCTGATATGTTGCCCGTTCGAAGCAAACGGCTAAACAATTCATTCACTTCTTAGTGTTTCAGTCTGTTTTTGTTTTTTGTTTTTTGTTTGTTTCATGTTATCAACTCATCAACATGGACAGCAGCCATCAACAACAGGCCAAACATCATCAGCGGCAGCAGCAGCAGCAGCCTCGTTCCTAGTCTCAACATCAAGTGGTCATTTAAGTTTAAATAAGACTGTTTTGATGGCTAAATTGCTTAGAGAGGGAGCCAGTTAGGCAGCCGGCCGGCCAGCTGGAGGAAGCTTTAGCTAAAGTGTTGAACAATTTTATTATTGAAAATAATGATTAAACGTTAATATTTAATTAAATAGTTTAATTTGCAAAAAGTGGAAAAAGAAGAAACGAGAGTAACGATTTATAATGATTTATGGCAGATCAATGCAACACTTAAAAAAAAAATTGATTTATAATCGAACCCCTAACGGAGCCCGCAACTACTTGAAATATTCTCATTCGTTCAGTAGCCCAATCGATTTCAGATACAATAAAATGCCTAATTTATTTGTGTTTATTTTGGTCTATTTGCCTGCCGTCATTAGCACTCTTTCGTTGAAGTTAAATAAACTACAACAACAACAACATTAAATGTAAAAAGATTAATTTGGCCAAACACATTCACTGACCCCCTCCCCTTTTTTTTACAATGCATAAAAAAGGAACAATTTGTACAGGACTAGAACGCCTTCACAATTCCATAAAATCTAAAAAATAAAAATAAAAACCAACAACAACAACAACAACCGCATGACCTTTGCGTAGGGAAAACTACCCCCCGGGTGATGGCTAAAGGCAACTCAAACAAACCTCATGAAAACACATGACCTGTCGTGTCCTGTTAAACAACCCCAGTGTTTTCTTTACCAAAATGAAATGAACATTAAATGTTAGAGGACACAGTTGTTGTTGTTGCTGTTGCTGTTGTTTGAGTAAATGTTGGCTTTGAAAATGTTTTGAAATGAGAATATCACAATTAATCATGAAAATAACAACATGCCACAAATTACATCCCTGACTCGTTAGTTGTGTCCTTTCCACACACACACACACTCGCACACACACTCGCACCCAAGCATGTTGTGTACACAAGCAGTCTACATAATAAGGAAAAGTGTGAGGAAGAGAGAGGGGAGATAACCACATTAATGATGCTACAGTGCGTGGCAAAAGAAGGAAGACGAGAGAAATTACAAATCACTATTCATATTTTCAATTAATTGTTTGATTATAAAATTAATTACTTCCAAGATCATTAGAAAAGGAAATTTTTCGAATTAGAATTTAGAACAAAGAAAAAATTTTATGTCATCCGGGGCAAAGTCGAGTACTGATGAAAAGCTGGTCATAGCGTTGATGTAGCAGGGCATCAATACAATGAAAAGTGTAATCGTTTTTGACCACATGCTATTTTTAATTATTTCCCTGTTCATACCAGAGGTCAGTAGTGAATAGAGTCTTAAGTATTTAAGGTCATGCATGAAATTTCAAGTGTTAGTAAGTATTAGGGTGGCCAAAAAAATTAGAGTTTTTTTTTTTATTTTTTTCTGAGAATAGTTTTAAATATTTTTTTGTTCTTATTGTCTGAACAACTCTCTCTAAAGGATGGAGCTAAAAAACGGTTTAAAGACCTCTTAAAGTTTTTAAAAATATTAAAAATTGCCAAAAAAAACTGATTTTTTAAAATCAAATTTTCTTCCCAAAACGCTTTAATTTTATAAAACACAAAATTTGTTGGTTTCTGAAGATTCTATTTAAGATTTTGAAATATCGCTGGAAATATATTTTCATTTGCTGGGGCATTATTTTCGATTCCTTCGAGCATAATTAACTGGCAAATAAAAAAATATTTTCAACGACTTTTAAAAATTTTAACTAAAATTTTCAGAAACTAACAATTTAGTGTTCCATAAAATTATAGCGTATTGAGAAAAAAAAATTAAAATTAAGAAATTGGCTTTTGGCAATTTTTTATGTCTTTAAAAATTTCAAGCGTCCTTCAAACAATTTTATTGATTCCCACAGGGGAGGGGATTCTTGAGACATTAAAAAGAAAAATTTAAATTTTGTTGGAACATTTTCAGAATTTTATCATATTTTGTTCAATAAAATTATAGAGCAACAAGAAAAAAAATAAAGAATAAAAATAAAATCGTTTTTTTTAGCGACTTTTGGAATCTATTGGGAACGAACTTTTTTTTGCTTTTCCCGGGAGCTAAAATTTGTATCATCCGAGACTAAAAAAACAGAAATCGCTCCCCCAAAGAGAGTATGAATTATCTAGAGTTGTTTCGAACTCTTTCAAACGCTCGTGTTTGATAAAAAAAAAAAACTCTGATCAAACCATCGCAAATTTAAACGGGTTTGATCCGAAGTCTTTGTTAAAAGCGAGCACTCAAAATTCAAATTAACTCTGGAATTGTGGGAATAAAATCTATCTAATTTACTTATACGCACAATAACGTGCATTTATAAGCCGGAGTTGCAAAACACGTCAATCCCACATCATCATCATACTAACGATGGATGGATTCAAGAATCAAACATGTTCGATTCATAAATGATTTTTTGTGGAACAAAAGTATTTATGATACTTGCAACTGATTCATTCAATTCAAGTTTTGCACCAGCAAATACGTTTCATGCTGAGTACTTTCGTGCATAGCGAGTGCAAACAAGAGTCTAAATAAACAACGTCAGACATGTTGTGAAGTATGAGTATCGTGAGTGCATCAGAACTTAGACTGCGAATGAGTCTCTAGAGCATTGAAAAAAAGTATGAGTGCGTGTAAGTACAAGAAATCCTGAGTCATGTTTCAACTCCACTCGCTTTTTCAGTACTCACTGTTGATCTCTGGTTCACACTATAACCGCATGTTGTCATAAATGATAAATTTTCTGTCATTAATGCCTGAATCCATTCTAAGGCCTTGAATAAATTTAATTAATTCAAAACATCAAAAGTGGGGTTTTTACTTTGAACCAGCACTGTCAGGATGATCCCTAAATAGGCACTGCATTGAGCTGGAACTGGAGGAGAAGGGTAGGTCGCGACTCCTATTGCTGTTCTCTAATAATAATTTTTTAGATTTTAGATTTACAAAAATTAAAACAGCCACTTATGGAAAAGTTAGAGTTGTCAAATATTCGAAATAGAGAAAATACCGGTTTTCGATTTATTTCCGAATATGCAAAAACCGGGTTTTGCTGTTTTGTGCTAGAAACCGGTCCGAATAACCGGTTTCATGTTATCCTAAGAATTGATTATTATTAAGAAATATAATATAGTGTCCTTTGCAATGGAACCGGTTTTCGAAATATTCGAAAAACCCGGGTTTCTATAACATTGTGGATATTTGAAACCGGTTTTTAAATATGTACACTAAAGAATTTAAGAAATAATTCATGTTTTAAATAAAATGGATAAGCAGGTACCCTGCCATTCATTTAAGGTTTAAAAAGCAGACTATTTAATATAAAGAACGCTGTTGGCAGTTACCCGATTACTGAATAAAAATCTGATATCTAAATGAAATAATTAAAATAAAAAAATCTTTATTTAATCAAATAATCGGAGACAAAAAACCCCGCTTTGTCAAGTAGCTCAAAAGCTGTACATCTTTAAAACCCGGTTTTAAATAAACACAATGTTATAACAACCCGGCTTTTCGAATAGTTAGAAAACCGGTTTCATTAATGTAATTAAAAGTGCAGCGTTACTTTTGTCCGCACACTGTAAAAATATCCAAAAGAACTTCATACACTCCATTAAATTTATATAAAGCAAATTCATTTGCGACAACAACAGCAACAGCAACAACAAAAATTCATATGAAAGAAAAAAGTTGACGAACATAAAAATGAAATCAATCAACCTTGATAAATTAGACATACAGACAACAACAACAACAACAACATCGACAATATTCATTAAAAAAAGAAAAGCCTTAAAAGAGCCCTCTTGTTGCAACACTCAAACCGAACAACACTGAGGGCAACAACAACAACAACAACAACAATATAAAATTAGATGAATTAATAACATCAAATGCAACAACAACAACAACAAACAATTAAATGCAAAAACTTAAATTTTTTTCTTTTATTTTTTGAAATGCAACAAAATAAAATCACTCACACACTCGCAGACAACAAAAGAAGAAGAAGAAGAAGAAGACGAAAAGTATGACAGACTTAAAATTATTGAAAACAGAGAAGTGCGGCGAAGAGAAGAGGACTGAGTTGACCACGTTTAACAGCAAAATGAAGTGTCGCCGAATGAATTGTATTGAACGCGAGAAGCAAAAGCCAGCAAATTAAGGAAATTCACACGATTTTCATTCAAGGCGAAAACAATAAAGTACAACAACAACAACAACTAGACAAAAAATAAGACCAAGAAAAACTCGTTTAAAATTTTTTTAAATTTTTATTAAGGGAAGTAGCCGCATACCCGTTAGTTCGCCGGCCAGAGTTCTTTCAAGAATTTATAAAAATAACTTTGAAACACTACGCACACACACACACACACACACACACACTCCAAATGTAACAAGTAAATATTTTGAATTTATACCGGAGTATAAGAGAGCATAAATTTTTAGAATCTTTACAAATAGTGTGTCCGTCCGTCTGTCTGTGCGTGGTATCTATTGTCCGAAGCTCTCAGAATCAGTAGAGACTTCATTGTCAGACTGACGTATTGGAAATGGTGTAAAACAGATCAGAAAGATTATAAGTTAAAAATCATTTAAAATTTAAAATTGAAAATCAGAAAAATTATCAATCAAAACTAAATGAACATTCAAAATTCTATTCGATTTTTTAGTACAGAAAAGCAACCAGCCTTAACAAATTTGTTTGTTTTTAAAAATTAAACAGATTTGAAAGAAATTTATTTATAATAGAGAGGCAAAAAGGCAAAAAGACAACTCCAGAGCTGGATAGTTCTAGTTTATTTTGTGACTTAATAAAACTATTTATTTTTAAACTTAAATTTCTTTTTTTATCTCAGAGCATTAGAAAATCAAACAAATTTAATAATTTGGTTCCAGAGCTGGATTATTATTGAAATATTTTTCGGTATTTAAAAAATGTGCACTAAAAAATGTTAAATATTCTTTATAAATTAAACATGTTTAATATTTCTGAAAGAAACTTATTGGCAAGAGAGATCAGAGAAGCCAAAAAGACAACTCCAGAGCTGGAAAATTTAAGCTTTTTTGGTATTATTGTAACTTAACAAAACTATTTAGAGTTGCACTCAAAATAATTATGTATTTTAGTAAAAAAATCAAATCTGTAATTATAACTAAACAAAATCAACAATTTGGTACCAGGGCTGGAGAATTGAAATATTCTTTTCTCCATAAAAGTTGTCCACTTAAACAAATTATTTTATTTTATTTATAAATTAAACAAATTTGATATTTCTGAAAGAAACTTATTGGCAAGAGAGATCAGAGAAGCCAAAAAGACAGCTCCAGAGCTGGAAAATCTCAATTTATTTTGCGGTATTTTGCTCAATGAAACCGTTTTTAATTGCACTATAACAGATTTTAAATATAAGAAATAAATTTAAAAGAAAATTAAAAATCCAAGAAAATAAAAAATGCGGTATCAGGGTTGGAGAATTGAAATTATTTTTCGTCCCAGTAAAACAAATTGTTTTATGTTCTTTATAATTTCAAAATATTATATATATTTGAAAGAAATTTATTTGTACGGGAGATCAGAGAAGTCACAAAGATAGATCCGGAGCTGGAAAACTAATTTTTGGAAATTTTAAAGTAACTAAATGAAACTACAACTTTTTTTTGTTAACAAACTCATTTTATATATTAGAAAGGATTTAAGTTTTATTGAAAATAAGCGAAACCAAAAAGTTAATTCCAGGGCTGGACCCTTGAAATATATTTTGATTCGTAAAAATCACCAACCAAAACAAATTTTCAATCGTGTTTGGCAGATTTGAAACAAATTTATTAAGAATAGAAAGAAGAAAAGCCGAAAACACAAATCCAGAGCTGGAAAATTGAAATATTTTTGCGGTATTATTATAACTTTATAAAACTATTTATGTTTGCACTCAAATATGTTTCTTATATTAGTATAAAATTGAGATCTACAATAAAAAAGAAACAAACTCAATAATTCGGTTTCAGGGTTGGAAAATTGAAACTATTTTGGTTACATAAAAGTAACCAAGTAAAACAAATTTTAAACGTATTTGAAAGTTCGGAAGGCAACTCGTTGATAATTGATAGAAGAAAGTTAAAAAAGGCAGCTCCAGAGCTGGAAAACTTAAAGTTATTTTGTGACTTTATGAAACTATTTATTTTTGCATTCAAACATGTTTCATATTTTAATAAAAATTGAGAGCTGCCGTAAAAAATTGTATTATTCCGTTTCAGGGTTGGAAAATTTAAACTGTTTGCGGTACATAAAAGCAACCAGGTAAAACGAATTGTTCAGTTTTCTTTATAAATTCAACATGTTGGATATTTTGGAAGAAAATTTATGGCAAAAATTATTGTCTGACAATTAACGCAGAACTATTAATTGTAGAACACAATCCACGAACTGCAGGGTACTTTCTGCCAGCATTAAATTACAAAATGATTGAATTAAAGTTTTTGTATCGGACTTTTTTTTTTTGTTCAGCATAAAATTGGCATGCGTTTTGTGGCATTTAACTTTGTAACTCGCATTTTCTTGACGCACACAATCGGTTGAGTTGAACGAGTAGACTCGTTAAACAAAAGTCCTTGTCGCTGCGTTAAAAATATAAAACGTTAACAACAACATCAACAACATCGAAGAGGGGTAATTGTTGTTGTGTCTTTCTTTTTGCTCTCCGATCAAATTACATTTTAATGAACACGTTGCGACAGACACCGAACGTCGACAACCTGATTTTTGGCATTTCAACTGTTTAATGATGGTTTTTTTCTTGTTTCCACTTATTTTTCTTGTTGTTGTTTTTTGAAGCTGCTTTTGAAAAAGACTTGCTGAAAGCATTTAAAAGTGATTCCTTGAAATTCATACACAATTTATTTAAAAAAAATGGTTTCTAGTGTGTCATAATATTTTTTATAGAGGCATAGAACTTTAAAATTAAATTAAAATTTTCTCTATTCGAAAGATAATCTTCTGGCATTATAATTTAAAGATGACATGTGGCATATGAGCGCTACGACGTCTGGCTCGGCCGTAGTCCAGTCTGGAGGGCCAATTTTCTATGAATTTTTGCAACAAATGCCGACGTATATCGGCAATGACGCGGCGTCTGTTGTCCTCCAAGTGGTCAATGGTTTTAGGTTTATTGGCGACTTCCCATGTCCCCTTAGAAAATAGTCTAGCGGCGTTAAATCGCACGATTAAGCGGGGTTATTAAACGTTTCTTTAACTACAAAAATTATGACACGAGCTGCGTGACATGCTGCGCCGTGTTGTTCAAATCACTGCTCCTGCAACTCATGGCTGCTCAATTGATGAACGAAAAAGTCAGTAATCAGGGCTCCATGGCGGTCACTGTAGCGGACTATAACATGCTGACCAGCATCGTTTTCAAATGATTCCTCCAGCCTATAAAACACATCCAAAAGTCAGTTTTGCTGGAAGTAGCGGAGTCTCCACAAGCGCTTGAGGCTTATCATCACGCCAAATATGGATGCCAGTTTAGATTACTGACGCATCCATCTATTCACGCAAAAGTGGGAGTCATTAAATGTAATTTTTACTTTCTAATTGTTCGAAAAGTGTTTTGAATTGAAAAAGACATGATAAATATTCCAAAGCACAAGGGAAAATCAACATCAGTTTTATGTATTTAACTTACACAGCAGAGCAGAATAGCTGTTTTCAAATGCCGCTACACTTTCACCATCACAACTCATGGGCATTTTTATTTATTAGCACTTGTTCCAGGGCTTAATTAAGTTTCAAATTGTGATTAATTTAATTATGAAGAAGGATACGAGAAGTGTATCTCTTGTGTCAGGTTTCTGACTTTCATCACTAAACGAAATTCGTGAGATATATATTTCGCGGACACAACCACGATTTTCAAAACAAATTTGCACAAATTGGAAGACTTGCTCAGACCTCATTGAAATGCCAAGCCAAACTGAACACTTGACAGCTGACAAAATGGCCGCCAGTTAAAGAAGAGTTGGCAAGTTACCAGTTTTATTACCTCTTTAAAACACACCCTTTACATGTTTTGAATAAGATTATTTATTGAAAAGAATTTAACTAATTTAATTTCAATTAATTGTTTACATGGAACGCAATTAAACGCAACTAGATTTTCAGTCAATTTTTTGAAAGTGTCGCAGCTGATATTTTAATTTAAAATATTTTTTTTGTGTAAAAAAGTTCACAATCGAAAAACCTACAAATTTAACGACTAATTAAAACTTTAATTAAATCACTGATATTTTTAAATGATTCTGTTAATTCTGTTCTTCAGGGAAGCATAATTTATTTATTGTTGTTGTTGTATTCTATTGAGTTTGAAATATGGAAAAAAATATTTTAAAAAAAATTTTTCTTTATAAAATTTTTCAATAATCAAATCCTGTGAATTTGTTTCTTTAGCATATTGAAGCTCGAACTCACACGGAAACCTTCTGGCACGATTTCATATCGCCTCATACAAAATGTGGGTTGTAAAATTGCAAAATCACTGGAAGACATGAGTTTTCCAACTTACAGGGTTGGGCAAATTTGAGGTTAGCGAGTAAATGGACTGTCAAACGATGAGATTTCAAGAATTGCTGTCACATCCTTGGACATTTATTTAGTAAAAAGTTGGGAAACCTTAAGATTTGAACGTCACTCTCTTGAGCAAAGAATTTCGATTGTGAAAATTTACTAGCAACAGGCAAGCGCCGTCAACGTAAATACTCTGCGGTAGCCCAACCGTGATGCACGATTTTTTCAGGCCACAATTTGCTAATCTTGACATCAGTGGCATTCGGTTGCAGCAAAAAGGCGCCGCAAGCCTTCACACAGCCGGCCAAGGAATACAGTTACCGCATGAGGAATTTCCCCCGGTCTTTTAATTTCTCGATTTGGCCATGTCAATTGGCCGTTTCATTCTTGTGATTTAACGCCACTGGATTAACTACTGTGTGATAATTTTAAAACCCCTGTTCAGGAGAAAAAACCAAGAATGATTGACGCTTTGAAAGATGAAAAATGGCGCTGCATTGACTAGATAAACGCTGGTTTGTTGCAGAATAGGGTTCGAAATTTTGTGAAATTAAAGGACGTCTTGCAACGTGCCAGAGGTGGACGTTTAACCGACATCATATTTCATTATTAATTCCCGTGTTTCTTCTTTAAATTGATTGACAATAAAACTGAATTTGTTACAAAAAAGTTTATATTTTATTTAATTTACTTTCTAACCTCAAATTTGCCCACCCTTTTTAAGTCGTTTTGGAGCACAAAAACGTCGTCCACTTCTACTTCTTGGCATCCCGTGATGTTTAATGATTTCAATTGAAAATTGATGGGGTCCTGCGATACAAATTAATTTGCTAAATTTAAAAGTTAAAATTCGAATTCAAGTTTTTGGAAGTTGGAAATCCTAAAGAAGGGAGTTTCAAACTGGTTTTACTAATTTTTTTTTTAAATAAATTTTAATAAATACGTCAAGAGTTTTAACCAGACTTCACAATGTCTCTGAATACCAGCCGTAATCGCTGTTTGAAAAAGAACTCTGTCAAATCAACTTCTTCTATCAACTTCTTCTCAACATCGAAACTATTTATTAAATCCCACGATTAAAAGTATTTAAAACTATTTTATAGTTAAAAAAAAATTCTTAGAAACAGAAATAAAGGAAACGTTAAGCATTTTGACACCAATAAAATTCAAACATTAAACTACAACTCGATATTCCGCAGTTTTGAAAGGCCGCTACAACTTTTTACTACCTTTTAAGTGTTCATTATTTTTATAAGTTTTTAATTAGAAATTAATTTGAATATCTTACATCTATTATTATTATTGTAAAAAATGTCTTTGAAATAATCAAATTAATTCTTTAACAGAGTTTCTGATTTATTTCGTGCAATTTTACTTTAATTAACACTCCATAAAACTCTTTGAATTCCTGCCTGAAAATGAAGCAATTTTATTCCAGACTCATGTTACGTTTCTAGTTTTACAGAATTGTTCTTGTTGCTGTTGTTTTTGCTGTTCTCCAAAAAGTTATTAAAACTCCATTAAAAAGCAAAAAGTGTAAAAATGTACGAAACACTCAAAACACACACACACACACACACTCACACACATTTAATTGGCTCCCATACCCCCGTCATAAGAACTTGCAAATATGGACTAACGAGTGAAAAACTTTAATAACAAAATCTTAAATAAGAATTATATTTTTATAAAAGAACAACAACAACAACAACAACAACATGTTCACTTGCGACGATGAAGCTGTTGATTACAAAACTTTAAATGAAATTGCGGACTTGAAGACTGGACGAGTTGATGGTGTTGTTTTGAGGTTTAAATTGATAAAAAAAAACTGTTAAAATTTGTGTGTCTGATTTATGGTTTCAGAAAATAGAAGAAGTAAAAAGATTCATTCTTAATTTTGCCATGAAATATCTGGAAAAGTCTTATGGATGCTGCACAAATTACAAATATGGGAGATGTAATTTTGTTTTATTTAAAATGAGATTTGCTGTAAATATTGTGGTGATCAAAAATTTCAATAAACGCTGTATTGAATGTTACCTCTTTTTCGCTCTCTTGTCTTCCGCTTGTGATGATAAACTTTACATAAAAATAACATAAGAAAATAAATAAAATTGTTGGTAACGCTCAATACACGTGTTTCTTTCATGCTAATCTTAAAATTACATGAACCGTACAAACTTGTATGAGTTGTCATAAGCTCACAGAGTGTGTACAAATTTTATGTTGATCTAAACACTATAGGTAACGTTCAATACACATGCAAACATAAGACGTGCGAACTTTGCTAATATTTCAAAAACAGAACAATGAAATAAAAATATATTACAGTGAGAGAAAAATGTTCAATTGATAAAAAATTTAAGTAACGTTCAATACATTACGTATCGTTATTGTAGATATTAAAAGCAGAAAAATTAGAATGAGTGCCCACAAACTCAAGAGTTGAATAAAAAAATGCGACATTGAACTAAACACTATAGGTAACGTTCAATACACATGCAAACATAAAACGTGTGAACTGTGCTAAGCTTTCTAAAACAGATCAATGAAATAAAAATATATAACAGTGAGAGAAATATGTTCAACCAATAAAATATGTGGGTAACGTTCAATACATGCGTTTCTCTCATGCTAATATTAAAATTACATGAACTCTACAAACTTATATGATTAGAAGAAAACTCATATAGTGTATTAAAAATTGTATATTGATTTAAGCACAATGGGCAACGTTCAACACATACTCAAATATAAAACGTGTAAACTTTCCTAAGCTTTAGAAAACAGAACAATGAAATAAAAGTATATCACAACAAAAAAATTTTTCAATGGATAAAAAATGTGGGTAACACTCAATACATACATGATTGTTCATGATACAAACCGTAATAGCTTGTGCGAGTTTTACGAAAAAAATATGTTGCACTATGGGTAACATTCAATATATCTTCACATATTAAACGTGTGAAATATGTTGAGCTTTCAAAAACTGACATAAAAGAACGCTGCATGGAAAGAAAATTGTTCGATTGATAAAAAAAATGTAGGTAACGTTCAATACATATACTAGATTGCATTGCATAAATGTTGATGAATTAAACCAAATGGAATAGTTAAATTAAAATATGACGTGCTATTGACATATAAAACTGTAGGTAACGTTCAATACATATAGAAAAATGGTATTTAAAAGGGTTGGTGAACTTTAAAAACTAGTTAAATGAAAGTATATTCACAATAATTTAACAAATTGTCGGTAACGTTCAATACGTATTTAAGGATGGTATGTAAAATACGTTGGTAATGTTCAATACATGTATTAGCAGTATATAAATATAAGGGCGAATAAGAAATGTGACGTGGATATAAATTTGGGGCAACGTTCAATACATATTCAGACAAGAAATGTGTGAATCAAATAATCAAATAAAAGAAATTATGTCATTGACAAAAAATGCCCATTGACGCCAACAAGCGAAATTCGGGTAACGTTCGATACACACTTTAGTATGACATATATAAAATATTCGCAACGTTCAATACATACGTTAGCATCGTTTCAGTGGCCTCTAATGAAATTTACTAGGCGAATAAGAAATGGAACGTGGATATAAAACTGTGGGTAACGTTCAATACATATTCAAGCAAGATATGTAAAATATTTTGGTAACGTCCAATACATATCTTAGATTGCACTGTATAAACGTTAATGAGTTTAACAAAATGCTATTGACATATAAAACTATAGGTAACGTTCAATACATATGGAAAAATGATATTAGAAAAGGTTTGGTGAGCTTTAAAGACTAGTAAAATAAAAGTATATTCACAATAATCTAACAAATTGTGGGTAACGTTCAATACATATTCAAACATGAAATGTGTGAATTAAAAAATAAAATAAAATAAATTATGATATTGGCAAAAAAAATCTACCATTGGCGCAGAGAAGCGAAATTGGGGTAACGTTCAATACATATTTTAAAATGAGCTGTATAAACATTGATGAGCTTTAAAAACTTGTCTAGTTATTTATAAACAAAATAGTCGATTGATTTGCAAAACTATGGGTAACGTTCAATATATATTTTAGATTGCAGTGCACAAAAACTAGTAAAATGAAAGAATATTCAACACTGAACTAACAAATAGTGGGTAACGTTCAATACTTATTTAAGCATGACATGTAAAAAAATGTTGGTAACGTTCAATACATTTGCATATTAGCAGCATATAAATAACCTGTTATGAAATTTACTGGGCGAATAAGAAATGGGACGTGGATATAAAACTTTTTTGACGCAAACAAACGAAATTTGGGTAACGTTCAATACATATTTCAAAATGGACTGTATAAACATTGATAAGCTTTAAAGTATTGACTCGTTAATTATAAACAAAATTGTCTTTTGATATCCAAAACTATGGGTAACGTTCAATACATTTATTACGAAAGCTAATTTTTTTATGTAAAAAATTAGTCGATATTTTAGGTTATCAATACGTCAGTCATATTACACTTGATAAAAATTGGCAACGTTCAGTACAAGAAACGGTTTCGGGAACAGCCATTCATTATTGAAAATATGTCCTTAAAAATAGTCTCCTTAACCCAACCGATTAACTTGTGCATGACTCTCCTTTTTATATTGGAAATAAAAACTATGCAAAAGGGTTTCAGAGAGAGTATTTAGAGCTACGTGGACCCCACAAGAGAGCCATTAAAGCAATCATTTCATACGCCTCTGGTATTTTGGTTCACAAAAGCAGAAATGGGCAAAACTAAAATTTTTCAGAGGATTCACCGCACATGCTGCAGAGCCCTTAGAACCATCTGAATTATATCATTAGCCACTGTCTCACATCTCCAGTCTATAGACATTCGGATGGGAAACGAAGCAGAGATCCTGCCATTAAACGTCTAGAAGTGGTGACTGAAATGATCGGACAAGACAACACTTGGTATCATGTAAGCATATGGACTAGATATGGCACACTGGGTACCTGAGACCAGGATATCAACTGCCACAGGAAGTGACAATATAACGGGTTAACAACATGGTCGGTCCTAACGGAGGCATTTGGAAAAGTTATAATGCGCTATTTTGTATTTCTACTGACGATATATTTTCTAATTTGTTGAAATCAAAGGATGTTTAGAAGAAAGTGGGGGAATTATGAAACTGCCTTCGTTGCCACTCGACATTAACGCGATACTTTTGAGACCAACAACTATCGCAGCATCAGGTTGGATGTCTCCGGACTCTTTTTAATTATTTTCCAAACATACGAACAATCCTCGTTGGAGCGCTAGAAAATATTTCAAACGAACTACTCGTTTGTTGCAGCCACATAATCGATCACTGGCTGTGAAACCCACTTCCTAAACTGACCGATTGATTTTCCAAATCCAAGTGACTGCCAGCAAACCAAACAAAATGACATGAATGCGTCTTAATACAAGAAACAAACAATTGATTTTAGCCATTAAAAAGCCACTCATAACTCGAAACGGTAGACTGTGTAATTATTCACTCAAAATACAGATTGGAAATTCCAGGGCGGCAAAAAACTGGCCAAAGCTGAAACCCGTTCGTACGATTATTTAAAACTTCCTGTCATTATTTTTTTGTTTTTTTTTTTTTTCTTTTTAGAAAACTATAACAGAGTCATTTAATAATTTAGTTTTTATGTGTTTTCTATCGCATCCATGACTGGAAAAGAGAGATAAAAAATTTATATGAAATCAGAGCACATAAAAAAGTTTATATGCGCTTTAATAACAGGCATTAGCAACCGATATGTTACTCATGGGGGCCACAACTGGTCAAGTCGGAATATGTCAACAGAACCGGTTGGACTGTGAAATTAATTTATGCATCTCGTTTATTTGGTCTGCTGTTATTGTTGTTCTCTAATTATGGAATTTTTTTTAAAATAATTTTTTCCGTTTTTTTTCAGAGACCTTTTCAAGAATATCTCACTGGCAAATCAAAATTATTTGAATGCTAATTGGCGTTTATTGTTTTGCTAGGAAAACTCACAGATACGCCGCAAAAGTTTTTTTTATTGATTTATTGCTGCTGCTGTTTGTTTTTGTTGCAAATAAGTTTTGTAAGTCATCGTTTTTTCTCTGCAGCCAATTGAAACGGTTGGATTTTTGTTTTGTCACAAATCGGATACTCCTCGAGAAGGAAGACATGGAATAAGAGTTTTTCAAATATTTTGCATGTTAACAAGAATCTATTTTTGCGTACGAGAATTATAAACAAAAAAATCAATCATTGGAAGCAGAACTCAGCAATAATTGTTGAAATTAATCGACTCACTGTTCCACTCAACATAATGTGGGCTTGTCACGGGCACCCAAGTATTTTAATTTAATGGAATCCCGAATTCCCATTTAACGTTGGCAACTCTTTGAAAAAAAGGGCGTTCTGACAAAGCGAATGAATTTATTGTGACAAATAACTGCAGCAGTCGCATTAACGATGTTACCGGTGCTGTTCTTCCTTTAATATATTTTATGAATAAGTTCGTGATTTTATGGTACACATTTAAGTAATTTATCGCTTACGAACTTAAGCGAAATTTATATTATTCAAAAGGTATTCTTATGCAGATTTACACAATATAACTGCGATTTATAAAATAAAAGAAGTTGTATCGTAGTTGCAAAAACATACAAGTATTTGGATTCAAGGATCTCTGCTTAAGTTTTGGTTGGTTTATAGCAGGGGGCGCAAAATTAACTACTAGGGTTTGGATTTACTTTCTTACAAAAAAAGTTATAATAATAATAATAATAATAATAATAATAATAATAATAATAATAATAATAATAATAATAAGAGAATAAAATAATGAAAATTAAAACGAGTAAAAGTGTTATATATTCGGCTGTGCCGAATCTTATACACCCTTCACCCACGTACGTCTGGCGTTACATAAATTTTTTTTAAGTACCAATTTAGTCTTCCCAAATTTTTTTTTTAGTTAGCAAAAAAAAACGTTAGTCACCTTTTTGGGTACTTTTATGAATGAAAAATCAATTCCCCACCCCTGGAAACGAAGTTTTATTATTTTACGCTGATCTTCCTGATGACAACAACGTCAGTTGCCTTTTTAATTACGTGTATGTATAAAAAAAACTTTCAATTTCCCAACCCTGGAAGTGGAATTTTAATTTTTTGTTTGTTTCTTATTTTCAATGCAACTCTTCTTGAGGCAGAAAGTAGTTTTATTTAAGAAATATTCAAATTTTTTAGCCATTTTGCTCACTTTCATGTACCATAAAATATTGCACTTGTCCAACCCTGGATGGGATATTATAGTTTTAAAACGTTATTTTATCAATGCAAATCTTCATGATGTATAAAGCGGTTTTATTTAAGAAAAATTTTAAATTCTTAAATATTTCAGTTATTACAGGTACTACAAAATACTGAATGTGCGAAATAAAACTTCATATCCCATCCTTGGAAAAAAATTTTTACATTTTTTTTTGTTTTTAATAGACAATTGAGGCTTCCCAAAGCATAAACACAAATTCAATTTACAAACAAACAAAAAAATAATTAGTTTTTGGTATTAATTTTGCGTCGAGCAATATGTGTCAGTTTCCCAGCTCTGGAACCGTATTTCGGATTTTTCAATGCCCCTCTATTTAAGTTCATTTCCAATCCATGAGTCCAAGAACGAAGTCTCTAGCTCTTCTGGGGGCTTGGGACAACCGATTGCACGTTCAGGCAGACGGACTGACAGACAGACGGACTGACAGACAGACGGACTGACAGACAGACGGACTGACAGACAGACGGACTGACAGACAGACGGACTGACAGACAGACGGACTGACAGACAGACGGATTGACAGAGAGATGAATATCGCTCAATCGTCATCGCTAATTGATAAGAATCCAGAATATATATACTTTATATCAACCCATATCAATATCGAAGAAATTAAACACGGAGTGACAAACCCTCAAAAAGGTCACTCCTACAACTCCGCGCTAATATTACTGGCAAAACTATAGTAACCTGGTTTTCGCGCTATTCTTTGATTTCGAGCGCTGCGTGCCACAACACTATTATTTTCGTTTTCAAATGAAACGATTTCCCCGTGGTTAACGATATAGTTAACTGATAAGATATATAATTTCGGAGTTTAATAAAAAATAAATTTATCGAATTTTTTTCATACAGAGTAACCGATTTGGACTCGGTCAGTGATCTTCAGTGCTTTTTTAATGCCAACAGCTGGTGGAATTCGATCCAAAAAATACTTTAAAAATTCTTGTATTTCTTAAATTCATTTTGGAAATTTCTTGATATCTACGAGATCGAATGAGCTGAAATTCCATCTGTGAGAATGCTGTCTAAAACGCCATCAGTTTGGTTTGATTCGTTTCAGCCGCTTAAAAGTTATAAGCGGGTCGCATACTCATACGCACACACATATACGCATTCTGATTCACACAAACAGACACATGCACTTGTATACATCTACATACACATACACTCGCACACACATACATACACACATAGTGACTCTATCTCTCAAAGTTAACTGGGAACGCTTCTTAAGAACTCAAAACGTTGAGATCTGATAACAACTCGATTTTTGCAAAATGTGATTAAATTCAATTTTTAAAGTTTCCAAATTTTTTAGCGGGCAATTAAAAATTCTGGAAATGGGACATGAAGAAAACAATCAAATTGTACAACTGAAGCGTTCCAAGTGAAGCTTTAAGGAGGGCGAAATTGCAGAAATTATGTTAAGATTTATTTTCGTTTTGCCCACAATTTTTCCAACCAACAAACGCTCATAAGCGCTGGAGTTGCTTTGCCTTAAAAATCGTATAAGATTTTTAATGGAAAATTAAAGTTAATAATTTAAAAGGGAGCAAACGGAGTAAAGTTATTAAAATTTGGATATTTGTAGTTGGAAATCTTAACAGCGCAAAGTGATTTACAAAAACAGAGACTAAATAAGGTTCAGCAGTTCTTTTATACGATCACTTCCTATAACTTTTTTTTTAAATAAAAACTGTCATCACATTCCACCTGATAAATAGTGATCAGCAAAAGTTCACTTGAGTACTGATGATGGAAGTGCAGCGGCTTCCGAAAACAGCTGTTCCGCTTTATTATATAAGTTAATTAAACTGTTGATGAATTTCCCTTCTTCCCGGGAATATTTGTGTGGTTTTATAAATAAAATCGTTGAAATCATACTTATTTGAATTCAATATATAATTCTCGTTCAACTATTTTAGACAGAATTATCTTTTTATAAATATAATATAATAAACTTTCACATTCTTGATGTTGGTTTGCTGGTAAACTTCAAAACTTCAAAATAATTTCTTTGCCGCCCTGCTATCAAGAAGCAAATATTTTGGTCTGGCTCTGATGCTCCATCAAACTGAGTAAGAATGTAGGCTTTAATGAAAACTAAATTTCTTATGTCCTTTGCAGCATCGACATATCAAAATTAATTGTCTTTTGAGTTTCAGAAACATGTTTGCTAATCACTTTTAAACAAACTAAATTATCACTTTTCAAAATGCCAAATAATATTAAACAAACAATTATTTATAACAACTTTTTCATAAACCGACTGCACTTTTTGTTACAACTTAAAGTTGTTCCTGCATCCATTCATTTCCTTTCATAACTTAAAAAAAAATAAATCATGAATGCGAAAATGTGTAACCAAATGACGGAATGTTGGAGGCTTTTGCAAAAATTCTTCAAAATGTAGACATAAAAGAACAAGAAACTCAGCAACAACGACAACAAATTCACAATAATAGAAAACTTAATGGCAAAATTTCAATAAATATTTGTCAGAGACGGCTGGCAGAATTCCTTTTTGTTAAGTGGATGCGTGTTTGGTGAGCTCTACCTGCTGCTGGTTTAATTCTGCTTGTCAGAAAATTCCATTTGCACCCTTCACACTTCCTGTTTCCCTTTTTCCAAAGCAGGAATTTCTATAAAATGCTGTTCTTTTTATTTTGTTGTTGTTTTTCTTATATTTTGTTGTTGTTTTTCTTCTTCTTTTTTTGTTGTAGTTTTTTGGTTAATCAAGCAGTTCTTTTTATATTTCTACTCATTCTCAATTCCTGCTCATAAAATGCAGTTGATTTCCTAAGAAATACGGCACCAAACTCTCTCACAAAACACACCAACAACTACAGAACAAAACCAACCCGCCATTTTTGTTTTTGTTATACAGCACTGAATGCTGATAAGGAAACACACTGGCATTTGTGCGCGTGTATGGATGTGTGTCAATGCTTAATAAATTGTAGTTGTATTGCTTTTATAAACTTCCATTATTGAAGTGGTTGGTTTTATAAAACTGGAAGCAAAATTGGGTGTGGTGAAATAACGAACTCATTTACACTCTCCTCAATGCAAAATAAACTTTATGGTTTCCAATTAGAAAATAATTATATTTTTTGTATTTATTTCCTTAAGAAAACCTGTTTTTTCTCTCTGTGAGCAGACTCCCTGAGCAGACTCTGCGTTTTTGAAATAGTTCCTGTGGAGAGGGAGTGGTTAACTCTTCGCACAAACACGCCTCTCTGCCAATGTAGTGGTATTGTTTCTACCATAAAGAACTTGTTTTTATCAGGGGTGCTGTGTTGCTGTTGTTGTTGTTGTTCTGCTTATGAGTACTTTGTAATATTTGAAAATGTTGTTGGTTATTGTTGTTTTCTCTTTGGTTTTTTGTGGTTTCACTTGGAATTGGCGCCTTTTTTTCTGCTGGCTCTTGTTGTGTACGCGATGGAGCTCAAATTTTAGTACTTCTTTAGTAAAATAGATGGCGCTAGTGTTGTTAAGCGAAATAATATATTATGTTATTCACTTTTAGCCGGGGAGGGGAATATAATAAACTGTTTATAGGTAATAATTAATGGAAGTTTTATTGTGTAAATAAGTCATTAAAATGAGGACTATGATTTGAAATTAGCTGTCGCAGGGACTTGTAAAATATTTATATCTAAATGACAAGTAATTAAAGAAAAATTTTTGAGGAAATTTTGTTTTTATTATATAAAACATGATAAAACAAAGTGTTTTCCGGAACTTTTAAAATATTGTTGTCGGCGAACTTTTTACATAGAATAATATTGTAAAGCCTTAATGATTTAGTATTATTTTTATTAATATTGACTTAATTTCTACTCTCCAGATATCATGAGATTTTATCTTTGTAAACCATATTTGGATTCTTTTTGTAACTTTGTGTTAAGAAAATTTAAAATATGCGGAAGACTGGAAGTTGTTAGTTTGGCACCTTCTTGAAAAGAACAGAGTTCTCATCAGACTGCCACGTTTTCAGGCCCCTAGAAACTTTCCTGATTAATTCTGGGATATAAGTATCAGACCTGTTTATAATGTTTAAACATCTAAACAGAATTAAACCCAACTAATAGCCCTCTAAAATTTTTTGTTGCATTTTAAAGAAATTTTTAAAAATTCACACAAAACAGATCTCCATAAAAATACCTTTCAAACAACGAATATTTTGTCAATATCGGCAAACGTTAAGATACTCTCTGGTGTACCACAAGAAAATTGTGACGTATTTGTTTACAATATAATTCAATGCACAGCGAACTGGAATCCTTAAAAAGAATGATTTCATTCATTAAACCCAACAACCAGACGTTTAACTTTAGGTTAATCATAATCAATGACATATTCAAGCAGAGTTTGTGCCGTTTTCATAAATCACGTGGAAAAGCTAATCCATCCTGTCGCTGCATAACAATAATTCATATTTCATTTTATAATGGTTTTAAAAATCATCAATAAAATATATTGTAAAACTACGCTCGTAAAATTATCATCAAAAGTCTTCCTGCTTTTTACCTGCAACACAATTTCGCCAGCTGTTTTAAGTGGCATAAGTTTTCTCAAAAATACTCCAGCATTTATTTTCCAATTTTTTTTAATATAAAATATAAATGTTGTTTTGTATAGAGGCAGAGAACTTTGAAGTGGAAAGTTGAACTATTTAGATTGCCTTGAAATTTGCTCTATTCGAAAGATAATCTTCTGGCATTAAAATTTGAATATGACCGCCATGACAGCAGACTCGGGTGTAGTCTAATCTGGAGGTCCAATTTTCTATGAATTTTTCCAACAAATGCCCACGTATATCGGCAATAGCGCGGCGACTGTTGTCCTCCAAGTGGTCAATGATTTTAGGCTTATTGGCGACTTCGCATGTCCCCTTAGAAAATAGTCTAGCGGCGTTAAATCGCACGATTAAGCGGGGTTATTAAACGTTTCTTTAACTACAAAAATTATGACACGAGCTGCGTGACATGCTGCGCCGTGTTGTTCAAATCACTGCTCCTGTAACTCATGGCTGCTCAATTGATGAACGAAAAAGTCAGTAATCAGGGCTCCATGGCGGTCACTGTAGCGGACTATAACATGCTGACCAGCATCGTTTTCAAATGATTCCTCCAGCCCATAAAACACACCCAAAAGTCGGTTTTGCTGGATGTAGCGGAGTCTCCACAAGCGCTTGAAGCTGATCATCACGGCGAATATGAATGGCAGTTTTGATCACTGACGCATCCATCTATTCACGCAAAAGTGGGAGTCATTAAATTTAATTTTTACTTTCGAATTGTTCGAAAAGTGTTTTGAATTGAAAAAGACATGATAAATATTCCAAAGCACAAGGGAAAATCAACATCAGTTTTATGTATTTAACTTACACAGCAGAGCAGAACAGCTGTTTTTAAAAGCCGCTACACTTTCATCATCACAACTCATGAGCATTTTTGTTTATTAGCACTTGTTCCAGGGCTTAATTGAGTGCGATAACAGTTTCCAATTGTGCTTAATTTTGTTATGAAAGAGAATACGAGAAGTATATCAATTTTGTTAAGTCCCCGAGCTCCATCGCTAAACAAATTTCGCGCGATACCTGTTTCGATCACAACCACTATTTTCAAAATAAATTTTCACATTTTGGAAGGATTTTCCAGGCGTCAGCTTATTCATATTGAAATGCCAAATCAAAGTGAACGTAAATCATTTGCCAGCTGACAAAATGGCTGCCAGTTGAAAAACTGTAGCCCTACTCCCTCTATCAACGAAATTCGTGAGATACACCAATACCTCGCATATGCGTTTGAAAAGTGTTGCCAGCTTAAATATTTATGTCCCATAAGAAAATTTTTTATTTCTTTCCGTTATATAAATCACTTGAGACTATTCACTGAATTTAAAATGCGCTTTTCGCTTCTATCCGCCGTGTGTTGGTGTTGACTTTCGTTTGTTTGAAAATAATTAAATATCCTCAGCCCTTATGACACCATCTCCGTGTAACCCGTTCCACTTGACACTTGAAGAGACAAACATTTTAATTTAAAAAAAAAGAAGACACTTAATCGCAAGTGGAAATGTTTTTGCAGTGTGTGCTTGTTTGTATGTGTTCGTGAGCAAAAATATATATGTGTGTGTGTGTTGATTTTTATAAAAAATGTTGGCCAAAGATTTATTGAGTGTTGAAATAACTGCTGATTAACTGTTTCGATAATCAAGTCTGTTTTGTTGTTGTTGTTGTTTTTGTGTTTTTTTCTTAGATTTGGCCATAATTATTGCCAACTTTGCGCTTCAGATGGCCAGCGTATGTCATAAAATAGTGTTGACTGTGAGCAATTTGCCGGCCACACACACACACACACACACACACTCACTCACATTTTCCATAATTAACTACTCGCATTCGATTCGTTTATTCACTCGATTTCTTCAATTCATTTTGTGTCTGAATAGTTATTTCGTTCTAGAGGAAATACGAATTTCAATAATGCAATTAAATTATTTTCGTGAACGTTGTTTTTTGGCGAAGTGACTGAAAAAAAAGTTCTTCAGAAATTGATTTAATTGTTTGAGTTTTTTTCTTCCTCTTCTTTCCTTCAAATCGACAATAAAATTGTTTTTATTTTTGTCGTGATTGAAATAGAATCACAAAAAGTTGATTTGTAAAACAGTTATAGAGAACTATATATATGTAACGGGTGTTCTTTTTGGTGCTTGAGAACTTGAAACATTTTTGTTACAATCAATTTCGTTTATAAAGATCTGGGTGACAATTTGACAGCATTTATTTTTTAATGATTTCGAAGCCTTGAGTTACAAATCTAGAAAAAAAAACACAAAAAACAGCAACAAAGAGGGCTGATTATCGAAATAGTTAATCAGCATTTATTTCAACACCCTACAAATCGTCGGCCAACATTTTTTATGAAAATCTACACTCGCACACAAAAACATATTTTTGCCCACGAACACATACACGCGCACCCACTGTAGAAACATTTCCACTTGTTTTCTTATTTTCAATTAAAATGTTTGTCTCTTCAATTGTCAAGTGAAAGAGGTTACATGAAGATGGTGTTATAAGTGCTGAGGATATTTAATTATTTAAAAAAAAAAAAAACTAAAGCCAAGAACAGCGCACTGTAGGGTACAAGTGATGGCACAGAGTGCCAGAGTTTGTGCTCATTTTAAGTCCAGGGAATAGTCCCAAGTGATTTTATAATGAAGTGATTTTGAATAGCTTTTTGAAAGGAGAGAAATAAAAAGTTTTCTTATGGAGACATTAAGATTCAAGCTGGCAACACTTTCCATTTCACGAATTTTGATGATAGAGGGATTGGTGCGATTTGGATCTGCCCAAGTTAAACGTGGCGGGAAAGATCCCTGCCGGAATTTGACTCCACGTTTACGAACCGTTCGGCCAAAGAGCGGATTCTCTTTGTAAGGCGTGGTACTGGTCACTGGCAACTAGACCACGAAATAAAGCGTCCTGTGTGAAGAAGGTGTAATTCGCCAAAATAACCGATTTTCGGGAACAGATTCTCTGCTATCGACTGGGCATAGTTCGCTACAGTATCACGTTGCGTCCATGCTTCAGTGAGTCGACAGATGAGCTGCTTCGCTCGCTGCTGCACGCAATCGAGTAACTCTAAGAAATACTTGGAAGCACCGGCTCATCCATGAGAGTTATATTTCATTTTTGATCGGTTGTAGGGGGGGGGGCTATTAAGTAAAGTGAGTAGATCAGATGGAGGGCAGTATGTCTTACACTTGAGGCACTTGAACGCTTTTTTAAAGATATAAAAAATATGCTCTGTCAAGACCTGCTGATTCCTCAATATCATAAACACGGACGGAGCAGCACCATCCAGTTGCCGTCTTTATGTGAGCGTGCAACTTTGAGACTTATTAGGGTTAAAGTTAACCCTATTCGCATGGCTGCATTTGGAGATTGAAATGACATCACGTGCAGGTGATCAATTCAATATTTGCCTTCTGGCGTCAACCTCTTCCAAACTGGGCCGTCTTTAAAAAAAAAAAATAATGATTAACCCTGTTGATATCCGTGAAGGAATGAATGGGGGTTTGAAAGTTGGATATAAAATGTCATTTATAAAGACAAGGAAAAGAGTGGGAATCAGAACACATCCTTGAGGTATCCCTGAATTCATCTTAAACTCGTTAGATGAGATCCCATCGATAACAACTCGTCTAGTGGTATCTTCGGGGAAGCTCGATGTAATCCGCGACAAGTCATTACCCACACCAAAAGCCGTCAGTTTTGGCAGAAGTGCTCCATGTTACGCTCCATCAAATGCCTTGGAAATACCGAAAGACGCCGCAACTCGCTGAATTTTTTACTATCAAAAAGAAGCTGCATGAAGCCAACCAGCAAAAATGCGCTACGCAAACGAAGATCACTTGATATTAATTCTGGCTGGAGCTGAATTTTATAGGCACTTAAAACACGATCCTGGTGTAAAAACTCCTGTTTCTTTCAAAGACAAAAGCCAATAAGTTGAGAATTGCGAGGAGTCGGAATTTCACTATTTTCCTCAACACTTCGCAGCACATTTAAGAAAATCTCTTCGGCTCGCATTCATTTTCTTAATGAATTTGAGCCGACAAGATAATAAAAAGTTGGGGGATGACCCCTACATTTGAGGTGAATTTTGCCAGAACTGGAAAAGAGGGGATGGTGTTCAAAGGACAGATGAGAAGATTGAGAATTTCTCCGGGCTACTTTTTTACACACACACACACACACACGTACACACACCCATCCATACATCCATATAAACGTAGTGACGAGTTCCCTGAATTAGTCAGGGAAGCTTTCTAGGATCTCAAAACCTTCAGCTCTGATGAGAACTCGATGTTTTTTCAAAACTTACACCGTTTCAACAACTTCCCGATTTTTGAAAATTTTCAATTTTTGCTGCGGGAAGTATTCAACAGCAAATCCCATGCAGATGTTGCTAAAATTATTCCCATTTTTTTTGTTCGTTAAAGTCCAGCCAAAAGTTTTGAAGATAATTCTGTTCCATTAACTTTCAAAACGGGCAAATTTTGCACTTTTCAATTTAATTAATCAGAAAAGTTGCACTTTTAGAGGGAATGCAACAAAACTCCTCACGAACATTTTTTAACTAAGAAATTTTATTAAAAATCTTAAAAATAATTTTGTAATGCTAATAAATCTTTCCCTTTTTCATCCATATTTTTGTTTATAAAAAACAAAAAAGGAACACGTAAACCGGCAGCAATAAATCATAGAGATTTTTAATTATTATTAATTAATAATTAATAAGAAAAAAAACATCACTTCATTGACATTCAAATAAACACTCCAACCAAACGAAGAAAACTGTCTTTAAGATTCGCTGTTTATTCAAAATTAAAAAAAAAGTGTTTCAAATAAGTTGTTGTAAATTCTTTGTTGTGGTTTTTTTCTGTTTTAATAATTATTAATTCAGTCATTCATCATCATTCACTTTGTAAATGATGTTGCCATTTTGTTGTTATTGTCGATCTACACGTAAATGGTGTTGCTTTTATGGTTGTAACTAAATTGTAGCCGGAGAAAAACAAAAAATGGAAATAAATATTTGAAAAAAAAATATATGAAAACAACAACAACAATAACGAAACAATAATGGAATGTGTTGATTGTAGAAAATAAAAGATAATGATACACTTTTAAATAAAACACCAACACCAGCAACAACAACAATAACAATTACAAATATGTACAACAACACCGTGTCATTATTATTATCAATATGTCAAAATATTTGCACTTTCGTATCAAAACGCTACAACAACGACAAGAACAAGTGAAAAAATATATGTATATAAAAATAATTGTACAAAAAAACAAAAACAAAAACAAAAAACGTTGTAATGAAAAATGAAAGAAACAAATGAAAACTGAAATGATTGCGAAGATGATGATGATAAAGAAGTTGGACACATAAAATAAAAAAGAAACAAAAATTACAAGAAGAAAAATGCTCATAAATGAAAAATAAAATTACCGATGAAAACTGCTGAGCAAAAGAAGAAGGGCTGCAGGCGGCATTGAGTTGAAGCTGTTCTCCGAAGCACCCTACTGGACTGGCCAGAACTCAATGTCGTTTATAGAATGAGTGGGCAAATTTGAGGTTAGGAAGTAAAGTGGCTGTCAAGTGATGAACTGCTAACAATCGAAATGCCCTCCTTTAAAATTTTTGTTCTAAAAAGTCGGGAAATTAAAATTTTATAAAGCGGGCTGGTCATTGTTTGCTTCCAACGTGCGTTAATGGGCTGTTGGAAAAATCTAAAGAAATTAGCGCACTTTTTCCACAAAATTTTCTTTGGGCATGAGGCCCATTTTCAATTGAGCCGTTACGTATGAGAGGAAAAGTTTTGTAAATGGGGCTCGAAAAATCCCCAAACAGTCCTCGAAAAATCGTTACATCCAAAGAAAGATGCGATTTGCGTTCAGGCGGCTTCATAGTCTCGCATTGCTTACAAAATGAGCAGGGACTGTTAAATAATGAGATTTCAAGAATTTCTGTCACATCCTTTGAAATTTATTTAGTAAAAAGTTGGGAAACTTTAAGATTTGAACGTCACTCTCTTGAGCAAAGAATTTCGATTGTGAAAATTTACTAGCAGCAGGCAAACGCCGTCAACGTAAATACTCTGCGGTAGCCCAACCGTGATGCACGATTTTTTCAGGCCACAATTTGCTAATCTTGACATCAGTGGCCTTCGGTTGCGACAAAAAGGCGCCACAACTGAAGGCCAAGCATTTCAGTTACCGCATGAGAAATTACCCCCGGTCTTATAATTTCTCGATTTGTTTCTCGATTCATTCTTGTGATTTAACGCCGCTGGATTAATTTCTATGTGACAATTTAAAATACTCTGTTTAGGAGCAAAAACCAAAAACAATTGATGTTCTGAAATATAAAACTCGGCGCTGCATTGACGAGATAAACGCTGGTTTGTTGCAGAATAGGGTTCGAAATTTTATGAAATTAAAGGACCTCTTGCAACGTGCCAGAGGTGGACGTTTAACCGACATCATATTTCATTATTAATTCCCGTGTTTCTTCTTTAAATTGATTGACAATAAAACTGAATTTGTTACAAAAAAGTTTATATTTTATTTAATTTACTTTCTAACCTCAAATTTGCCCACCCTTTTTAAGTCGTTTTGGAGCACAAAAACGTCGTCAACTTCTACTTCTTGGCATCCCGTGATGTTTAATGATTTCAATTGAAAATTTATGTGGTCCTGTGATACAAATTAATTTGCTAAATTTAAAAGTTAAAATTCGAATTCAAGTTTTTAAAAGTTGGAAATCCTAAAGATGGGAGTTTCAAACTCGATTTACTAATTTTTTTTTTAAATAAATTTTAATAAATACGTCAAGAGTTTTAACCAGACTTCACAATGTCTCTGAATACCAGCCGTAATCGCTGTTTGAAAAAGAACTCTGTCAAATCAACTTCTTCTATCAACTTCTTCTCAACATCGAAAGTATTTCTTACATCCCACGATTAAAAGTATTTAAAACTCTTTTATAGTTAAAAAAAATGCTTAGAAACAGAAATAAAGGAAACGTTAAGCATTTTGACACCAATAAAATTCAAACATTAAACTAGAACCCGATATTCCGCAGTTTTGAAAGGCCGCAACAACTTTTTACTACCTCTTAAGTGTTCAATATGCTTATCAGCTTTTCAGTAGAAAGTATATATGAACTGTTGTTTTTTTTTTGTATTAACAAATTGAATTTGTTTAAAAAAGTTGTATTTTTCAGCCAATTCGCTTCCTAACCTCAAATTTGCAAATTTGCCCGTCCTTTATATCGATACACCACACAGGCGTTCACCAGATGCCTACTTTTCTTGACTTTAAGCAGCACATCTCTGAGTAAAATCAGCTACAAAATAGAATTCCATACAAAATTGGATCAGCAGATTTGGATGAGTAGATTTCATGTGATCTCAAATATATTTTCAATATATTTTTCAATATCTTCTCTTAATTTCTTTTTATTTTGAAAACAACTTGCAAACAGTTTTCCGATGGATTAACAAAATTAATCAGCTGCTGATAAGATATTTGTTTAACAACTTCCCGCTGGAAAATGGACAACTTTCAAACATCGTCAAGTTATTCGTTTTACACCGTTTTTGCAAATAGTCGCTTCTCCTCAGATTTCGACGGTTTGCGAATTTTCCGAAGTGTTTTTAGTGCCTTTTAAAAGGGCTTCAGCGATGAACTCCGCAGTATTTGATATATATAAAAACCACTTCGATCGCTGTAAACTGCGCTAAAATCGCTTAATCCGTTCAGGAGATGTCTCGAACGACAAGAAATTCGAAACAAGTGATTAATAAGCTTTTTGGGAAACTCCGAATCTATTCAATTGTGATTTGGATTCGTTTATAGTAATCAAAAACTATATCAATCGCAGTTTATTACATAGGAATCGGTTGATTTGGAAATTAAATTACCACTGATTTTGCCAGGATATCTCGGAAGCATGAAACAGCACAAGAAACCAGGTTGCGATACCTTTGCATTCTAAATTACCTGCTAAATAAAGGGATGGCTTAAAGCATTACCCATTTTCCAAATGTTCTATTTAGGCCACATTTTTATTTATACAAAAACAGTGCAGGTGGTAAAAAAAACTCTGCAGGTGTCAGTCAAAAAATATGTTCTTCGCTTGAAAGTGTATCTCGTTTTTGAATAAAAACTGAAACTAATTTCAATAACTAAATAAGACAATGAATGAAAAATTTTGCTTGATGAAATGCCAGGATATGGAATTTTTTTTCAAATATCATGATATAAAAACCCTGATGTTTATCTTCTGCGAAAGCATCTTCCAAAAGCTTTTAAATCTCTGAGCAGATTTTATGGTGTTCTGGCAGCCACAAGATTTTTTTTTTAAATTTGTAATACTCATTTTCGGTGTTCTAAATCACGCATTAACAAACAAAAAGTTTATAAATTGTTATAAATAAATCTATAACGATTTCAAAGTTTATGGCAACGTTTCCATACTTAAAGTGAATATAAAATGACTGGAAAAAGAAATCGGTTGAATAAGAAAAAGTACATCAGGAAGATTGTTGACAAAATTATTTACGAGTGGACTGGACAAAAAATTGACTACTTGAGTTAATTTGTAAATTTTCCAGTTGCTGCTGTCTAAATGAATTGACTTTATTTTTAAAAATAATTAAAGAACAAATCGGGTGAAGTGTGTTTCACAGTTTTTTTTGGAAAACTCGCAGCATCCTGAGTTTCCCAGAAGGAAGCAACTGTTTTCCATGTGAGAATTTGCAGAAACGAGTTACTGAATTTGAAAAAAAAAACAGATACCAATTGAAATTATATGGCATCGAGAACCGTTCATGGGTAACACAACGGCCTTCAAGCAATCGTCTGCTTAGAGTCAAGAACGCAGGTATTAAAAAAAACTTAAATAGTCCAGTCCGGCACTGCTCTTCCTAGTGGAGCTGATAGTTTACGATTTCATTCTCATGGCCAATTTTACAAATAAACGAACTGTTGATTTTTAATTACAAAAATTGGTTGTGCAAATCTTTTCAGTCTTATAACAATGATTGCATACCCGGGTATGTAACATGAAATACATGAAATTATGTATATATTTCATGGGTATTGCATCAAATTCAGAAGATTTCTTTAAAAAATTTCATAACACAAAATTAAACTTCAATTAAATATTCAGCAAAAATATGAAAATAGTTAATATTAAGTAAAAATGGAAAAATTTCAAAATAATACAAATAAAACTCAAACAGAAATTGCAAAACACAAGGAGAACCAAATTAACACAGAATGAATTTAGAAAAATAATAAGTTCCGTATCAAATAAATTAACGTACCCGGGTATACTTCTGTTGACTCACTCATATCTTTTATTTACTGTTGGCATAGAAGTTGACCATCACAACTCCGCCGTAAAGAGCAAAACCAGAATGGAAAATATACTATTTTTTGTTGGTGTAAAATCTGAGGCTGAACTAACGTTTGCCCGAGACTGGAACAAAATATTACGGGAGTAAAATCTTCAAGAGTTACCATTCACATTTTCAAATATGATGTCAATGGAAATTTCAATACGATTTAAATACAAATTGAAATACAAATTTTGATCGTTATCAAATGCGGTATTAAGTCTCTGGAGTCAGTAAAGTGGCTTGAAAAATTATTAAAAAAAATCGGAATTAAAAAAAGAATCGCAGTATGTTTTAAATATCTCGATATATTTTCGTTCGAATCGGCTCCAAGCGGAAATTCAAGTTTGAAAGAACTCTTTAGGAAGCTTCTAGTTGGGTCACTCTTTTAAAATTTTATAAGCGGCACACACACACACAGTCATAGTTAAACCCTCCCAGGATTTGTAAGGGAAGCCTTCTAAGAACTTAAAACTTCAAGACTCGATTTTTTTGTACAGCGTACTAAAACCAATAACTTTATAATTTTTAAAATTTAAAAAATTTTCCTATCGAGTACCGACCGCATTTAATTAAAAAAAAAATTCTAAGTGATTTAATTTGTTGGGCAGCTGGTTGAGCGCTCACAAATCACTAGAATTCAGTGACTGCAGAACACATTTTGATTAACTAAAAGCATATAAAACAATTTTGCTCACCATCTCCTCATAAAATATGTTTCGCTACGCCAGTGGCGACAGGTGAACTTATGGCGTTTTCTTTTCTAGGAAACATGTAAAATGTTTTCTCTTATTTTCTAAAAAGTGGCGGTTTGGAAGAGTTTTAAAAGGGAAATTAGTTTTCATGAGGGGTGTTGGATCTATTTCTAATAAATTCCTTATTATGAAATGGCAAAATGTTGCCATTTTCTGTTAAAAAGTGCGGAAAATGTTGCATTATTTTGTAGAAAAGAAATCGACAATAGATTTTTATACTGATTCATCATGATATAATCGTATAACATCAGAACGGCCTTGTGCTGGCGCTACTGCTATTATTGCGTAGTAAGAGAACTGTTTGGTAGCACAAAATTCTGATCTAAAAATCACAGTGTTAAATACCTGCAGATATTTCACATCTCATTCAAAAAGTTAAACAGAAAAGACTGCCCGATATAAAAGCAAATAGCCAGCCCGCCAGCCATCCATTATTATTAGCCAAAAGATTTTCAAATATTTTTGCTTAAATTCAACAACACAAGCACCGACTAATACCCAAACCTCTTACAAAATTTTATTATTCACTGACGGCCATTAAAAGGCGTAGGGTGTACCGCCAAAGAAATGGATTTATGATGAGGTGTTTAATACAATACGAAACAAAAGCAAGAAAAAAAGGAAAAATTACATCAAGTGAAAATAAAAACGTTTCCACAAAATTTTACAGCAAAAAACAGAATATAATAAAAAATAAATTTTAAGTACAAAGAAATGTTACATAAAACAGTAACAGCAACAAAAAAATAACCAAAAAAAAAAAAAACACTCACAAACCCAAGAAGAAACAGCAAATGAATAAAAGAGCCCCAACCAGCGTTCGGTTGAAGGAAAATATTCATAAACACAAAAACAATTCAAATAAAATTCATGTTGCATTGCAACAACGTTCATTCACATGAACACTGAACCCCCTGTTCATACCAACAAAAGCTGTGCTGGCCCGCAACAAAAGTAAAAGAAAAGAAAAAAAAAAGAGAAAAAACAATAAAATTTTTCTTGGGGGAGGAGAATGATTGAACCAGAAAAAGATAAACAAGTTGAGACAGGTTCTCTTCAACAACACACCCGTTAGTGCTCTCTTTTCCTCTTGCAACGTTACCAAAGTTATTTCCACCACCAATCATTTTGTTTTTGTAAGAGAGATTGAGAAAAAAGTTGGAATTGGATTGAATCACTTTGTAAGAGTAACAGAGACCACGTGCGTTTATTTTATTTCAACTTGTGTACCAGACTCCGTCGCTCTTTCATGATGATTGTTATTGATTTGAAAATCGAAAACTAGTTTTTCCAGTTAGATAAGCCTTGCCGTTTACTCTTGTACCCTAGTAAGCAGTTGGCTCTTTTCAACACTACAACTACACTGGGCTACAAGCTACAATTTGTTATAATTTTGTTTCATATTTCCCCTGATTGTGGGCCAAAAAACTGGTAGTAGTGAGTTGCTGTTTGGGAAAATAAAAATAAAAAACTGGTGTTGCTTGCCAGCCAGCAACGGAAAGAGCACAAAAAATATCAACACAAGCACCTCGTATGTAGTCGTTCACGCACTTTGTTCGTGGTTGGTCGCGCAGTCGTAGGCAAGGCAGCGTGTGTCGTAACGTAATTGTAGTTTTGTCGTTTCTAGCCGTGTTCTCGGGTACGTAAGTGTGTGTTGCTGGGATTTGTGTTGACCAAAGAAAATAGAAAACACATACAAAAAAAAAACGTTAGTTTTTGCCGTTGTTGTACAACTCCTCACCATCATCTCTCTCTCACACGATTCAAATGCAAACGAAAGAGTGTGTGATTTTAATTCGTATGGGAGAGTGTATGGGAGCGTGCTTGTGTGTGTATTTTCGTGATTCCATTGTGTTTCGTATTGTTGTGTTGAAGTGTTTGGAAAATAATCACACCGTCGCAAATTTTTGATTACGGTCTTTAATGGTTAGTTGTTGATGTTTTTTACAGCGGTAATGTTGTGTGCCGTTTGTCGTGCCGTCATTACGTTTAAATCTCCATCAAACTGAAGCAGGCAGTTGCAAAAATTTATGTGTCTGTTACTCGAAAGCCACCAGTAAACCAAATAAACGCGTCATAATCGTTAAGCAACAATGAAAATTCCTCCAAAAAAATTCATATAAACACACAAAAACGCGTCGCGACCGCAACTTAATAATTATAATAATAAAAATAAAATTTAAAAAATACTTAAATTATCCCTTCTTAATTTCAAAGAAGAAATTGTTGTGCGAAGCAATTTAAAATAAAAGCTTTTGCTTGCACATGCCTGCAGCTGGAAGCAAACAGCCCCAAGTGCTTAATAAATTAAAATCAAGTGTTGAAAATAAGTTGAATAAAACAATAAACGAAATTTAATAAAAAAAATAGATAAATACATAAAAACAAACATAAATCCTTAATTCTCCTTTTAAAAAGTTTATTTCTTAAATTAAAAATCTAACTGGAACTCTGCTGTGGAAAGCAACTCTCCTATTTTAGCCGCAATTGAAATTAAAAGCCACGCAGTTACAATATTGTTGTTGTTGGTGTATCGCTTCTTTTGGTTATGTCGTTGTTGTTGTGTTTGTTTTTCCTTAATAATAAGTGTCATCAATTTTAATTGCACTCATTTTTTGTTTCGTTGTTGCAACGAAATCAGCTGCTGCTCTAAACTGTAATTAAAAGTTTGTTTACCTTTTTTGTTGCTTCTTATGCACGTCTCTCTTAAGCAAACATTTGGGAGTGAGTGTTAATTAAATTGAGCATTTTTGATAAAATCTGAAAAAAAATTTTTACTAAAAAAAACCCAACTTGAAATATTGTAAAAAAAAAAGTGTCAAATTGCATTGATCCGTTTGATCAACCAAAAGTTTGAAGAAAATCAAAACGAAAGCAAGAAATTGTTTGTGTTAATCTCTGGTAAAAGCTGAGCGCTTTTTGTGTTCGTGTGTTGTGCCAAACAAAGCCTTCAAAATTTTAGATAAAGTGGCCTCAATAGGCGCCAACACGCTTAATTTTACTGATCTAGGGAGCCCCTACGAGGGGCCTCCCAGTACACCGCAATCCGGCATGGATGCACCAGACGCTCCTCATACGCCCAAATATATGGACGGTGGCTCCACAACCAGCATAACACCGGGTGCGGGTTCGGGCGGTGGGGGAGCCAGCGGACCGACCGGCGGCAATATACCGGGCAAGTCGGCATTCGTTGAATTGCAGCAGCATGCTGCCGCTGGGTAAGTTGAAATGAAGTGCTGCTCTTGTTTTGTCGGATCAGAAAAATGAATGTGTTATGAAAAAGCGAAACAGTCAAAATGATTTATTTGGAAGAGCTAAAACTCTGCAGCAATAAATAAAAATAATATTATATCCGCGTTGTGCGCTGAATGCATCTTTGAAATTGAGGTTTTAATTAGAATTCTAGGAGTTTTCCGCGAGTACATCAAATACACGGTGTGTTTGAAATTGTTGCGCTCTCTTCCTGTTTTAGTTTTTGGGTTTAGGGATTTATTTGAAAGCCGCAGAATCAGGAGCGATAATTCTGTTCTGCGTTGGTCCCGTTGGTACGTGTTTATGTGGCAGTTTGTTGTCAGTAGAGGATGTTTTCCAAATCAACATCGTGAGTTCCTGCGAATTTAGTAAAAGAAACTTCAGATTGCGATTGCAGCCACTGGCTTTATTAAGTCACGCTCTTATCTTTTCTAGATGCAAAGAATTCCCAGGACAATAATTCTTTGATCTCTGGTAATACCCACAGGGCCTCAGTCCATTCCCAGCCAGTAATTTTATTTTATATGCGACCGTATAGCGGCAACAACGCGGCGAATGTTGTCCTCCAAGTGGTCAACCACTTCGGGGTCCTCAAAGTAAACCAAGGAATTTACATATTCCTCACAGAAAATAGTCTGGCGGAGCTGAATGGCATGGAGGCCATTTCACGGACATGTTGCAACGTCTTGTTGAAACCACAGCTTCTGCTTATCGTGGTTCTTCAATTCATGAGCCAAAAAATCAGTGATCACGGCTCTTTTGCGCTCATCATTGGCTTGAACGCTGTGATCAGCATCGTTTTTAAAGAAGTGCTGATCGAATAATTCCACCAGCCCATAAAACTCAGCCAAAAGTCAGCTTTTCTAGGTGTAGCGGACTCTCAACAAGCGCTTGAGGATTATCATCACGCCGAATATGAATGACAGTTTTGATTACTGACGCATCCATCCATTCAAGCTAAAGTGAGATGCATTAAATATAATTTTGACTTTTTAATTGTTCGAAAACTATTTTGAATTCAGAAAGACATGATAAATATTTCAAAGCACAAGGGAAAGTCAACATCAGTTTTATATATTCAACTTACACAACTGAGCAGAACAGCTGTTTTCGAAAGCCGCTGCACTTTCATCATCACAACTCATGGGTATTTTTATTTATTAGCACTTGTTAGTTGTCTCAGATGAGTGTGATGACAGTTTCCAATTGTGATTAATTTTGTTACGAAAGAGAATACGAGAAGTGTATCAGTTTTGTTAAGTCCCCGAGCTTCATTGCTAAACGAAATTCGCGTGGTACTTACTTCGACAACAGCCTTGATTTTCAAAATAAATTTGCACATTTTGGAAGCGCTATCCAGCCGTTAGTCTATTCAAACAGCAAAATCATCTGACAGCTGACAAAATGGCCGCCAGTTGGAAAACTGTTCACAACTTAAAGTTTTATGGCTCCATAAAAAAAAATACTCTTTATAATACATGCAATCGGAGTTATTGCGTCGAGCTTGTCTGTATGACTTTCGTATGGTCTTGTAGAGCGTTTTCTTTTCTAGAAATCGTGTAACATTTTCCCCATTCTTTTCCAAAAAGTTGCAGTTCGTAGAAGTTTTAAAACAAAAATTATTTTCCGTATAGAATGTTGGATTAACTTCTCATCAATTCAGTATTTTCAATTAACAAAATATCGCCTTCTTTTATTGAAAAGTGTAAAAAATTTTGCATTCTTTTACAGAAAAAATGGTCAACATGAGAACATAAACATGAAACATGAAAAGCTGGCGTTCAATTAAGTTTTAGTTCTTTCAGTGCATTTCGACCAGGAGTTGTACTAAAAAAGTTAGTTAAAAATCCGTTCAATTTTTTTTTTAGAACAGACAAAAAATGAATGACATCAGCAATTCAATTCTGGAGTTTCTCAAAATTAATACAAAAGTTCTGAATCAATTACGACACTTAAATAAGAATCTTTTCGGCTCTTCATCTAAGAAAGTCCTTTAATTTTAATTATGTGCTGTGAGTCTTTTTTCCCAAAATCTTACTAAAAAATTCAAGGTGATCAATTCACGGTGTTCTTGAAACCGCTTGGGGTTGACTCAAATAAAAAGTTTCTTTTGGGCAGAGTGTATCCTGTCGTAGCAGGTCTCGTTGACTGCCAGATTCAAATAGTGCACTAGTGGAAACTGTCTCCATTTTGTCCTGACCAGCGCTCAACAGAATCCATCAAGAATTAGCAGCGGCAGGCACGATTCGCGGCTGTTTGCAATTTCCACCGGCCATACAGCGATTAATAGAGATCGTGGCAGAATTTTTTTAATGTGTACGAACGGAGCTCGCATAAAGAGCGCTTTAGCTTTCCAGCCAGCCTATTTTTGTGTGTAAAAAGTTGTTAACTTTTCGCTAGAAAAGTTGAAAATTTCAAAAAATCTGAAAACTCTTGGCTTCAATTTAATTTTGGTGACAAGCGGCAGCCAGCGGCCTCAAAGCTGGTGTGTTTGATATCTGGAAAAATTCTGCTATTTTTATTGAAAATATCAGGTCATTTAGTTTTTTAGAATTTTAAGAAAACACTTTCAGCAATTACCGGCCAAGTTCTCCGCGGGTGTTGGCTATTTTTTTTCTTCCACTTGGTCTAGCACTCAGGGCAGGCACTCCTACTGCTGTAATTCATTGTGCCGGAAGTATGAAAAGTGGGAATGATGTTGAGCAGCAGAGTTGTCAATTTAGCGCGCTTTTTAACCGTCAGAAAGTAGATCTTTCCTTTTTACATATTTTTTAAAGAGAACTCTTTTCTTTTAACGTTTTTTTTTTTTTTTTAAATTAGAGCAACACAGAGTTTTTAAAATCAAGTAGAAGTTTCGATAGTTTAGAAGATGATGTTGACCGGTTAAATAATTTGGAAAAATTTTTTTGTGAAAATAAAAAATTCTTGTCAATTTTCCATAAAAACTAATCCAGTGAACAGGATCACTTCTGGAATTAAAGTTGTTATCACACTGATTTGGCAATAAATCCATTGTCCAGCGCTCTGCGCTTTTTTATTGCAGCTAAATATCGTTTATGTTTAACTGCTGGATTTTTATAAAGTTAGAATTCATTCAGCACCAGCCAATAGCACTCAACGCAACACCAGCTGTTGGTCTATTTCGAAAGTACTACGGATCGATGATGCCGCCAGAGTGCTAAGCGCACTCCGGATAACTGTAATTCGTTAAACGCTTGAGAATTGTTTTCATTTCAAGTAGCACCATTTCGTTTATAAACGTGGCCATTTAGCTGAAAGCCAGCTTTATTCCTTAATATATTGATAAAAATGCTCGTCTTCTTAATGTGTCCAGTAAAATTAACAAACATGCTTTGCAATTGATAATCGTTTGACTTGAATTCTCGTATGGATTATTTTTATTAAAAACGTTAGCCTGGCTTTTTATGTAACATATTCCGCGTGGAAGGATGACAACTACCAAAAATTAGAATTACGGCGAAACGTCATTTCGGCGTGTCCTTCTATACTGCGCTCAACAACAGCGATATTCTCTTGCGTACACGCATTTCCTTTACACGCTGGATTATTTGTAATTCAGAAGAGTAAAACTAAAGTTTTTTAAAAAAGCATGCAAGCCGATTTATTTTTTTTTAAATTCAATTTCCACAATTTCGAATCATTTCTCTGGTGTTAAAGGATCCAGGATGGCCTTCCATAATTTCGCAACGTTTCTCTGGTGTTAAAGGATCCAGGATAAATTGTCCAGACTTGATGAACTCTGGTATTAAGGGATCCAGGATAGCCTGCCAAGACTTGGTGAACAGAAGTGACCACAATGTTTAACATTCTCAGCTATCGCGCCGTAGTTATCGATACCGAGAGTTTTCATGCAGCTGAAAAGAACACCCGATATATTTTTATAAATATTTTTGTATTTCTATTAGAATCAGCCTGCAGTTTCGTATAACAACCATCGTGTTATTCTTTGCTTTGTCGTACAGAAAATAGAAGGACAAAAATAATTATTAATTTAGAATTCGTTATTAAAACTTCTCACAAGTTACGGGAAGCATATTCCGCAATTGAAAAATATATTTTCAGCCATTTGAAGGTCTCATTACGGAGACGGTCTTTTGCATAGAAGTTGCCCAAAATGTTCACGACAAAAGTGTTGCCGTTTTCTCTAATTCTTTTAACATTCAACAATTTTTTATTTAACATCCAAGTGTTTTGTAACCGATCAGGAAAAAGATTTACCAGAATTCCTTCGCCTCTCTTAAGCCGATGAGGTGCTGATCCAGAAGGAATAAATGAAATCAGAACTTATCGAAAAATGACACTCAATATTTATCAGAAATAATTAAACCCTCTTAAGCCGATGATAAGACAGTGATCCAGAAGGATTGAGTAAAATTGTAACTTATCGAAGAATTACATTCGATTCAATCAAATTTATTTGCTGAAGTGCAAATTCGTTTTAGAGAAAATCAAAAGAAGTGAAAGCAAACAAAAAAACTAAAATAAATTGCTTTTCGGTTTCCTAAATTGGAATTAAAATTCATACTAAATTCTACGTTCACATGATCTGGATGTCTTGCGACCCAAACAAAGTTTGCTTTCATTCAATAAGAATACAAAATCAACGTCTTCTTATTAATTAAAAAAAAAAAAAAAAGTTTTTATGTAAATTTTAGAATTAATTTTATAGGCCAATTGTTCGGCAAGTGTTTTTAATTTCAAAAACACTTCATAAATATTCCAGAGGTCAAGGAAAAATCTAAATCACTTTTATAAATTAATTTCACACATCTGAGCAGAACAGCTGTTTTCGAAAGCCGCTGCACTTTCATTATCGCAACTCATGGGTATTTGTACTTGTTAATTGTTTTTGTTGAATTCGATAACAGTTTTTATTTTAATTTGTATCAATTTTGTTATAAAAAAGCATACGAGAAGTGTATCGAACCGTTGGTAACACATTTTTGTCAAGTCGCTGTTTCTTTTCATGTCCTATTTTTCCGAATTTCGTGTTCCATGTTTTTTAAGTGAATGTTTCCAGGAGAAAAACGGGGTTAAACCAAATAATAGTTCAATCCAGAAGATTGAATGATTTTTGTATTGCATTTTTAATTTGTAAACTGCTGGTTTTTGTCTCGGATTAGCACTCAGAAGATGACTAGAGCTGTGCCGAACTTCATCAAACGCTCTCAAACGCTCGTTTTTGGCAACAACCTCTAACCATGTAATTTAAATGGGTTTGATTAGAGATTCTTCTCAAAAACGGGCGTTTGAGAGCGTTTGATGAAGTTCGGCACAGCTCTAGAGATGACCTCCCCATTAGAGTTGGGTCAAACTTCATCAAACGCTCGTTTTTGACAACAACCTGTAATCAATCCCATTTAAATTACATGGGTTTGACCAGAGATTGTTGCCAAAAACGAATGTTTGATGAAGTTCGGCACAGCTTTAGTATGCAGGGCATTGTGCTGCAGATTTAGAAAACAGAGGATAGTGCTGAGAGGACAGATGAGGGCAGATATAGGGAATTTGTTGTGGCCTTTTTTACTTGCTACTTCGCCGGTGAAGTTTTCCGCAGCAGGTACCGTCTAGGGAGACTGCTATAGTCTGATTTTTTAGTACCTGACGGTGTTAATCACTGCCGGTGATTCGTTTTTGTGACACAATCCTGCTTCAAAGCAGTTGCGGAAAGTTCGCCATCATATTTATGACAGAGAGCAGAGTCGAACTCGGTATCTGAGCCATCGTAGTCTTGTGGGCGCTACTTAATTTAATTCACAGGAGTGCCATCATTTCCAAACAAGAGAGGGAGAGAGAGAAAGAGAGGAATGTCGGACCCGCTTTTAACGTTGCCATGTTCCCCCGTGTAGATTTAAATTAGTCGCTATTAATTGATTTATTTGTTTTTCTTTCTTTTTGAATAAAAAGTGCCCTGAATTTCAGTCCGGAAACCACTTTCCAATCGAAATGTCTTTAATTCTAAGAATAACTCTTTTAAGTGACAATTTTTATTCCAGCCAGATCCTCGTTTAAATTGTTTAATTTTCGGTTCGTATTATATTTCGATTTTAAATAATAAAATTGTTAACAATGAGTTTACCCGGCCTGGCAAGACTGTCTACGTTCAAATATCTATCACTTGAAGTGTCATTTGCTGAGCTAAAGAATTGTTATTTACGAATATGGATCGTTTAAATACCGAAGAAGTCATGAAATGTGGTGCTTCAAATGTGACCACTTTTCCAGCATTCTGGGGTAATTATGGGCATTGTAGTCGATGCCCAATTTGAGAACACTGGCAGCATTTTGAATGTGTTCAGGCAGTCTGCACACTAACGCAAATAACACAACTGCGCGTAATTGGAATTCGTAGTTTCTACGGCCCTCTCGTTAGTTGGTCTTCTTTTACTTCTCATTTTTAGCCCGCAATTAAGACCTGAGTACTACACGATTTGCGTTTGCAATAACACGGTGCGACCGATTTCGTTTTTATTGCCTGAAAAGTTCTTGGAACAAGAAACTTCATGTTTGGCGGCGTCAAGATCATGCGCCTTAATCCGTATTTAACCCCCTAACGTTGGAGCATTCCAATAAACGTCAAGTTGTCGGCGCAATACCGACGGAAACTTGAAAAAAAGTGGTCGAAATCTATTTTAAAAGGATCAACTGCTGCAACCGATCCTGGATATTTTAAATGATATTGTTTTTCCCATTCTAACAAAAGTTTGTTCGAAATTATATTTTCATGTGTGTTTGGTTTAACTTCACTCTTGAAACCGAGAAGTGGATAACCCTTTACCGCAATACTTTTGTTAACACGCCAACTGGTTATTAAAAAATTTGATTAAAACTTCTTGGCTACGATCGCTATTGGACGCCAACTTTCTTCACTTTTTAGTGCCAAAGCGGGTCCATCCATTTCCATTTTAAGACTAAATTTTTATTTTAATAAGAAATAACAATTTTTCGCTTCTCGAGAAATCAAGTCAAGAACTTAAAATCTGCGGTGATCGGTGGATAATTTAAAACAATTTTCAGTAAAAATTTAATAGAATAAAAATCGTTTAACAGGTTTCCCAACTCACTTCTCTTTTATCTTCCGAAATTCCTTTTTCAATAGAATTTTGAATTTTATATCTCATAATATTTTGGGAGGGTATTTTAAATGATATTTTTTAAAATAAAATTCGTGCTTTAAACTTTTCTAAAAAGAATTAACTTTTTCAGCTGCATCAATCACGAAAAAGTTTCCAACGACAAAAAAAAAAAAAAAAAAAATCACACACATTAAAACAAAAAGCTTTTATTTGCAAAATATTTGTTTTATTGCTACACGAAATTCCACATGCGATTTCAGCATTTTGCATTGAACGTGTTTAATTTGATGGTCATATGAATTTTATAAACTAAAACGAGGGCGGTATCAAAACTATTAAGCAACCAGAAGGCCTGCTGTGGAAGTCGTTAGTGATGGAAGATATTGTCTGTAGTAATTCAGATGTAATTGTGCAGGTTTAAATATAGTTTCCTTAGGAAAACAAAAAATTTGAAAGATTGCATTTGGAAGAACGTGTCATACGGTTTTGAAAGTCCACAGCCTATAGCAGCTTTTTGTTGTTCAGCATAAGTGCAAGAAGCTCTTTTCGAAAGAAAGTGTAGGATGTTTTTTATAGAGTGATACAACTTTGAGTTGGCATCACTGCTTTATTTGACCACCCATTTAACAGCTGATGGTTGCTTTTTGTTTAGTTTGCTTTGGCATTTTATTATCGATCGACTTACACCAGAGCAACTTGTGCAAACTTATCGTGAACTTCGTCCATTCAAAATTTTATTTCCCGATGAAGCCCATTTTTGGTTGAATGGGTACGTAAATAAACAGAATTGTCGCATTTGGAAAGAGGAGAATCCACAAGCTTTTGTCGAAGCACCACTACATCCACAGAAAATTGCTGTTTGGTGCGCTTTATGGGCTGGCGGAGTCATTGGCCCACATGTCTTCCAAAACGATGATGGTCAGAATGTTACTGCTTGTGAAAATTGCTGTTCCAGATTACGCCTTGTACGCTCCAGCCGTGGCTGCCAATCATATTTAAATATTAATGTCATAAAATTTTCTATCTATTAAAGTCCGTTTCATTGATATCGAAAATATATTATTATGTTTTATTATGATTTAAACTTGTATCACTCTATAAAAAACACCCCATATTATCACGGCAATGCAATTAATTGTGATCCGGCTAATCCTGCAATTTCCCGTGAATTTTAAAGTTTTCACACCCTTGTCTTTTTACCCCTCCGTACTTTTAAGCTCTTCGGGGGGAAAAAATTATATTAATTTTCAAATAAACCGTTTCCCACTTGATAAGCGGCTGTTTATTGAGTCTTCGATTACCATAAAAGAATAGCGAACACTTACTGACCAGATATAAAATTTCGGAGATTTTAAAAAATATCGATTCATTAGCTCACGATGGCTTACGGAATACTTAACCGATTTTGAACCGGTTGGCGGTAAAAGGCGTGGTTTGTCAAGAGCTGATTAGTTTGTGCAATCGTTCGGTAAACCCGCTTAAAAGTTATTAAAATATAAACTAAAAAATATTATTTTTTTTTAGTTTGTGTTTTGAATTTTTTGGAATTTACCGCTTCGAATCGGTTAAAATTTCAGGGGACTTAAATTTGTTTAGAAAAGTTCTGCTTCTTGGTTTGATTCGGGTTAGCTACTCATATGCGGGTCACATATTTACACTTACACACATACAAGAACACATACACACCCAAACACACATACACACCCAAACACACATACACACCCAAACACACATACACACCCACCCTGAAGGAAATTTGTGAGCTAGCTCATAATATGGTTTATAATTAACTAACTCATTTGAGACTAGCCATAAGCTAGCTAAAGCCTGATGCAGAAGTGAACCAGTTGTCGTTGCTCTTTGTAACATAATGTTCAAAGAAAACAACAAACATTTATATTTTTATGCATGTTAAATACCCATCAAGGGAAATTTACCGTTTTTGCACAAGAGAGTAAAAAAATCACTTTACGCTCAGAAACAAAACAAAAGAAAAAAACTTGTTATTTCGTCAGTTACGTTTTGTCATCGGTGGCTAGAGGTTCAATCTATGTAAGTCTTTTTCGATTTAAAATAAAAATAAATAATGATATAATCTATAAATAATTTCAGATTTGTTGTATGTCATCATTATTGAAAGGTGAAACTACGGAAATCTCTGACAAAAATTTTTTCATTAGATCTAAATATGAGATGTAACATTGATGGACTACATGGCAAGCTGCCAGTTTAAAAGGATTATTGGTGCTTTAAAAGGTGAGATAATTATATGACTTAACGAATTATTTTAGATATCAATTAATTTCTTATCATTAACTAGATGCAATGCGGTGCAGAAGATCCAGAAAAAGCATTAAGAAATGCAATAAAATATTTAAAAGGCGACATTTTTAATACTATTAGTAAGTATTTTTAAATAAGAATATTGTTTTAAATAAAATTCAATAAATATATTTTTTTTATAAAAAAAATCAACTTTTTTATTAAAATGAAGCAATAGTTTAGTTAGCAATAGGCACTTTCATTTTATATGCGCATTTCATTTTATGACGCACGGTATTGAATCGACTAACCATAAGCTAACTCAAAATGAGCTAGCTTATGGTTAGTCGAAAACTGATGCAAAGCGAGTGCACTCATTCCCTAGGACATTACATGTTAAAACTGATGCAGCGTTAGCATAGCAAATGAGTCAGTCGTGAGTCACCCCTAACTCATTTCTGGTCGACCATAAGTTAGCTTATGGTTAGCTCACTTTCCTACAGGGCAAACACACACACTCATAATGCACACACATACACCGCTGGTGCGAAATGAAGCGTCCAGTTTTGTTTTTTTACTGACTTTTACAAAAAAAAAAAAAGGATTAAAAAATTATTGAGATTAATTTTATTGCGTATTTTATTTATTTTAAATGCAATAAAATTCGAGGCACTCATCTGAGTGATAATTTTGATTTAGAAAAATGTTTATGAAAAACCAAAACTGGATGATTAATTTCCTTTAAAAAAGGAAATAGTGGCGCCCTTTCACAATTAGTCACAAACGCTTCCCAGACAACTCAAATCGCCGAAACTGATGACAACTCGATTTCTGCGAAACGGGGTGAAACTAATAATCCTCCGATTTTTTAAAATATTCAATTTTCCTGCAGGGAAATTGGAAAAATTATTAAAAATATTTTTTTACCAATTTGAGCCGACGATATCCCCGTAATTGTTGCATCTCTCGTGTATCTGCTACAAAGCGGCTTGTAGGCGGTTCGTCTTTGACAGCTTTTCTAAACTTTAGCAGCTGCTTAACTGGAGTTTGTTATGAATAGATTCTATGCTAACTTTATGCCATCATTTAATTGATTTTTAATTTTATTTTGTGTCGCAAAACACGGATGAATTCCACATGTTGTATAATTCAGAGGCCGCCCCAGTAAATTTTATACTAACACACACACACATAATTATTTATGTATATATGTGTGTCATTCCTCTGCCAGCTTGTAACAGCGTATTTTGCCAGAGTTTGTTTTCATCAGAGGGCTTGTGACAGTGAATGTCACCGCATATTTCATGGAGTGACTTATTGGTGTAATTTTTATGTGTCTGTCTTTTGACTGTCAACCAACATGACTGACAGCTTGCTGTTATTTTTGTAAAACGCACACATGGAAAACAACCTGAAATATTTTACACTTTTACTATTCCAGCCAAAAGACGTTAATGTTGTCTAAAAAAAAATTGTCTATTCATTTCTTAAACGATTTCTATAATAGAGTCATGGCAGTGGAAGTTGTTCATTATTTCTTTCGTGTTTTCTTTGTGGCCTCTGAAGAGAGGAGGATAATAAGGAAAAGTGTTTTAAATACAATTTCTGTGTGCTAAAAACGTTTGCTCAAAATGGTTAAATTATGACAAGTTGCTGATTACGTTTAAACGATTTTTATTAGATTCTAAATAAAACGTTTTTTTGTTTTCTTGTTTTGGTGGATAATTTTTGATGAGAAGCAGGTGTTGTTTAGCTAAAGTTTTCGAAAAGAGTTAATTATAATAAAAATATATTCAATTATATAATTATTTTCTTGTTGTGGATTTATTTTAAGGCCTTTTACGGTTGTCTGCTTAAACCGTTTTTTTGTAAGCGAAAAGCTACAATTAATTTAAAGGACTTTGATGACAAACAAGATGTCACAAAATAATTTGCTGTTGCAAAAGTAATCAAAAAACTTAATCAGCTGATGCAGAATAAAGCAGCTGTTGCAAAATGAATCATCCAGTTTTGGTTTTAAATAACTATTTTTCTAAATAAAAAATATTATTGAGATGAGAGCATCGAATTTTATTGCGCATAAAACAAATCAAATACGCAGTGAAATTCGCCATAATCATCTCAATAATTTCTTATTTTCATTTTTGTTTCGTAAAACAGCTGATTAAATGCACATCAGCTGATTTATGCTGCAACAGCTGATTAATTTTGATGCGTTTTTGTATACGAAAGAAAAGGTTTGAGCTTTTCAAATATTTTTAACAAAATTTACTCATAAATTAGGCCTGCACAAGGGGACGAGGACAAGCAACAAATATTAATAATAATAAAATGATGATGTTTATGATCTCGATGAGCTCATATATAATAATCATGAATAATAATATAGAATATGTTAATTGCCCACCTGTACACCGAAAGAATATTTCGTTCCCACAACTTAAATGTTTCAATTTCGAAATGCTTTAAATTCTAATAGAATGAAAGTCGTAGTACTGAATTAAGAAAACCAGGAAAAACTTTTCTAAAGAACAAAAATCACAATAATTTTAATCACAATAATTTTCGACTTGCACAGTAGAGCGGCATAGCGATATTTTGGAAAGCCGCTAAACTTTCCTCATCAGAACTCTTCGGAATTTTTTATTTATTAATTTTTTTATTAAACATTGTGCGAATACTCGAATCAGCGCCTGTTTGACAATTTTTTTTAGTGTGACAAGGATTGTTTTTTCATAAAAATTTTGTAAAGAAATAACATACAAGAATTATATAAAATTTATTCAAATGCGACAAGGATTTTATTTATAAAGACTGATTTTATAAGAAAATAACATACGAGAATTATATCAATACAAGTGAAGTCATTTATTCGAATTTCATAATCGTTAAAGTAAAATTTCATAATTATTTTTCTTGTTCGACCAGCCGATTAATTTTAAACTTTTATGTGCAAATTCGAATAAATAAAGAATAAAATATTTCACTCGAATAACTTGAAAAATATGATATAAAAACTTGAAGTTTAGCTTAATATTTTCATCAACAATAAAGAAAAAATAAATAATTTAATGCAGGTTCTTCCACATAATAAAATAATAAAAGGGAAGTTCCACATGGCCCAAATTTTGTTAAAGAAAATTTCTTGACATTCTCAGCACTGAATTATTTTGAATTAATACAATGTTGTTGAATCAGCGCCGGAGCCTTGAGTTCTTTTAAAATATAAAACTTTATTTATATATAATAAAATAATAAGAAGAGATTCTATTACGAATTGTGGTCGTTCATGTTACGGTTCAAATAGCAGAGGCTTTTCAAAGCGTCACTCAAATCAAACTGAAATGAGAACCTCCGATCTGTACAAATTTTATTTAAAGTATTTCAATACTCCACGCTTCCGATTGTCAACAACTTGAAGAGTGCATAATTATGGAGTCCAAAACGCTATTTCACATCAACAAATTCAATCGGATTTTTAGAAGAAGTCTTGAAAAAAATTATTTAAATATAATAAAAATCGTCCTGTTCGAATTATTACACGCTTCTTATTAGCTTCATTTGGATCAGAGTTTGTTTGGGTTGTGCTTACATGCGTATACTTAATGTTATTTATAATCTTAATCATACGCCACATTGTACTCGTGCAAGGACGTTGTAGTGGTCCATGTTCTTGTCTTTGCATAAAGTGTAAGTGTTTTTACACGTTTTCAGAGCAAAAGAAATGAAATGAAAAAGAAAATTTAATTAAAAGAAACTCAAAAACACGTTTGAGAAAATCGTTCCAAAAAGTTGAGAATAAATTTTGAAATAATTTTAAAATAACGACAAACCGAAATAGAAAATTATTGTGGAAAAAATGCGAGCACTTTGTTTCCTATTTTTCGCATATCGAGCGCCCCACGCTTCATTTTCGCAATAAAACTTGTATTTGGATTCACTTTTGTTTTGTTTATTTTCGAATTTATATTCAACTTTTTCGTTAGAACATCTTAAGCAGCGTGTTTTTTATTTTTATTGAATAATTGTAAATTTAATTTTAATAAATTAATAAAAATTATGTAAACTTAGGAAAGACTTGCTAGATATTCCAAAGCACAGGGGGGAAAGTCAACATCATTTTTAAATATTCAGCGCACGCAGTATAGCAGAACAGCAGCTTTCGATAGCCGCTACGCTTTCATCATCAGTACTCATGTTTATTTTGATAAACCACCTGTTGGTTGTCTTATAGCGTTTTCTTTTCCGGAATACGAGTCACATTTTTTCACTTCTTTCGTAAAATAGAAATTACTTTTCGTAGGTGATGTTGGATTAATTTCTAATAAATTCTTTAATTTCCTCCTTGAATGTGATGACAACTTCTATTTGCAGCAATTTTATTATAAAAACCGCGCGAGAACTGTCTCAAACTACGCACTTCTGTTAAGTCTCAGTGTTGCCGTTTATTTCCTCATGTCCTATTTGTAGCCAACAATTTTTTTATTTTGTAAGAGAAATAAAATATATTGAAAAATACATGCAATTTTATTTATTGTCACTTGATAAAAAATGTTGCCCGTTCAAACAAAAATTAAAGAAAAGTTGGTCGAATATGCGATTAACTTTTATTCGAATACTGAACTGAGATCAGATTATGGCATTTGGTTTTGATCGAAGTTTCTGTTTAAATTGTATTGAAATATCGATCGATATCGAATGCGGAAATATGGCCCCTGATATTAACACTTATTAAAGCTCTGTGTTATCGTTGTTTTATATTCTGCTTGTCCCATTTTTCTGTTACATTTGTTCCAATTTTATTTAAATAAAACTATTTCTGTTGGAGTTTATTTTTAATAATAAAAGAATTAGGGAGTCTGGCTGTTAATTTCATTTATTTTTAAAGCCTAAGGGAAATAATATATATATTTTTCAATATAATAATCGGTCCTTAATTAGACCAATAAATGCTGTCAACCTAAAAAAAAACCAATCGACAAGTCTTTAATATTAATTTTTTGCTGATTCTAAAAATCTTACTAAAAATTCAAAGAAATCTTCTCAATATAAAAAAAGTTATAATAAAGAGGAATATGTTCTTGGATCCATAATTATTATTGTTATTCTGTTTTTACAATATCAAATAAATTTGGTGAAATCAAATAAATAAGAACTAAAGAAAACATGAAATATTTGGAATAACAGTGATCGCAGTTGGGCGATTTCCTACCAACTAAAAGTGAGTTAATGTCAAAAATTAATATGAATAAATCTCATATTCAATTTCTTTAAAAATACCAGTTAAATGGTTGGTATTCCTACTGACTAACCGCCGCGAATAGTGGACAGCAGGTGAGATGCGTCGTAGAGACCCCGAAAGCAGCCGCTCGGTTAATTTGCTGATTTTAAAAATCATTCAAAATATTCCGCTCAATAAAAATTTTATTTTAAAGCAAATTCCTATTGATATAATTAATTTCTTAGATCGCAAATTTGAACTTAAGCCCCATTAATAGTTTTCAATTTAATAATTGAATCTATTAAATATGAAAATTAATTCACATCATAAGTAGTGAATAATTAAAAAAATTAATGAGCAAAATAACACATAATTAAATAAATTTGACGCATGTAAAATGAGCACTAAATAATTTGTTTCTGCAGTATTTTAAGTAGATATAAAGTCCACAAAAATATGACAAAATTAAATTTACGTCATACCAAAAAAAAAAAAGAGTTAGAAAAATTTAGTATAAATTAGGATCGCTGGATTTAAATGCAAAATTAATTATTTAATGTGATTAAGTAAATCTGTGCTATTCCTTTTTCGAATTGGAGACAAGAGAAGCTGTGAAATATATCAACTTTTAAAACCAAACAAAAAAGGAAAGAATAGGAGATTTTACAAAAATTGCTTTTTAAAGCAAATTTAATTGCTTGTAACAATTTTTATGCTACGAATTTTAAAAATATAATTTACATTGTGCGCATCTGTAGCAAAAAAGCTTTTAAAATATGTATTTTGGATTCAAAACGGTGTACATTAAGATGCACAAAAGTGTACCACAAAAATGTATGCAACATATTTTTACCATATACGACGAACAACAACATTTAAATCCAAGAAAGCATTTTGTGGTGTGAACAACATAATTAAGAGAGCTCAGCAAATGCTTGAGGTCGTCGTGCAAAACGGGTGTTACTGTTAATGGTTGGGTCTTATTGCTTTTGAAATTCAATTTTATGTGCTTCAAATTAAAAACGTAAATGTCCGATTTAATCCCACCTTCAACTGATATTGAAGTTGTAAGAATTCCCCGTATTCAATTGCATAAAGAAAAGCGTCAACTTCATTTAATTTTGCGGTCCACATGATTTGATTTAGCAAAATGTTTAATTAAAAAAAGAATAGAACCTCAATATTTATAGAAAGTTTTCAAAGAAAACCCAAATATAAATTCTGATACACTTAAGCCCCGATTGACATCGTTGATGAAGATGAGCAAAAGCGACGGCACTTGTTATGACACAAATCGAATCTTTTCTTTTTAGTTTCGAAATTGATTGCATTAAAAACTTTTAAATAAAAGGGAAAATATTATTACCGATAATGCAAATCATTTGCTTGCACTTTCATTTAGTTAATATAATTCATTAAATGTTATTTAAATAAACAAACTTCTGCATTTCCTATTGTTTCTTCTACTTAAATGCGTTCGGCTTTCCTCTTTGTCAACTAAATCAAGTCATTTTCTATCGTGTTAAATTGTATACCAGCATAATAAAAGTTCTTATACTTATAGTTAGTCAAGATGTATTTTTGCACGGCATCAATGAATAACTTCAGTGCGTGTAGCGACGCAAATGGAAATCCAAATGACGCCAACTGAAAATTATTCCAAATTAGGCTTTAGTGTGTTTTAAATCTTAAGTAAATATTCGTTATTTTCAATTTATATTTTGTTGGACATCGAAGTGTATGAAAATTCCGCCCTTAATTATGACAACTTGAAATCGTTTGAATCAGTTAAAGTTATTCTTTATAAAAAAATGTGACAATTAATGAAATATTTTGAAAAATGATTGTGAACTTTATTTGAAAAACAATTAATAAAGTTTAAAAGAACTAAAAACCACGCTGTTTAAGAAATCCTAACGAAAAAGTGGAATACAAATTTGAAAATAAACAAAACAAAAATTAATCCAAATTCAAGTTCTATTGTGAAAAAAAAGCGTCGGGCGCTCGATATACGAAAAATAGGACACAAAGTGCTCGCATTTTTTCCACAATAATTTCCTATTTCGGTTTGTCGTTATTTTAAAATTACTTCAAAATTTATTCTCAACTTTTTGGAACGATTTTCTTAAACGTGTTTTTGAGTTTCTTTTAATTAAATTTTCTTTTTCTTTTTCATTTCATTTCTTTTGCTCTGAAAACGTGTAAAAACACTTACACTTTATGCAAAGACAAGAACATGAACCACACCAACGCTTTCGCACGAGTACAATGTGGCGTATGGTTAAGATTATAAAAATATTAAGTATACGCATGTAAGCACAACACAAACAAACACTGATCCAACTGAAGCTAATAAGAAGCGTGTAATAATTCGAACAGGACGATTTTTATTATATTTAAATAATTTTTTTCAAGACTTCTTCTAAAAATCCGATTGAATTTGTTTATGTGAAATAGCGTTTTGGACTCCATAATTATGCACTCTTCAAGTTGTTGACAATCGGAAGCGTGGAGTATGGAAATACTTTAAATAAAATTTGTACAGATCGGGAGTTCTCATTTCAGTTTGATTTGAGTGACACTTTGAAAAGCCTCTGCTATTTGAACCGTAACATGATCGACCACAATTTGTAGAATTTCTTCTTATTATTTTATTATATATAAATAAAGTTTTATATTTTAAAAGATTTCAAGGCTCCGGCGCTGATTCAACAACATTGTATTAATTCAAAATAATTCAGTGCTGAGAATCTCAAGAAATTCTCTTTAACAAAATTTGGGCCATGTGGAACTGCCCTTTTTTTTCTTTATTATGTGGAAGAACCTGCATTAAATTATTTATTTTTTCTTTATTGTTGATGAAAATATTAAGCTAAACTTCAAGTTTTTATATCATATTTTTCAAGTTATTCGAGTGAAATATTTTATTCTTTATTTATTTGAATTTGCAAATAAAAGTTTAACATCAATCGGCTGTTCGAACAAGAAAAAAAATTATGAAATTTTATTCCAACGATTATGAAATTCGAATAAATGACTTCACTAGTATTGATGTAATTCTCGTATGTTATTTTCTTATAAAATAAATTTTTATAAATGAAATTCTTATCGCATTTGCATAAATAACAAAACTAAAATTGATACTATTCTTGTATGTTATTTCCTTAAAAAATTTTTATGAATAAAAATTCGTGTCACGCTCACCAAAAGCCATCAAACAAGCGGTCATTCGATTAAATTTTTATTTATTTTTATTTTTATTTTTATTCAAACGCATAATAGTTAATAAAAAATTAATAAATAAAAAATACCGAGGAGTTCTGATGAGGAAAGTGTAGCGGCTTTCGAAAATATCACTATTCCGCTCTACTGTGCAAGTCGAAAATTGTTGTGATTTTGGTTGTTAAGAAAATGTTTCATTATTTTCTTGATTAAATTTCTTAATTTGGGTAAATTATTTCCAAAATAAAATAGTCGTTGATGTGAATAATAAAATTCTTTTTATCTGGTTTCCCTGTACACTTTTGAGTTTGTCCATTATGGATTCTGAAAAAAGAAATACAATAGTAATTATAGTAAAATACTACAGGATGGACCATTTGAAATTTTTAATATTCTGGTCTTCAGAGCACACAAAATCATTCGTTTGACCGCTCGGCTGTACCCCAACCGATCAACCCAACTTTTTGGTAAATTTTAGATTATTTCGACTCGAAACTCTTCAGTGGCGAGTTCGATTGCATGTTTACACGTTTCAAGTGTTTCTAGAGGATTGGCTCAACATTTATCCTTCATGGCTTCTCATAGAAAACAATGCAAACCACGTCTCCTAGACGGCCAATTGCCATCATGATTTTAAAAAACCAAAATTAATACCAAAAACCAATTATTTCTTTGTTTGTTTGAAAATTGAACCTGTTTCATGCTTTGGGAAGCCTCAGTTGACTATTAAAAAATTAAAAATAAAAATTTCCAGGGATGGGAAGTTTTTTTTTTGTTACATTCATTATTTTGTAGTACATGTTATAACTAAAAAGTTAAAAAATTTAAAGATTTTCTTAAATAAAACCGCTTCATACATCATAAAGATTTGCATTGGAAAAAAGATATTAAGAAAAAATTTAAATTTCGTTTCCAGGGGTGGGAAATTGATTTTAGTTTCATTCATAAAAGTGACCAAAAAGGCAAATGACGTTGTTTTTTTTTCTTTTTTGCTAACTAAAACTGTTTTATAACTCAGGAAGAACAAAATTGGTACTTAAAAATATATTTGACACCAGACGTACGTTGGTGAAGGGTATATAAGATTCGGCACAGCCGTATAAAGCACTTTTACTAGCTTTTTTTTTGTCTTGGGGCTGATCTCTGCATATGCGTTGCATTGTGGGAAGAGAATAGAGTTCGATTTCAATTGCCCCAAGTTAAATGTGGATGGAAAGACTTCTGCAGGAAATTTATTCCACGTACGAACTGTACGGAACGAATTCTCTATGTAATGCGTGGGGCGCACCATAAAAGGGTGCGCCCTAACGGTTGCACTGCTATGGTGTGATACCGGGCTCCGTTTTGTTGAAACCGACTGTCGTTCAAATCATTCTCTTGAATTTTGGTTATTCAAAATTCGTGCAAAGTGGCTCGTTAATGCTCAACGCATTAAATTAAAATTATAAAAAGCGAATAAAAGAAAATATGTTTGGAAAAAAATTTGTAAAATTTTGAAAGCCCATGATGACTTTTGGCTAACACTGTAGTGCTTGTTTGGAAGCTTAAGGCCTTCTCTATGTTGTTGCTGTACATCGTTTGTAAACAAGACTAATTTTGCAAAAGATAAGGCTGATATAATTCCGATATTGTTGCTTTAGAGTTCGTCTAAAACTTATAATTTTGTAATTCGTTGTTTGCAAAAAGAACTCTTAAACATCTACGCAGTCCTCTTCGTTTGTTAGTTTTATTGAAAAGCCTACAACTTTTTAGTTGATAGTTTGTGTGTTTGTTTCTGAAATTGTTTGCGTTATTGTACAAACATTAATTGCAAAGAAAAAACGCCATTTTTAATACAAAGTTTGTAGAGTTTTTTTATATAAAATTTTTCGCACTAACGCACATTTTGCGGTTTTGAAAAACTAAAAACCAAACATGTGCGGTTGGAAAAGCATGGCGTGTTCGGCAAACCAAAAACCAAAAAAAAAAAAAAAGAAACAACAAAAAAGAAACGTTAGTATGAGCAGCTAAAAAGAAGCATGTGGTTGCGATCAATAGCAACTGACAAACTGACAAACTGACAAACATGTAGAAAATTTATAAAAAATATTTTAAACAAACAAAATCTTTGGTTGCACAAACTACCAGTCAGCCTTAAAGTCACAAATGGCCATGCAGTGCATGTGTGTGTGTGTGTGCGTGTGTGTGCTGTTTGTTGTGCGTATGTATTTGCGGTTTACCACTTCCGTTTCCGTGTTCAACTAACAACGGCAACAACAATTGAAGTAACGTAACATTAAAACGTTTGTGGTCAATACACATACCAAAAACCCCAAAAAGACAACAACAACAAAAACTTGAATTTTTATTAATATTTTATAAAATTCCAAATACCATTCAAGAGATAGAGAAAAATAAAAATATTATTCGTTTTATTACATCGAAAAGGCGCGTATTTTGTATGAAATCGGGATGGTCGTTAAATATTTATGAATACAATTTTGCTTTTGAATTTCTCCAAGTGTTATAAAAATATTTTTCCTAACACTTGTTACTGAAATTATTTGTCTGATATATAGAAATAGATATCAGTGTTGGTCTGCCTGCAGGGCATGAGAATTTTGGTTTGAAGTGCAACTGTTTCCGGCTTAGAAATTTTCAAAATTCATTGATAAAAATAGAGCGAAAAGTCATAAAAACAATGAAAGTGGTTTCAATGAAATTATCAAATCAGCGGCGAAGGAAAATGATAAGTAAAATAAGCCTGAAACACTATCCCTCTCCTCTTTTCCCACATGCACAGTGCATTGCAGGGCCCAGACCAATTCGGGGAAGCTGAAGAACTAGAAAATAACTTAGAACTGAAGCCGCTGTCCCTTAAAAGACCTTGAAAGATTTCTTTATGTTCTTAATTTTTGTTCTTAAATAATAAAGAAAAAATTTCAAAAATACTCAAACAATATAAAAATAATATAACTTTCGTTGGACCTGCGCTCAGGGGATTACCCCAACTCATGCAGTGCCACTGTGATTGACTTAAACGCGAAAACGTGAGAATAGTATTGAGAGACTAGAAGCTGAAAGTTGGAAAGAAACACGATAAAGTAGGGTAACTTTAAGTACCTGATCCCTACAACCGTGTTTACAACGGAATCAGATAAGATCGATTTGAGATATCGTGTGTTTCTTATAGAGTGATACAACTTTTAGTTGGCATCACTGCTTTATTTGACCACCCGTTTAACAGCTGATAGTTGCTTTTTGTTTCGTTTGCTTTGGCATTTAATTATGGATCGACTTGCAGCAGAGAAACGCGTGTAAATTGTTGAAATTTTTAAACAAAATAATGGTTGTGGTCGTCAAACTTATCGTGCACTTCGTCCATTCAGAATTTTATTTTCCGATGAAGCCCATTTTTGGTTGAATGGGTACGTAAATAAACAGAATTGCCGCATTTGGAGTGCGGAGAATCCAAAAGCTTTTGTCGAAACACCATTAAGTCCACAGAAAACTACTGTTTGGTGCGCTAACAAGCAATTTACAATAGAAACTTGTACTTCCAAAGTATTGAGGATTAATTTAGGGTAGAAATGTTTTGCTGTTATAATTTTTTTTAAACAAAAATTCATTGTTTCTTGTCTTGTGCCACTTCAATAAAAAAAATTTCATAATAATTTTCTATAAAATTTCTTTAAAATCGCTTATAACGTTAACCGATTGCTGCTCAAAATATTCCATCCGTCCTTCTAAATGAGACGATCTTTCCCTATTTAAAGTTCCACCTCGATTTGAGGTCAAACGATCTAAAATATTTGCATCACAGTAATTTTTCTAACGTGTAATCAGGGTGACATGTATTGTTGTATACCAAATAATCGCAGCAAACATAAATAAATCGCAAAAAACATATATATTTTTCTTAGACCAAGAAATGAGACTGTGTGCCATCACAAGTGTGTATTAGTGAATAGAGTTCGATTTGGATTTCCCCAAGTTAAATGTGGATGGAAAGACTTCTGCAGGAAATTTATTCCACATACGAACTATTCGGAACGAATTCTCTATGTAATGCGCCCTTTTATGGTGCGCCCTAACGGTTGCACTGCTATGGTGTGATACCGGGCTCCGTTTTGTTGAAACCGACTGTCGTTCAAATCATTCTCTTGAATTTTGGATATTAAAAATTCGTGCAAAGTGGCTCGTTAATGCTCAACGCATCAAATTAAAATTATCAAAAGCGAATAAAAGAGAATATATTTGAAAAAAAATTTGTAAAATTTTGAAAGCCCATGATGACTTTTGGCTAACACTGTAGTGCTTGTTTGGAAGCTTAAAGCCTTCTCTATGTTGTAGACCAAGAAATGAGACTGTGTGCCATCGCAAGTGTGTATTAGTGACAACGTATTGTCCTTTTCGATATATTTCATATCATAAATGCAGATGTTGGTTTCAACAACTTGGCAGCACTGCAGCTATGCACTGGGAGCATGGTGCGACAACCTGGATCCATAAAAAGGAATACAGAGTGAAATATATAATATGTTGGTTGCACCGGTTTTATCCACCACTTTGTTTGCTTTATTCGGGATGGTTTTACTATTTTGCTTCTCTACAGTGGGCCTTGGCCAATTAAACAATTTGTCGGTTTTCCATATGCATGTCCAAGCTTATATTAACAAAGAACAATATAACAATTGATTCATTATTGCTAAGGAAGTTTCTTTCACATTAATTGACATGCCGATAAAATTCATTGTGAATGTAGGGGATGCTACCATATTGTCATCAGTTAGGGATGGGACTCTTTCATGTCGCATTAGCGATAAACATCGCATACATTTCCAAATAAGACCGTAAAATAAATTGAAAGAAGTGGTATTCGGTATTATTTTATACCCTACACAAAAAAGTGAAAGGTTTGTCATTCCGTATGTAGTTTTTGTTACATTCAGTATTTTGTAGTACATGTAAAAACTAAAATGTTTAAAAATTTGAAGTTGTTCTTAAATGAAACCGCTTTAGACAGCATGAAGATTTGCATTGGAAAAAATATTAAGAAAAAAATTTAAATTGATTTTAGTTTCATTCATAAAAGTAACCAAAAAGGCAACTGACGTTTTTTTCTTCTTTTTTGCTAACTAAAACAATTTTATAACTTCGGAACAACAAAATCGGTACTTACAAATATGTGCCAGACGTACGTTGGTGAAGGGTATATACGATTCGGCACAGCCGTATATAGAACCTTAACTTTTTTTATTACTGGCGAAATTCCAAGCGAATCGGCAAGTCTGCAGCGTTCAGTTTGTTGGCCATTTGAATTTTATATGGGAATAAGTCCAAATCTCGGTGCATAATTGACTGTAATGACTGTCTGCTTATACCCATTTGAGCAGATAAGCTTCTTGTCGAAACTCTTGGATTGTGTTGTATCGCAGCAGCTACAGCAGCGATTATTTCCTCCGTTCGAACTGAAGGGTTTCGATGGTAAGGTCTTCTGTTGACTGTCCCATGCTCGGCAAAATTGTTTACAAGTCTCATTATGGTCCATTTGCTCGGAGGATTGCCGTCAAATGTGCGCCTATACTCTCTTTGAACCGAAACTACGGACTCCAGTGCGTGATAACGGCGGACAATTCAAATTCTTGTTTCGGTGTCCCAGTTATCCATTTTTGTCAAATCTAAGAATCAATCTGCGGCGGCTTTCATCAGCCACCCGGTAGTAGGACCAGCACTCAGGAGAATACTCCTACATGTGCAGTGCATTGCCCTGGAACTGAGAAAGAACATGATAGTGTTGAGAGACAGAATAGAGACTAGATAACTTCACTGAAGCTGTTTTTACTTTTTTACTTCGCTAGTGAAAATTTCGCTGCAGGTAACGATGAAGCAGGGTGCCGTTTTCTAATTTCTTAGTACAGGACGGTGTTAATCGCCGTCGATAAAGTTCAGCGACCAGTTCTGGGCCTTCGTCGTTGAGTCCAGCCTACAATAATTAACACTGCACTGCTGCAGTTAAGAGAAATTCGATGCCATATTCCTGACGGAGCGCGGAGTCCATTTCAGGGTTCTAAGACATCATAGTCTTGTGTTTTCCTTCTTCTCAGCCAACAGCCATTTTGGAAATAATAAATTTAATTTGAGTTTTAAAAAGATTTTAAAGACAAAAACTATCATGTCTTCGACTGTTTAGGCTAAAACGAAATATATCGGGATTAGTTCCCAACCAATTAAACTTTTAATTGAATCAGTTTGAATTGATATATCAGAGATTTAATATTGTTTATAATTATTTATAGATCTTGGCAATAATACGGGAGTCTGAAATTATTATTATGCTTTTATTTTATGCACCAGCGTTTTATTTCGAATACATTTTCCTTCACAACTTAAACATCTTTTTTAATAATTATTTTTATTATATTATTTATTTATATATTTTGTAATAACCCTTTAACATCTTAAAAATTTGTTAACTGGGTTATCTAACATGTTTGCATGCAGATGATGTGTTTGTGCGCTGGAACAGAATAATTTTTATTTTCAATTCCAACAAAGTTTTGCATTTTCGTTCTGTTTCTTTTGTTTTGTGGGTTATCTATTCCTTTTTAGCAAATATTTTTGTAATTGTGTTAATTATGTGTATGTGTATGTGCATGTGTGTGTGTGTGTTTTGCAATAAAATAGTTTTTAAACACGCCATCGTTTTATCTTTTTGTACTGCTGCTGACTAATCAATGGCGGCATGATTTAAATTTTTCTATTTACAAAACTGATTCACTTTAAAGACTAAAAAAAAAAATATTTAATTTTGAAGAATTTAATAAAAAATTGTCAACTTTATTTTTCAGTTACGGCGGCATACGCAGCAGTTATCAGCATTTTGCACCGCAAGGCGGTCAAGATTCTGGCTTTCCCAGTCCACGCAGTGCTTTAGGTTACCCATTCCCGCCCATGCATCAAAACACGTATTCAGGTTATCATTTAGGCAGTTACGCCCCGCCATGTGCGAGTCCACCAAAGGATGGTAAGTGGAATTTTTCCTGTACTCGTTTTTATATTTTATGAAATATTAAAAATTTATAATATTTTGGTCTTAATAAATCAGTTGTAAATATTGAATCCTTTAAAAATTTTAAGAGGTCGGGGAAAAAGTTGCAAAATTTTGTTTTTTAATATTCTAAGACTCAAATGCGATGTCACAAAATACCATAGAGGTAAAGAACTTTAAAATGAAGTTTAAAACCCCTCGATTGATCATTTTGAATTTTTTAGTAAAAATTTGGGAAAAAAGAAACAGCACATAATTAAAACTGATGAAGTTTAATTTATTCGAGGGATAATCTTCCTCGTTAAATATGATTTCTGGCAAACGACCGCCACGACGGTTGACCAGGACGTAGTCTAATCTGGCGATCGAATTTTTACTGACTTGTTCCAAAGTATGTGGCGGCATATCGGCTGTAGTGAAGTAAATATTGTCCTCCAAGTGGTCACTCGTTTCAAAGTTATCGGCGTAGACTAGCGACTTCGCGTATACAAATAGAAAATAGTCCAGCGGAGTTAAATCGCACGATCTTTAAGTCCAATTCAAAGGCAAAAAACGTGAAAGTAAGCGGTTACCAAACGTTTCCTTTAATAAATAAATTGTGACACGAGTTGCGTGACATGTTGCAACGTCTTGTTGAAACCACAGCTTTTGCTCATCGGGGTTGTTCAATTCATGAGCCAAAAAGTCAGTGATCACGGCTCTTTAGCGCTCATCATTGACTTGAACGTTGTAATCAGCATCGTTTTTAAAGAAGTGCTGATCGAATAATTCCACCAGCCCATAAAACTCAGCCAAAAGTCAGCTTTTCTAGGTGTAGCGGAGTCTCAACAAGCGCTTGAGGATTATCGTCACGCCAAATATGGCAGTTTTGGTTATTGACGCATCCATCCATTCAAGCAAAAGTGAGATTCATTAAATTTTATTTTAGAGACCAATTGTTCGGAAAGTGTTTTGAATTCAGAAAGACATGATAATTATTCCAAAGCGCAAAGAAAAATCAATATCAGTCGTATATATTGGACTTACACAGCAGAGCAGAACAGTTGTTTTCGAAAGCCGCTACACTCTCATCGTCACAAATTATGGGAATTTTTATTTATTAGCACTTGTTAGTTGTCTCAGTTGAGTGTGATGACAGTTTCCAATTGTGATCAATTTTATTGTGGAAAGGAATACGAGAAGTGTAAAGCATTAAAAACAATAACGACAGCAGGCTACACGAACACCGACTACAAAAGTCGTTGGCTATAATCGTCGCCTCGTAGTCAGCTACTTAGTTATTTTTACAGCGACACCACCAAATCAATAACCATGTGTTGTTGTTTTTAGTAGAATTCTCTTCATACGCCAGTGTAGCCGCTTTCATGTATTTAATACTCTTAAATAGTGTTATTCGAATAAAATATATTAAAAGTCCACAGTATATGACAAGAAATCCTTTCATTAGCTTGGATATATAGTCTGTTGTTTCGTTTTCTATAATAAAATAATATATTTTCAAGTTAATATTAATTTAATTTATTTATATTACTCTGGTAACACTGCATCTACTCATTGTCGCTCACCAAAATAGAAATTAGTTTAATTAGACTGCAACCATAAAAACAGCATGGACAACAACCAGTAGCCGTTTGCCTGCGGTAGTAAAAATAATCATTCTCATATACGCACATGTATTCTATTTTTGACAAGTTGTAGTGTGTAGTCTGCAGTCGTTATTGTGTTTGCTTAATCGTTAAACGAAATTCGCGCGATAAGTATTTCGAACACAATTCGGAAAGCGTTGTTCAGATGTCAGTCTATTAATTATTGAAATGCCAAACCCAGCTGAACTTAAATCACGGGACAGCAGATAAAATGCACGCCAGTTAAAAAGTGTTGCCAGTTTAACATTTTACAGCCTGCCTTTTTATGAAGTTATTTGTTTTCTTGCAGGTTTGTTTAAGTTGATCATATAATTTTTATGGATAAAAACTCTTTTCCATGTTCATCAAATCCATCATGAAATTGGTGACACTCTTGTGATGTTTTTTGTTCTGTAAAAAAGTGTAGAATTTTTTCACTTCTTTGCTAAAAAGTGGAAGTTTGTGGGAGTTTTAAAACAGAAATAATTTTTATTTGGTGGATGCTGAATAGATTTCTAATAAATTCTTTAGTTTCAAACGTTATAATTTTGCCAGTTTCTATTAAAAAATGGAAGAACTGCAGCATCCGTTTTTAGAAAAGAAAAGGACATTAACCACACTCACACACAACTGAGCAGGGATGGCGATAATGTAGAGTGAGTGCTTTTTGTCTGTAGATTGGAAAATTATATTGATTTTAAGTTTCCCCTATTCCTTAGGATGGGCCATGGTGGGAGTGTAGCTACTTCCGGAAATAGTCTTCTGGTGTTTGAGTTTGAATATCAAATTGAGGTTAGTTTTTACTTACTTCTTAGGCTACTGATCATGTCTAATTGCTTGTCGATATCACGTCATGAATTTCAGCCGATTATTTACTGTGAATTCCAAAATTACTTCCTAATTCGTTGGCTGAATGTTGGTCAAACAAGATCCCGAGTTTGACTCCGTACTGTGTTGACGAATTTTTTTGACCTGCACTGACGCATGTCAGTGCTAATTGTTGTTGGCCTGTGTCAAGGACGAAGGCATATCTTGGGAATGAATATATAAAATCTGTGAGTTGTAGTTTGAAACTTAATTAAGTGAGGAATATATCTTATCAGTAGTTGCAGATAACAATTGCCATAGACCCTGAGTATATCCCCAGACATCCAGAAGAAGGCGTGGTAGCACCGTGTAACAATATAAAATTAAAATAAAACATTATAAAATTGTAAGATTTTAATAATAATACATTTTTCTTACAAGACTAAAAACGGATTTGATTTAAATAATATATATATTTATTTGATTAGAATAAAGGCGTGGATGTTGGAGTTGTTAATGAGCGCCACTATTCTCCGGTCTGTGGGTTCTTCATAAAAAATATTGAAAATGTTTGGACTACTTCAGCTTAATTTAGATTCAGGGTAAAAGGTTCAAAGATTTTTAATAATCATCTGGGGAAAATGATGACCCATTTTACCACTTTTTTTTTATTAAAAAAGGATGTGTTTGTGTTATGCTTAACTCCCGATTTCATACCTCCTAAATTTTCATTAAAATATTCAAAAATTACTTTCCAAGCGCTTGTAATGTCCAGAGGAAATTACAAACTCACGGAATCACCCATTTCATTTCAACAATGTGAGAAACACTCGTTGGTTAAACACTGTTTTTATAAATTTTTTTCCTCAAATATTATCTCAATTCATTTACATTCAATTTCAAAACTATCCATCAATTAAACGGCTGATATTGAAATTTTGTGTCATGACATAATTTTTTTTCTTTTTCTGTCTTCAAAATGAAGATGTACGATCTGTTTGAAATGTCATAAACCCAAATGATTGATATGGATAAATGGAAATGTTATACCCAACAACAACAACAACTTCTCAAGGAATTTAATTCAAGTTCTAACTTCTTTTTGAGGAAATCTTAAACGCTCTTATCTTTTTGATTATTTAATTTTTGTTTGAGCCTCGAATTTGTACCACAATCAAGTATCACTTTATAAATGTTTCGTTTTCTTTTGTACACAAATCGTTGGCTTTTATTTTTTATTTATATATTTTTCATACTATAAAGAGATATTTTTTTTATCTGAAATGCAGGTTGAAACTTTTTCAAACTCATGTTCATTGAATAATCATTTGAAAGTGTGTTTCGTATTGAACACAAACAAAAAACAGCTCCTACAATACTTGAAGATCACTGAAGATCACCACTTGAAAAATACTTCTCCTTCTTCTTCTTCTTCTTCTTCTTCTTCTTTAAAGCTTCTCAGTTTTGGCAAAGTGTTTAAAGGTAGACAGACGACAACGACAACAGGCAGATGGACGGACAACAGCCGATAAACGGACGCATAGTTAAGAGGTTTAAAGCTATACAAGTATTAAAATTAAAAGAAAAAAAAAACCGATTTGTTTGTATCCCCCTCGCCTTCCCTCAACAACAACAACAACAACAACAACAACAACAACAACAACAACAACAACAACAACAACAATACAATTGAAATATGTGCGTTGAATAAACTTCAAAAGCAAATTTGTATTAATTCAAATCAATAAGTTTAAATGTGTACAACTTGTAGAGCTGCTACCTGCTAAAGATGGGTACGTGAGTAAGATATCATGCACGATCATGATCTTGATTTTTGTGACTTCAGTTTAACATATATCGGGTGTTTCTTATAGAGTGATACAAATTCAAATTATAATAAAACATAATAATATATTTTTGATATCAATGAAACGATCTTTATTGGATAGAAAATTTTATGACATTAATGTTTAAATATGATTTCGGACATGTGGCCGCCACGGCTGACGCGTACAAGGCGCAATCTGGAACACCAATTTTCTCAAACAGTAACATTCTGACCATCATCGTTTTGGAAGACATGTGGGCCAATGACTCCGCCAGCCCATAAAGCGCACCAAACAGTAATTTTCTGTGGATGTATTTCGACAAAAGCTTGTGGATTCTCCTCTTTCCAAATGCGACAATTCTGTCTATTTACGTACCCATTCAACCAAAAATGGACTTCAGCGAAAAATAAAATTTTGAATGGACGAAGTGCACGATAAGTTTGACGAACAGAACAATTATTTTGATTAAACATTTCCACAACTTTCACGCATTGCTCTGGTGCAAGTCGATCCATAATGAAATGTCAAAGCAAACGAGACAAAAAGCAACTATCAGCTGTTAAATGGGTGGTCAAATAAAGCAGTGATGCCAACTCAAACATGTATCACTTTATAAAAAACACCCTTTATAAGATAAAATGCAAATAACTAGAGAATGCCAAAGGCTAATGTCTTGGCCGAATTATTATACTACAGTCACCCGGGGTTCAAAATTCAACCACTTGACATGGAAAATTCAAATAGAGTATCGTCTTGTATTTTAAGAAAACATTTAAAAGTTTTTGTAGATAAAAAGAAAGAAGGAAATCAACAGATACTGTTGCTGTTTTGTATTAAATAGGGAAGCTGTATTTTAGCTTATTCTTTCACCCTTTTGAAAAAAAAGATATATATTGTGCAAAACTGCTGGGAAATAGCTTTCAAATGATATATAATTTATAAAGATTGTAGGGCTTTAAAATAGTAAAAACTGTGCCACAAAAAATCGTGTAACGTTTTTATAGACATAAATGATGTTCTATTTTAGAGGCATGACACTTGAATTTGGCAGCACTTTTTAACTGACATCCAGTTGGTCTACTGTAAAGTGCCTTGCGTTTAGTTCGGCTTAGCTAATTAAATTCATTTCGAAAATCATGGTGATGTTCGAATTAGGTATTGCGCGATCTTGTTTAGCGGTGAAGATCACTTTTATTTGAATGGACGCATCAATACAAAAAATTGGCGTATTAGCAGTGCTCCAGAGTATGTTGGGATTTCGTTTCATCCAGAAAAACTGACTGCTTGGTGTGCTTTACGGGCTAGTGGAAGCATTGGCCCGTACTGCTTTAAACTTCTGGGGGATGCTGTTGGCTGAAGCAAAGACACAACACTACGTTGCCTTTGGACCCGAGTTCGACTCCGCATTCGGTCATAAATATAGTGTCGAATTTTTCAGATCTGCATTAACGCAGGATTGTGTTAATATTTGTTGGCTTGTCTCAATGACGAAGGCATAGCACTGGTAGCTGAACACTACCGACTACGTTTAACACCGTCAAGTGCTAAACGAGCTCCCTCCTTCATCGGTACCTGTTAGAAAAATATCACCGGCGACGTGAGTTGCGCTCTCTCTTCAAATCTATCTTAACACTATCCCCTTCACTCCCAGTTCCAGCGTAATGAACTGCACATGTAGGAGTCTTCTCTTGAGCGCTGGTCCTACTTAATAAAAAAATAAAATATGAACAAACGATGCTGGTAGAATAACCACGCCCAGCAGAAGCTATTGTTTCAACACGACGCCGCAACATGTCGCATGTGGTTTGTGCCACAACTGATTTATTGAAGGCAACGTTGGGAAACCGTTTAATTTCACGTTTTATGCCCGTGAATTTGGTCTCCAAGATCATGCGATTTAACGCCGCTACACTATTTTCTGTGAAGTCGCTAACCTACGGCGATAGGTCCGAAATGGTTGCCTACTTGGAAGACAATATTTGGCTCGTTATATAGTCGATTTGCTGCCCCATACTTTGGAACAAGTCAACGAGAATTACATCTCCCGATTACACTTCGTTGGAGTCATCTATCCTGGCGGTCATTTGCCGGAAGTTTTGTTTGAACTATGAGGCCGATTAGATTTCGCATGAAATAAATTTCATTTTGTTTCATCTCTGTTTTTTTGGCTCTTCAATATATTGTAAACTTCCTCTGAAACCGAAATCAGTTCTCAGCTGCTCGATTTTGATGTTTTTTTTTTGCTTTTTAAGAACAATTTTCAAAGATCTGAATTAGTTAAATCGAAAGAGATTTTCTTAATTCGAACTTCTGTTATCGAAAATTAAGCACAAGCGGAACTCTGTCAAAGTAATTTTTAAGTTTTTCTTGCCTTAATTTGATGGTATAAAAATTAGGAATTAAGGAAGGAAGTTGAATATATAAAACCGATTATGACTTTCCCCTGGGCTTTGAAATATTTAATATGTCCTTCTGAATTAAAGCACTTTTCGAACAACCTGCTTATAGAAATCAATTTAATAAAATTCATTCAAATTAATTTCGTTTCGGTAAGAAAATGTGCTGTTTCGTTGTCTGATATAAAATTTTTAGAATAAAAATAAGGAAAATCGTTAATGTTAATAGAAGTTTTCTTACAGTGTCTAACAAAAGTTTGTGCTTCCATAATTCCTCACAATTCGCTGGGTTGTTGTTGAACCAAAATTCTAAAGGATTGAATGATACTTTAATGATAATCTCAACTTGTTTCAATATATTTTTTTATATAAAATTTTTTTATTCTGAACACATTCACACTTGTTTTTTAAAGGACAAAAAAAAAAAAAAAAAACAAGTTGTTCGCACTGGTCCTGGGCCAAACAACGTAGTATTCAGGATGACTGCAAAGGAGATTGAAAAAGTGCTTTCTCATGATTTTCATTTTACTACCAATTCCGAACAGATTTTGTTTTCAACTCGTTCATCATTTAATTGGTCTTTAACACATGAAAGCGAAAAAGTGAAATAAATTTAAATCATTTTGTTGTGTTGACAACTCCCCGCTGTGCTGTTGACTGCCTTAATGGCTAAATACGTGTTAACCCTTATTTATTAAGGCTTAATAAAGCACATATTAATAAGAGAATTATTAAGACAAAATAGTTTTTATTGTTGTTGTATGTGTTAGAAGAATGAAATTGTATTTTCAATGTTTAAACTGACAACTTTCGTTGTTAATGCGACGTTTTCTTTTGGAAAAATAAATTGAAACGTAAAATAACTTAATAATGCGTGTATATTTAAATGAAAAAATAGCAAAAAAAATTATACAAAAAGTTATTTATTAATTCCATATTCAGGTTTTAAATATCATGTCTATATGGTTTCCGATTGGCACAAAAATATTGAAAAAAAAATTGTTTTTAATCAGTGCAAATGCTTTTTATTGTATATTTTTCTCCGTCTAAAAATTAATTCAATTGGATTTACATAAAAAAAGTTTTGAAAAAAAATCCAACAATAAAACGAAAATTGTTGATTTTTTCCAAAGTGTTTTGCACAACGTCAAGGTTGAAGCTTCGAGGCATTTGTCAAGCATGTGAACCATCACATCAATAAATGGGAAAGATTTTTTTTTAATGTTTCATTGTTTTTCAGAAAACCTGAAGCCACTCATGCAGAAAGTTTTTGGGGGGGGGGGAAAACACACACAATTTATAAAAAGTGTATTCGCTTGATTATTTCATCACTAAAAGAGTGATGGGATTCGGAAAAATTCCAATAAAAAAAAATTATAAAAATAAATAAAGATTTTTTCGTGTATTAAATTTGAAAAAAAAAAGTTAATTATTATTAATTTTGCGGGGTTTAACTTCCTCCTGATGCTCAATCAGTTTTTAATAAAAAATAATAATTAAAAATTTCGTTACTTTGCGGCCTCTTCCCAAAAGTTAGCAGCCGTTTAGTCTTAATACTGCCGATCAAGGCCGCATGAGTGTCGGCTTCCTGTTTGTCCTCTTTTTAAATGTCGTTTAACACCTCAACTGAGGGCATATCGAAACTCCTTCGTAAGACTTTTTCATTCCCGGCCAGATCTGGGAGTAAATTACAGCGTTAAATATCGTTCGTAAATTGTATTTAAATTTTAAACGATTCTACGTCCGGTAGTTTGATCACTGCTCTTGCCATTTCATATCCTTAAAGGCCTTCAGTCCCATAATCCCCACAATCTGGACGTCAGGTCCTTGAAGCCCAGCCAGTACGCACTTCGATTTGATCATCTTTCAGTTCACGGCCCTAATTGCTGCCGTACTCATTCATCTAAAGAGTTGCCTAGTCTCTGTTATAACATAAAACTCCGCCTGGACCAGAGTTGAGTTATCGCGTAGCCTGAATGATGCCAAAAACCGAAGATGTTTAAAAAAAGTCCCAAACCCTAGACAGTATCCAATTTTGGCTTCTCCGGGATATTTAATGAAGAAAGTGTTTTAACTGTTTTATGGGGATGGTAACTTTCTCTTTTAGGCCTATTCGAAACTGGGCAAAGAAGAGGACTTTTGTGATGTGGACAAGCTCATCTCTGGTTAAACATATACGTCTCTACTCAGAGAGTACTTAGAGCCGCGATAATCCTCAGGCTGTTAATGCGTGCCATTCACTGTAACAGCAACTGTAGTGTGGCGACTGAATTGTTGTTACCAATAATTATCAGCTGACAGGGTTTTTACACCGAAAAGTAAATCCTGGTTTTAACCTTAAAATCATAATCATGCGGTTTTGCGTTCACGCTGCAAGTCTTATAAAATGATGTTCCAACACAGACTGTCCAATAAATTTGATCAAAATATATTAAATTTCGTATAGAAATAAGTGTTTTTGGTGTTGTACTTTTCTTTACTTTTTATAACACTTAATTCACAAACTGTACCTCCGCTGTTTTTGTTTATATAAAAATAATGAAAATTGAAGTGTAAAATTATAAAAATATTTATAAAAAGTCCAGAAATCCTTCTAAATCATATTATTTCGTATAAAAATCATATAAATTGTGAAACAAAAAATTTAAAAGTGTTGGATGTTTAATTGCATTCAACAGCTGTTTCCTTTATATAACTTGGCAGCACACAACTTGGCACAGGCCGCAACAGACAAAGACAAAGTTGTATTGCATACGACTTATTTGAAACCATTGGAAAAATTGCTTTTAGCTGGTTTTGACAAACTCATTTTATATGGTAGAACCAGGTTTGATTTTTGCAATAAAATCAAAATTTATGAAAAATAAATCAGTGTGCAAACCCTGCGAGTATCAACGAAGAGGTCGTATCTAAAAGCGCTTTTTTGCTTGATCAATTTGGTGGAAAATCTAATTCCAGAAGTGAACATTTTTACTATGCCCCGTCATTTGTATGATTTAGTGGCTGAGCAACTCTGGATACATTGAAGGTTATTGCCATATTGCCAGACTTTTGAACTAAAGTGGTGACATATTGGAATATTTCAAAATAAGTAGCCTAAAATAGTTTAACAAATTATAAGACAAGAAAATTTATTCCAACAATATTTCCGTCTTGTGTTATCATTTTAACGCATCATGCATTAAAAAAACACCCGATATCAAAGTGTCTCATTTTTTCTTAAGCTTAATTGTTTAACAAATTTCAAAAAAAAAAATTATAGCTTACAAAAAGCTTTCACAAATTCCTAAGCTCAAAAATGTAATAAAAAAGTTTCAGTTAAGAAAAAAAGCAGCCGACAATTTAGAAAATTAAAGCGAAATGGCAACACAGGCATCTAATTATTGTTAACAACAGTTAAGTATTTGTTTGTAAGTTTTGTTTGCAAATTTCTTTTAAAAATGTTTGAATAAAAAGCGTTGCCACATATAATGAACACGCCTAAAAAGTTCAAACCAACAAAAAAAAAGCACATGAGTACTGATAATGAAACAGTAACGCCTGCCGAAATTAGCACTGTTCTGTTTTGTAAGTTTGAAAATAAAATTAATGCCAGTACTCAGAATATATAAGAAGCTTATCTGGATATATAAAATATAAGGAAAATAAGGATAATAAGTGTATTTCAAATGGCAAACAAAAATCGTTTGAAAAATATTTGCCAAAAAATGTCGTCTATGAAATTCTTAATTATAAAAATTTTAAGATCACATTGAATTTTAAAGCAAAAATCAAATTAATTAAAATCAAATTGAAGAGATTATTATCTGAATTTTTCCATATATTTGTAAAGCTTTATTAAAAGTCAATTATTAAAACTTTTGCTAAAGCTTTCGCTGAGCTTTATAAATTTTCACATAAAATATGTTATTATTTTTTATTTATTTTTTTTTTAACTTGGTATGGGTGACATGCATGCTTTTTAATGTCCGTAACAGTTTATCATTACTATTCAAAGCTTTAAAGCTCTTTAGATTTCTTTTTTAAATTTAAATAACTTTATAAGTGGCTTTAGTATTCTGCGGCTGCCTGGTAAATCAAAAAATGACTCAAACTCAGATGAACAGCTTTTTTGTGATACCTCAAAGTTGGGTTGTATATATTCGTAGAATGTGGAAAAGCTCGGTCAAAGCTTTCTAGTTCCTAATTACAAACTTTATGTTTTATTTATGTAAATAAAATTTAGATATTCTTTTTATTGCTGCATGCAATTTGCTTTTAAATACAAACAAATTCATTTAATTTATTCAAACAAAAATCCTACCCTTTTACAATTTCTAGATGAATCTCCATATAACAACCGCAAAGTTTCTAACTACAGCCCAACAGAATTTAGACTACAATTAGCGCAATATACAAAGAACGACTGGTCAAAATATGCTAGAGATATCACGGGTACGTATTTTCAACAACAACAACAACAAAAATGTTTTTGCAAAAAAAAAAAAAAAAATTATATTTAGCTTATCGAGCAGGGGAGGGAAAAGCGGGCAACAGGTTTTGTAAGAAAAGCAAAAAAGCTCAGCAGGAATTGTGATCGCCTGTTAGACAATTAATTACGTACATTTCAAAGTTAATTTTCTATTGAAAGCTTTTATTGAAATATTTCAAACTTTGACCACGACAAGCAGCAGAAAAACACTGATCGAATTCTAGTTTTTTCAGATAAATCAAGTCATTCTGTATTTTCAATATCAATTACCATGAAACCAACACCATGAAAATATATATCTGATTTATGACTTTTTGCCTACCAGAGATGGCAAATTTAGTATAAATTCGTTTGTGCTATTCGTCACTTAAATTACGTTGTTAAGTCAATGATTTATTTTGCATAATAAAAATACAATGTATTTTCAGTGCCACTGTGCTCTGGCGGGCATCCTGTCAGCTCCATTTTTCTACCTCCGAAAAGAGTCGTAGCCCCAGATGATATCGGCAAATAGGCGATTCGTTTCCCGGTTTGTCTAGCGTTAAGAAAATTAAACATTTTGAAACAACATAGGGCTGTGTCGCATCTTTTATACCCTTCACAAACGTACGTCTGGCGTTACATATATTTTTAAGTACCGATTTTGTTTTTCCAAAGTTATTAAATAGTTTTAGTAAGCGAAAAAAACAACGTCAGTTGCCTATTTGGTTACATTTATGAATGAAACTAGAATCAATTTCTCACCCCTGGAAATGAACCTAAATTTTTTTTCTTAATGTTTTTTTCCAATGCAAATCTTCATGATGGATAAAGCGATTTTATTTACGAAAACCTTGAAATTTTTAAACATGTTAGTTTTTACTTGTACTACAAAATACTGTATGTAACAAAAAAAAAAAAAAAAAACTATATCCCTTCTCTGGAAAAATTTTTATAATTTTTATAATTTTTTTAGTTTTTAATAGACGATTGAGGCTTCCCAAAGCAATAAACAGGTTCAATTTACAAACAAATAAAAAAAGAATTGTTTTTTGGTATTAATTTTGCGTCAAGAAATAGGTGTAAGCCTCCCAGCTCTGGAACCGCATTTCGGTATTTCGATACCAGTCTATTTACGAAGGCTCTAGCTCTTCTGGGGGCTTGAAATAACCGATTTCACGTACAAAAAGACGGACAGACAGACGGACTTCGCTCAATCGTCATTGCTATTCATGAGAATCCAGAATATATATACTCTATGGGGTCCCATATTAATATCGAAGAAATTGCACATGGAATGACAAGCCCTTTTACTTTTTTTTGTGAAGGAACTGTTTTTTAAAGGTGAATTTATTTTAATTTTTATTCTATAAGAACCGCTATTCGAAACTGCAGAATTACTGGCGTTCTTTTCTCCAAAACACCCCACTGTGCAACGTTATTATCAGAAGCCACAACAATGTGAATTCCAAGCGGCGTGGCAATTATCCAGCTCTGTTGCCTTCTTGTTAAAATGGTTGAAATCTGGCATTTCTTTCATGAATTGTTTTAACCCTCAAATCTCCCTGAATGAAGTCTTAATACTTTTTGTAAAAAAATTAAAATTCAATAGAATAAAATAAATTAATAAATGACATAAACGAAACTTTTTAAAAATTTTCACAATCATAAATTAAAAATATTTCGTTATAATTCAGTAAAATTTTCATTTTCAAAATCATTCGGTACAATTCCTCAAATTGTCTTTGCCATCCCTGGCTCATACATGAACGTGTGAGGGTGTGAGGGTGTGTGTGTGTGTGTGTGTGTGTGTGCTTGTGCGAACCGACTGTCTGGTAGGTAATTGTAATTGCTGTAATTAAGTTTTCATATGGCGTTGTAATTAATTACAATCATTCTTCAGTCTTTTATTGTGCATTCGTTTTGGGCTTTCTTTGTATAGAAAAATGTACGAATTAAATACAACATGTTCATGTTTGTTTGAGTGCGTGATGAGTACGAAGTATTTGTGCAGACGGTTAAACACGGGATTGACTGTTTATTCGGACACGTTTGAATCTGCTTTAAATGTTGTTTGTGGGATATGACATTTTCAGTTTCAATACCGATTCCTTTTCTATCGATTTCACTACCAAAATTTAGAGTTTAGAGGAGTTCATTATTTGGTTGTAAGGACTTTAAAGCTGCAGAACAACAAAGCGAGGCATGGTACAGAGTTGGCTTTAAAACTTAGACCGGCTCTTTTTATATATTCTTATTGCAAAATCCTTTCTAAAAGTTCAAATAGAATACATTAAATATCCTGATTTCAAATAATTGAAATTAATTTTTATATAGTTAAAAGTTTAGGGGTGCTGAAGTACCCACTACACCATATCGCACTTAAACTTGATGTCTTTAGGTTCATCTATATATTTCAACAGAAAGAACGTTATATCTTATAATTGTTTATTCCTCTAGCGACAGAATCAATTCCTGATATTTATGACAAAAAGCTTTTATATTTAATACATATTTTTATGATCAAGCAAATAGAAAGTTGTAGTACTTGCAAGTACAAGCCGACGTTTAGAATTATATGGCAACACTGGCTGGAGTGTTACACAAAAAGAAGTTGGTTAAAAATTTCCTTGTCATTCACTGCAACTATCTTGTCAGTTTTGTGTTCAAATCGTCTATACAAATCAAATGACAAGAAATACAATAAAAATTAAAATCATTTAAAGAAAATTATTCGATTAAAAGTGCTTGAATAAAAATTTTTTGTTGAAAAATTTGTCTATTTAAAGTAAAATTTTTAAATAAAATAAATTTATTTAAAAAAATTGTTTTGCATAAAAATTATTCGATTAAAATTTTCAGTTCAATGCTATTAGAAGTGGCAACACTGGCTGCTTAACACACAAAAAATAAGTACAAGATTTTTCGCCACACGCAAATGAAATAGTTTGATGTTTTGAGCCGCGAATCAAATTATTGAAAATTATTTAAATAACACATACTCGCAAAAAATTATTCGAATAAAATTGTTGGATTGAAGTTATTCGACTTGAATTGCTCGAATAAATATAATTCAAATAGTAATTTTATTGAAATAGTTTTTATTATAATTTTTATATGAAATATTGTGTTACTGATATTATTAGAATAAGATTCTTCTTCGGCAATTATTCGAATAAAAATTATTCCTTGAAAAATATTCTATGAAATTTTTTTAATTTAATTGTTTGAAAGAAAATAAGTTCATTAAAATTGCTAAAATAAAATATAATCAATTGCAACTATGCGAATAAAAATTAATCGAATAAAAGTGCTCGAGTAAAAATAATTTCTTTAAAAATTTGTCAATTTTAAATAGAATTTTTCGAATAAAACAGATCTATTTTCAATAAAGATATCCGCACAGAAATTAATCGATTAAAATTTCAATCAACTAAAAAATCATTCGAAGTCCAGAATTATATGTCAACACTGTTTGGACACACAACGCCGATTCGCAAAAAGTTATTCGAATAACATTATCGGAATGAAGTTATATTATAATAAATATTATTCAAATTAAAATTTTGTAGAAATAATTTTTGCTATAAATTTTATTTGAAATATTGTTTTACAGAAGTTATTTGAATAATAATTGTTTAGTGAAAATATTCGAGTAAAAATAGTTCGATTGTAGTTATTTGAAGATAAATAGTTTTGTGAAAATTGATGGACTAAAATTTAATCAATTATAATTATTCGAATTAGAATTATTCGATTAAAATTATTCGAATAAAAATTATTCGACTAAAAAGTTTTCTATTAAAAATAATATATTTTTTCTAAGTATAAAGTTTTTTGAATAACATTATTTCCTTAAAAATTAGTTGACTAAAATTTTTAGTTAAATATTATTCGAAATAGAGAATTATGTGGCAACACTGGCGGATAGTGTTTAACACAAAATAATATATTAACAAGAAGTTTTGCTTTATATTTGAAATGATTGGAAATATACTTGAAATGAGCATGATTTGAATCGTACATTTTCGAAAAAAAACTATTCGATTAACATTATTCGACTTAAATTGCTCCATTAAATATTATTTAAATAGTAATTTTTTTCAAATAATTTTTACTGCAGTTTTTTATATGAAATATTGTGTTACTGAAATTATTGATTAAAATCACTTGAATAAAACTTGACGGCATTTATTCGAATAAAAATTATTCGATAAATATATTACAATAAAATATGTTAGATTATATATATAATTTTTAAAAAATTGGTAAATTTTTTGATTAAAATCAATCGAATAAAATTTGACTTCACACATTCGAATAAAAATTATTCAGTTAAAATATCCGAACAAAAATTGTTCGATTATAATTTTTTTTTAATTATTAAATTTTTTCATTAAAATTACTCGGATAAAATATGACGACATTTATTCGAATAAAAATTATTCAGTAAAAATATTGGAATAAAAATTATTCGATTATAATTATTTTAAAATAATTATTGAATTGAATAAAATCACTCGAATAAAACTTGACAGTGTTTATTCGAATAGAGATTATTTAGTAAAATATTCGAATAAAAATTTTATCGATTATAATTATTTAAAAAAAATTTTAATTTATTGATTTAAATTACTCGAATAAAACTTGCCAGCATTTATTCGAACAAAAATTATTCGATAAAAATATTCGAATAAAAGTTGTTCGATTATAATGTTGTTAAGAAAATTATTAAATTCATTGATTAAAATTACTCGAATAAAATTTTACTACATATATTCAAATAAAAATTATTCGATAAAAATATTCGAATAAAATTTGTGCGATTATAATTTTTTTTTAAATTGCTAAATTTTTTGATTAAAATCAATCGAATAAAAATATTAGAATAAAAATTGTTCGTTTATAATATTTTTAAGATAGTTATTAAGTTAATTGATTAAAATTACTCGAATAAAATTTTACTACATATTTTTCGAATAAAAATTTTTTGATAAGAATGCTCGAATAAAAATTATTCGATTATAGTTTTTTTTTTTAATTATTAAATTTACTGATTAAAACTACTCGAATAAAATTTTTCAATCACAATTATTCGAACAAAAATAAGGCGAATAAAAATTATTCGTTTAAAATTATTCGAATAAAAATTATTCGATTATAATGTTCTTAAGATTTATTGATTTAAATTACTCGATTAAAATATGACTACATTGATTCGAATAAGAATTATTCAGTAAAAAGTTTCGAACAAAAATTATTCGATTATAATGTTCTTAAGATTTATTGATTTAAATTACTGATTAAAATATGACTACATTGATTCGAATAAGAATTATTCAGTAAAAAGTTTGGAACAAAAATTATTCGATTATAATGTTCTTAAAATTTATTGATTTAAATTACTCGATTAAAATATGACTACATTGATTCGAATAAGAATTATTCAGTAAAAAGTTTCGAACAAAAATTATTCGATTATAATTTATTTTAAAAAAGATATTAAATATTTTGATTAAAACTACTCGAATAAAACTTGTCAATCACAATTATTCGAATAAAAGTAAGTCGATTAAAATTATTCGATTAAAAATATTTTAACGAAAATTTATCGATTAACGTTTTTCTAATATAAATTTTTCATATAAGATTTATGAAATAAACTTGCTCCGGAACAAAACTGTTTGAATAAATTTCATGGAATAAAATTTGTCGCTTGTCAAATAAATTCTTAGTCTTAACAAATTTCAAAAATCAATTAAGAATTAAGTAAGAAAATTAATAGTGGCATTTGAAATTTAAAAAAAGTGCAAAATAGATTTTTACGAATGAATAAATTTTGCTAAAACAAAATGATCAACAGGAAATTTGATTTCGAAAAATTCTTGTCATATTTTGTCGCCTGTTACCTGCATGCAAGTCGCTTTAGACTGTGCAACTTTAAAGGTGGATGCTTCAATTTGCAAATTAATTATTTATATAAGTGTGCGCATGTGTGTGTGCGTATGTGTGTGTGTAAAAATGCAGCACTTTAAAATTGAATGTCAGGCTGGCCAAGTGACAAAAAAGTCATAAATAATGAAAGTGTTCACTTAATTGCAGTTTTGACGAATAAATGCAACAGCAAAAAAAAAGAGGAAATAAAATAATAAAATTAATTAAAACAGAAGGAAAGACAATTTGCCAACTGTTTTATTAAGGGCAAAATAAAAGCCGGTATATATTTAATAGATTAAAAAGAGAAAAACACTTTGGCGACAAGCAAATGCCAGCGTGCAATTAATTACACACCAAAACTGAAAATAAACTTTTTGTCTGGCGATAGAAAACAATTTTCTATCATGATATATATTTTCCCCCAACACTTTTCAGACAACGCAGTCCTTATCTTTTTAAATATCTTTTTATTTTTAATTATTCTTTTTAGATTTTTCTATATCGGATAAATGCGAGGACTCTGGATTACGTGTGAATGGCAAAGGGAAGAAAATGCGCAAGCCACGCACCATCTACAGTTCATTGCAATTGCAACAATTGAATCGACGATTCCAGCGCACACAATATTTGGCCTTGCCCGAACGTGCCGAGTTAGCAGCGAGTCTGGGTTTGACACAAACGCAGGTTAGTATTTAATGAAAACCACTTCAAATACAACAACTAATTGAATGACCTTTTGAAAAGGTCAATTGTGCAACAATTAAAAAAATTATATCAAATCAATATTAAATATTCCGAGTATTTTCTTATTCAATAATAACCCGGTTTAGCAACAGATCAAAAGTTATGCATCATGATAATAGTTGTTACAATTTTAGCAATTTCAACTCATTAACAAACGGTGTATTTACACTGTGCAACACAAATAATTTTCTGTGATTTTCTATTCGGATTTAGTTTTATCATTCAAGTTGAATTTTATTGCAAAATTTTATGGAAATTATTATTTTATTAGCATTTTAATTTTGTTGTTGTGCAACATTTTGCTCTTCTTCGAGGAAGCAACCAAGATGGACTACACGGTGTGGCCGAGAACAGAGAAAATTTGGAGGATTCAAATCTTTCCCAAAAATTTTTGTCATATTATTCTACCAGTCGATTAAAATTCAGATGAAAAGAATATTTCATTTCCTATCCCACGATGTTATAATAGACATCATCCTTTTGGACAATTATATTGAAAAAAAGGATCCAAAATTTTGTTTTAGTTTTATATATATTTGTACGACAGAATGATTTCCAACTGACATTATGACCCAGGGAATTAAAAAGTAATAATAGAATGTTGTGTTTTTATATATTTTTGAATTGTCATACCCCAGTGTGCGTGACTAACGCCACGTTCGTACTCGTTGTTGGATTAAAATGTGAAAATTTATTAGTGTTTCAAAAAAGTTACCTTCGACTTCTACGTAGCGCTTCCAAATAGTGTAAATTATATAACTTTGGTCTAATTTATATTGCGATATAATTGTGTGACGCACGCTACAAAATCCAAAGTATTTTTGAAAGTTGAAAAGCCCTTTTTAATGGGCAGCGAAAAAGAATTTATTGAATAAAACACAGTTTTTAAGCAAAAGCCATATATTATTTGTGACGCACGCTACGTGACTCATGATGCATTATCTTAAGAAATATTTTCACTTACAATAAGTGTTACGAGCTCATTTAGTCAAAGAGTACTGTCGAATAGTATAAAATATATAATATTGGAATGATGTATGTTGCTAAATAATAGTGTGACGCACGCTACAAAATCGAAAAGCTGGAAAGCTCTCTGTTAATGTTTAGCGAAACAATTTAATGAATAAAAAAGATAATAATATATGGCAACAGCCATATATTATTAGTGACGCACGCTACGTGACTCAAGATACGTTTTCTTAAAATTTTTAATATGATTCGAAATCGGTCTCTTCGCATGACCAAGAAATATTTTCACTTCTAGTAAGTGTTACGAGTTCATTTATTCAAAGAGATACTTCGACTAGTACGTAGTGCTTTCGAATAGTATAAAATATATAATTTTGGTTTAATTTATGTTGCGTGTGACGCACGCTACAAAATCTAAAGTAACTTTAAGCGCTGAAAAGTTTTTTTTTTTAATGGGGAGGGAAAAAATTAATTAATAGAACAAAGAGTGGTTTTAAAGCCATATATTTTTTGTGACGCACGCTACGTAATTTATGGTAAATTTTCTTTAATTTCTTAATTTAATTTGCAATCGGTCTCTTCGCATGACTAAGACAAAGTTTTACTTACAATAAGTGTTACGAGCTGATTTATTTAAAGAGTGCTTTCGACTTGTATAAAATATATGATTTTAGACTGATTTACATTGTGATATAATTGTGTGACGCACGTTACCAAATCGAAAGTAACTTTCAAAGCTGAAGAGTTCTTTTGTAATGGGTAGCGGAAAAAATTAATTAATAAAACAAAGAGTTTATTCAAAGCAGAAGCCATGAATTCTCTGTGACGCACGCTACGTAACTCATGGTAAATTTTCTTCAATTTTTTAATTTTATTCGCAATCGGTCTCTGTGTATGACTAAGAAACATTTTCACTAAAAATAAGTGTTACGTAGTATATATAGATCTGGCAACGTTTATATATGCGTGTATGTGTTTATGCGCTTGCAACTAGAAAACAAAAACTTTTGTTCTAAAAACTTATATACTGTGCACATCTGCACCGAAATACCTTTCGAATGATATACAGTTTGTTGGTATTAATGAATGACTTTATATTAAAAGCGGTACCACATTAATGACGTATTTATAAACATACATGTTTAAAGGGGTAAAAACATGTGTAATAGTTTCAATCCTCTTGTTATATTCGTTATCAACTTTAAACAAATTAAATGGAAATGTCTATAAAAATATGCGGGACCAAGTTTGTAATAAAACAGAAAAATGCATAATATAGGGTAACAAGTCATATTGAAACGCACTACACTATACCACGTGACTTGATCATAAAAAAAAAACTCTTTTATATAAAAATTATGTATTTTTCCATTTAAAGTTGTATTGATTGATTTAAAAATTGACAGATAGTAGACAAAAATGTCTAGTGAATTTTTATTTGTGAATCATATATTTTCTAGTTTCTTCGGTCGGAAACAGTCACTACAATTTTCAAATAAAAGTTACAAATTGTCGTTCAGTGTTATTAACTAGAAATCTGGCAAAATGAAAACATGCTCAACATATTTGTAAACGAGTATCTGAAATATTTGCTTGATATCATATAAAACCATGAATATGTATTAAATACGACTTAATTACTTTTTGTGGATTTTCTGTAAAATATTATTCGAACAACAAGATAATTCTTTTCAAAGAATATTCAATGACTTGTTGTTTTGCTACAAACAGAAAAAGAAAAATAAATAAATAAATAAATAAAGTATTATCAAGTTATTGTAAAATTCTAAAAATGTTGATATTTAATGTGTCATGCAATATTATTTACTAAAAGCTTTCGAAGGACAGCATATTTACTTCTGCTAAATGCAGGTTTATTTTGTCATCAAAGTTTCTACATGAACAAAATAATGGCCAAATAGGCAAAGATTTAACTTGAATGTTAGTTTAAAATATTGAACTTTTAAAAAAGTACCTCTTCTGATTATGATTTTTCTTTTAAAAAGCTTTGAAGTACATATCTGAAAAAAGTACTACTTCAAAAAGTATTTGATTTCTTTGAAAAAAGTACTTTTTGAAGTAGTACTTTTTTCAAAGAAATCTGTTTTGAAAAGTTTGTTTTAAAATATTTCTTGAAGTACTTTTAATAAGTAGCTTTTTAATGGCAAATTGTTTTAAGTGTAGTCCTAGAAAAAAGCTTAAAAAATAGCTTTCAAAAAGTACTTTTTTTAAAGAATCTGTTTTCAAAAGAATCTGTTTGAAACGATAGTTTTAAAGTACTTTTATGAAAATACTCATTTTGAATTACTTTTAAAAAGAACTCTTTTAATAACAATTTTTTTAAACCACAATTTTTAAAAATATAGCTTTTTAAATAAAATTAGTATTAAGAAGCACTCTTTTCAAAGAATCTTTTTTCAAAAGAATCTGTTTTGAAAAGAAACTGGTTAAAAGTATTTCTTATGAAATTGTCCCCATTTTGAAACACTTTTAAAAAGTACCTTTTTAATAGCAAATTTTTTAAAGTACAATTTTGAAAAAATAGATTCTGAAAGATTCTCAAAAGAATATATTTTGAAATGAATCTGTTTTGAAAACAGTCTGTTTAAATGTATATCTCATTAAAATGGCCCCATTTTGAAGTACTTTTTAAAAAGTACAATTTTAATAGTAAATTTATTTGAGTACAGCTTTGAAAAGAAATCCTTTTCAAAAGAATAACTTTAACTTCTTGCATAAAAATTAATTTTATTTTGTGAAAAGTACTCTTGTAACTATTTGTAAAAACCAAACTTTTTTAATGTGCACTCGGAAGACGACCCGACCCCGGAAAGATACGTTTTGAAAGAAAATAGTGCTTGATTAAAATCTTATTAAATTGAAATAGACGGGAAAGACCTCCGCAAATAGTTTGTTTTGCATACGGACTGTTCACCCAAAAGCCGAATTCTCTCTACACTGCGTAGCGATTCATTTAAAAATGGAGTACAAGTGGACGCGCTCTTGCTGGGAAACGTCTTGAGCGTAAAAATAAATGGGTTTCGGGAACAAGTTCGCGGATTTCATTAGAGCACATCCTCTTATAATGACGATAAAATAACGAAATGCACCCCACTTTTTTACGATACTCAAGAGAGTCAGTAGAGTTGGCTACTCTACCGTCTCCGATAAACTTCTGCGCCCTTTTCTGTAAACGGTCGAGTAACTTGAATATTGACTTTGAAGCACCGGAGAGTTGTATTCCATTCTCGGCCGGATGTAGGTGGTGTGAGTAGTGTGTGGACCAGATGAGATGAGGTATATTTTAGACCTTCTTAACAAGACGCGACTTTTGAATGCTTCTTTTGCGACTTAAAAGATATGATCCGCCCATCCATCGGATATCATACTGACCTTTCATGCCCAGAACCTCTGGTGTCTCTGATTCCAGATCTTCCAAGAGGGCCTTCCGAAGTTTGACAGCTTCCAAATTTGTTGTCATGGACTATATCCGTCCATGGTTGCATACAACAACAAGAGCAAATAAAAAAAATGTTTCCTCGAAAAATCATCGTCATCAAAAACCACCGTCATCGAAAAGTCATGCTCGGAGATAAGGGCAAAGAAACAAATCTGTCGAATTTGGAACAGTACCAATTCAAACGTTCTTCAAGAGTATCCAGTTCGCTACATATAACTTTGTCCGCGCCTGATCTGGCCTCTAACAAAATATGATTTAAACAGGACGGCGTTACACCCTACACTGCTCATATTGCATTGAACTCTCTGCCCGAACTATTTAAGGACATCCTCCTCTCACGTGCAGGTATTGAAAAGTGGCCACCGATATCATGAGATTGGACCCCAATAGACATTTTCTTGTGAGAGTTTCTTGAGTCTCGTACGTACGCTAATAAGCCACAAACCAAAGCGCCCTTCAAAGTCAACATGGCCCATGGCATCGGTAAAATTTAGCCTGAGAATCCTACAAAATTGGACATTCCGAAAGCACTCTACCCATAGAAGCAGTGGCAGACATTCGAATGATGGTTTATTTCACTCATAAGGCATTAAACACAATAACGACAGCAGGCTACACGAACACCGACTATAAAAGTCGTTGGCTACAATCGTCGCCTCGTAGTCTGCTACTTAATTATTTTTGGAACGACACCACCAAATCACTAACCATGTGTAGTTGTTTGAAGTAGAATTCTCTTCATATGCCAGTGTAGCCGCTTTCATATATTTAATACTCTTAAATAGTGTTGTTTCAATTAAATATGTTTAAAGTCCACAGTATGTGACAAGAAATCATATCATTAGCTTGGAAATATTGTTTGTTGTTTCTTTTTTTATGTTTTCTAGTTTACAATAATTGAATTTATTTATATTACACTGGCAACACTGCATCTACTCATTCATTCAAAATAGAAATTAATTTAATTTGACTACAACTACAAAAAAGCATGTACAACAACCAGTAGCCGTGTTGCCTGTAGTAGTAAAAACAATCATTCTCATATACGCACATGTATTCCATAAGTTGTAGTCTGTAGCCTGCTGTCGTTATTGTGTTTAATGCCTACTGGCTTCAATAGGAATTATAAACGAATATTATGATATGAATATGATATCTTGCACAAACTATGTTGAATATAATTTTGAAAATAAAAAACGTTTGGCTCCGACACCATCGAAAAAAGTCTTCTCGTACTTATAAAAAAATGCACAAACTCTCGTAAACCATTTGAGAATTACATAAGCATACGTTTGGGCATGCTTAACACGCAGCAAAGCAAGCAAATATTTAATATATTAATCCTCGACAATATCTTAAATAAATTTTATTAAATACCCAAAATTATTTATTTTATCTTGCCAAACGCAATTTAGACGACAATAAAACGTTCGTTTTGAATGTTGTTGCTTTCGTAAAATTAAGCTCTTTTTTGTTGTAAGTTTGCGTGTTGGTTCTATCAATACGACAAATCTGTACAACTATTTATCCACTCTAAATCGCTGGTCAAACAAATTTATTCAATTCTAAATACACCCAACGAATCCATATGCAAAAGTTCTCTCCTTCTCCCTCTCTCGCCCCCTCTCTCGCCCCCTCTCTGTTAACTCCCTGTTAAGGTCAAATGAATTATAGTCGGAAAACTTGGAAATATTAATGGTCAGCGTAGAGCTGCTCGATGGCATATTTGTAAAGAACATAATTTCCGCGCCCTTAACTTTTGTTTGGATCAAAATAAATTTACACCATTTCCTTAGGAAATCAATATCGAAATGAACTCAAGAAAATTTTATTTGTTTGGGACTAGAAATTTCCATGTCATATTTACTTTTGCAAATGGTGTAGACAAGTTTGTTGTTGCTCTTGGGCTTTTGGCCCAAAAATATCTACTTTTACAATAAAAACAATCAATAAACAACTTCCGCTTTTAGGTTAGCATTTTATATCTTTTTATAGTTGTTGTTGCTGTTTGTTTTTGCTTTATTGTTTTGTCTCTGTTTAGGTCTGTAAAACAAGAAGGCGGTTTTAATTACTGGCCCTTAAGTAAACTGAAACTACACTAAAAATCGATTGTAAAAAAAACTGGCTGACAGACCAGTGAGTGAGTGAGTGACCCTTTTCGTTTTTAATTTTCCTTTTCGTAAACAACAACAAACAATTTGGTGTGGAAGGAAATTATGTTTCCAAAAGCACTTGATAAATGTGTGTATGTGTGTGTGTGCGTGCGCGTGTGTTTGTTTCATTGTCTTGGCCAGCTTTTAGCAAACATAAGCCGCAATAAATTTTGGCAAAAGACGTCGTTGATATGCCGCAGTGACGATGACCATGATGTTGAGGAAACTGTATTCTTGAGATAAAGATAACGGGGCTTAAATGAAAAAACTAACGGTTACACCCTAAAGTTTCTTTGAAATAATTTTGTTTCCTCTTGGAAGGGGTTAAAAGAGGGAAAGTAGTTTCAGTTTCGTCCAGTTCGCTTGAGTTCATTTATTTAATTAACACTTCTGGTGTAAAATTTTCATATTTTTCTTTTTCTCTTTATTGTTTTTGTTTTATTTTTTTTTTTAATTTTGTTGGCTGAGTTGCAGCAGAGGGGAGCAGATAAATTTATTGAAACTTTTGCTTTTTCCCCGCTTCCTTTCACAGACACTTTATTTGTTTAACCTTTTCTTATGACGTTTATGACTTATTTACAATTTTAGTGCATTTTAAACAGCCATTCTTTATTTTATCGATTTCTTACGCAAATTTGTGTTGTTTTTGTTTGCTTTGGCTAAATATTTGGTTGCTATTAAATTGTGTCTTGTCTAATAAAGTTTAAGTCGAAACAACGGGGGCGTGTCGCAAATGTTTTTCTTAACAAAAGTTTATACACTTTATTATGTGTATGTATGTGTGCGTGTTTATATAAATTTAGTTGCAGTTCGGCTGCATGTCAGGTACGTACGTTGGCTTTGTTGTACTTTGAAATTTAGTTTAGTTTTTGCAACTTCAACTCCTTCCTTTTTGGCCACAATGTTGTCTAGTCTTGTTACCTTATAAAAATACAGCGGTTTTTTTTACAATTTCAGCACGACTTAAAGCACTGAGAGAAATATTTTAAGATGAAATTTCCACCCGGTACATTTTTTTGAAAGTACTTTCTCTTACAATTATTAAAATTTTCTCTTAAAGCTCTTTAGTAAAATATCCTATTATAAAAGGATTTCTGTTTCTAAAGACACTTATTTCTAAAAAAAATATATAAAAATTCATCTGAAAAGTACGTTGTAGAAAAAATGTTATGCACACAGAAGTCCTTTTTTAAGAAGTACTATTTTGCAAAAAGTACTATTTTGCAAAGAGTACTATATTTCAAAAAGTAGAACTATTTTGCAAATAGTATCTTCCACAAAAGACACTATTTTACCAAAAGTACTTTTTGAAAAACATAGTATTTAAAATAGTACTATTACGCAATAAGTACTATTTTGTAAAAAGTACTGTTACGTAAAATGTACTGTATTTCCAAAGTACTTTTATATGGCACAAGTATTTTGCAAAAAATGCATCTTTTTTTGCTAAAAGTACTGTTTTCCAAAAAGTACTTTTTCTGAAAAGCACTATTTCTCGAAAAAAAATTTCTCTTTTTCACAAAAAATACTATTTTGGTAAAAGTACGGTTGCGCAGTGTGTACTTTTTTGCAAAACGTACTGTGATACAATAGCTGCTTTTTCTAAAACCTTCTGTGTATCAAAAGTACTTTTATTGCTAAAAGTATTGTTTTTCAAAACGTACGTTTTTGTAAAGAGTATTTTCACATAAAAAGTGCTATTTTATACGAGGCACTATCTTTTGCAAAATTTTCCTGTCTGTAAGAAGAATCTTTTTGTAGAAATAACATTTTTGAAAAAAGTAACTCGTAACAAAAAGTACCTTCAAGACCAGATTATTTTTCGTTGAAAATTCATGTTTTAATGAAATTTTATTTTGTAAAAAGTACTTTATTTTGTCGGAAAAAAACAGTTTTTAATGTTAGTTAAAGTCGATTATTGCACAAAGTATATATATATATATATATATATATATATATATATATAATATTGGTACTATTTTGCGAAAATCGTTTTAACATAATAAGTACTTTTCTTTACGAAGTACCTTTTTTCAAAATGCGACTGCTCGTAAGAAGAATCTTTTTGCAGAAATAATATTTTTGGAAAAAGTACCTCATACCAAAAAGTACCTCAAGAATCTAAAGTTATTTGTACAAAAATTATAAAAAGGCTTATTTTTAATTATAAAAAGTGACTAAGTTTGTTAGGTTGAAAATAATTGTTTTCATAAAATTTTATTTTGTAAAAAGTATCCTGTAAAAAGTACTTCTTGTTTTGTCGAAAATACCTGCTTTAAAAAAATGTTTAAGTGTTTTAGTGCAGAAAGTATATGTACTTTAAAATGCTTGTTTGTAAAAAAAAATTTTATTTTAAAAGTATTTTATTGTACAAAGTATTTTTTATAAAAAAATACCTTTCGATAAAAGTACCATATTTATAAAGTTCCATAGTGTACAAAGTACTCTTTTTTAATTAACTGTTTGCATTAAGTTCTCATGTTTTAAGTAGTACCCTGTATTAAAAGTACGCTCATTTGAAAGTATCTGCTATATAAAAAGTACTTTTCTTTAAGAAATATTTCACTATAAAATTTAGATTTTCATGAAAAATAACTGTTTGTGCAAAATTGTCATTTCTGAAAAATAACTATTTTAAAATAATTTTTGAGAACTATGTAAGTGTACTACTAAATATTTATGCAAGATTTGGAAGGTACTATTTTCTAAAAAGTACTTTTCATATGAACTACTGAATAAAATATCTTGACATATACAGCATTATTAAAAAGTACGTTGAAAGAGTACAATTATTTTATTGAAAGTACATGTTGCCAAAAAGTACTTCTTTTTTACTAAAATTGTCTATTTTAAAAATTATAAAATTAGAAGTATCAGTTTTTAGAAGGGGGTTGTATTCTTGTTTGAAAATATAAATAATTTTTAAAAGTTCTTCATGCTTCACTGTGAAAAGTACCATATTTTGAAAAGTACCTTATTGGTACAAAGTAAATTTTTCGCGTTCCAAAATGTACTTTCTTGTTTGCTGAGTTATAATCCTATAAAAAGTTCCACCGTTGCGAAAAGTACCCTGTTACTAAGACAATTTTTTTTTTAAATATTTTTTTTGTACTAAAAGCACATGAAAAAAAATCCCTCTTTGAAAAAAATGTTCCTTCATGATCAAAGTACTTATTTATCATATATTTTTGCAAAACTTTAAATTTTCACATACTTTTCGCTGCATTTGCGGCCGTATCTCGCCGATAATTCTTCGAATGTTGATTTCCAGGTGTTCAATTGTTTGTGGCTTATCGACGTGCACAAGTGACTTCACATAACCTCAAAAAAAAAAAAAATAATAATAATAATCCAATGGGGTTAAATCACACGATCTGGGGGGCCAATTGATTGAATCATTTCGCGAAATAATTTTTTCGTCAAAAGTTTCCTTGAGTAAATAAATTGTAGCGCCGGCTGTGTGGCATGTGGCTCCATCCTGTTGGTACCACATATCAGCAACATTAATGCCAGCTAATTGAGGTACGAAAAAACTTCGAATCATGCTCCCATACCGTTCGCCATTGACAGTACCATTCTGACCATCATCGTTTTTGAAGACATACGGGCCACTGAATCCGCCAGCCCCTAAGGCGCACCAAACAGTAATTTTCTGTGGACTTAATGGTGTTTCGACAAAAGCTTGTGGATTCTCCTCATTCCAAATGCGAAAATTCTGTTTATTTACGTAGCCATTCAACCAAAAATGGGTCTCATCGGAAAATAAAATTTTGAATGGGCGAAGTGCACGATAAGTTTGACGAACAGAACCATTATTTTGTTAAAAAATTTCCACAATGTGCACGCGTTGCTCTGCTGTAAGTCGATGCATAATAAAATGTCAAAACAAACGAAATAAAAAGCAACTATCAGCTGGTTAATGTGTGGTCATTTAAAGCAGTGATGCCAACTCAATGTTGTATCACTCTATAAAAAACAGCCGATACCTTTTTAACAAAAAGTTTGAATTTAATTAAATTTTCTTTTTAATAAAAAAAAGAACATTGTGACTTAAAGTACCTTTTTCCAGAAATTTACTTTCAATTAGCAATTGATAATAATAAATTTCTCTCACTGTTGTTTGTGTGTCTTGTGCAGAAGAGAACGTAAGTAAATTTTAAAATGTGGCTCGTTTGTTGTGGATGGATTGACAGCTGCCAGCTTTTTTCATTTTATTTCTATTTCATTTATTTATATTTATTTTTTCTTTTTGTTTTTAAATTTATCCATATCTGTGTGTTGTTGTTGTTGCTGTTATTGCCAATACAAATAAATGCTGGAAATGTGCGGGTTTTTTGTTGTTGTTGTTGAATGTGTGAGTGTGTGTAAAGTTGCAATAACGCTGGTACTTTTTTTAATTTTATTTATTTTTCTGAGCCGTCAACTCCTGAGGCGTTGATTTAAACATGCAAATGCAAATAGAATAAATTGTATCGTTTGTGCATTGAAAACAAAATGCACGGTTAAAAGGTGTTTATTGCAAAGAAACCTTTTGAGGAAAAAAATGGTCAAATTAATAAAACTACACGGAAAGAAATGTATTGATTAATATGGAGAAAAAGGGGGGAAAATATTTATTAAATTTTTAGTTGTTAGTTATAAGACTTAAAGAGTTGCTTACAACTAATTCGGTCTAATTAAATATCAATATCAAATATCTGTAACAGTGTCTGGCTAAAGAGCACTAAAAAACGTCCCGGAAAACCCCTGAAAATCTCCAATTTCAAGCACAACGTTTTACAACCCACCCACATGTTTCTTGTTTGTTTTTTGTTTATTTAACTTTGGAGCTCATCAAGAGGCAAAAACAAGTTTCTAACTTTAATTCTTTCAAGTTTAAATTATAAGAAATACGAGTACAAACAGAATTTGCAATGAACTCATTCTGCTTCAACGTTCGTTTTCTCGCGTTGCCTTGTGACGACGCTTGAACTGCTGGTGCTGGTGTGGTGCCATATGGAGGTCTTGTTGTGGGTACAATCGAGTTACAAGCGCACACATGCCTGCGGCAGACCAGCAAACAACTCCAACAACACACAAACACACACACACCAGCCATACGCGCACTAATTCAATTAGGATACACACGCCCACTATCAATAAATATATCAAAATGGGTGATTTGAAGTGAAAAAGCAGAGGAAAAAAGTTAAAGAAAAGCACTGGAATAAAGTTTGTTTTGGGGTAAAACTAGACAATTAAACGGTGGCATGTTTGCAAGAAAATTTTCAACACAAATTTATTAATTGTTATTCTCTCCGCCACGTAGTGGAATGCAATGCCGGGTTATTCCACATCAAGAATGCCAAGTTAAAGTGTTTGCTTTTTTTTTAAGGTGGGCAGACTGGCTACACTGGGAAAATTATCTCCAACATGTTTATTAAAAAGCAACGTTTGCAAGCGTTATTGGCTGAAGAAATTTTATTTGAAACACTGAAAGAAATAGTTTATTCGACAAATAATTAAAAATATAACGTTTATTGTGTAAATCATTCTGCGTTGGAAAACGTCCTCTTTATTTGAATGGCCTCTGACTCAAACATACAACATTGAGCCCTAAATCCGATTCTCGATTCGATATAAAATTTCGTTGTAAGTTATATATATATAAAAATATAAATTTTGTTTTTTTTTATCGCTTACATTCGCGTCGATTCGAGAACCATAATAAGACACATGTTTTGAAACAACTTACCTTTCACAAAAGTTACTTCTTTTAAAAATAGATTTTGAAAAAGTACCTTTTAAAAAAGTACGTTTAATAAGTACCTTTAACTAAAGTACCTGTCGAAAAATTCTTTTTAAAAATTCTTGTCCCAAAAAAATTATAACTTAAGGTACTCTCGCTAAAATGTAACTTCTAAAGGTACTTACTTTTTAAAAAAGTACCTTCTTAAAAAAAAATAAACATTTTGTAAACGTACCTTTTAAAAAGAACTTTTTAAAAATTCTTGTTCCACTAATATTAAAAGTTAAGGTAGTCTCGCCAAAATGTAAATTTTAAAGGTACTTATCTTTGAAAAAAAGTACCTTTTAAAAAAAACCTTTTGAAAAAGTACCTCTTAAAAAGTATCTTTTTAAAAAGCACCTTTTAAAAAAGTACTTTTTAAAACAGTCCCTTTTAAAAAGTACCTTTTAAAAAAGTACCTTTCAAAAAGTACTTCTTAAAAATTTTCATATTGAAAAACTATCTTTCTCCACAGGCACTTTTTGAGAAAACAACTTTTCTTAAATATACATATTTAACAAAAGTACTTTTTACATAAGGCAGTATATCTTGAAACGCACATCCTTCCAAAGGTATATTTTTGAAAAGACTTCATATCGCAAAACTCCATTAAAAAACATTTTTAAAAATTATATATAAAAAAGTCGCATATCCAAAGAAGTCCCAAGCATTCGGTTAAAATAGTACATTTTCCAAAAATAATATTGAAAAAAAGTATTTTGAAAGAAAATATTTTTTCAAAAAGTACCTATACCGCAAAGTACCCATTCTGGAAAAGAACGTGTTCCGAAAATTATCTGTTATGAAAAGTGCCTTAAAAATAACTTTTTGTGAAGGTACCTTATCCACAAAGTACCTTTTCCGAAAACTATTTTTTCGGAAAAGTACCTTGTCTGAAATTTAGAATCGCCGCAAAGTACTTTTTCCGAAAACTACCTGTTTTGAAAATGCCTTCTTTAAATAATACCTTCAAAGGCACTAAAAAGTGTACCTTTTTCAGGAAGTGATTTCTGAGAAGGTTTTCCAAAAATAATATTAAAAAAATATTTTCAAAGAGGCAATTTCTTCGAAAAGTACCTATTCCGAAAAGTAGCTATTCTGAAAAAGTACATTTTCTAACAGTACCACTTTTGGAAAAATACCTTTTCCCGAGAGTACTTTAATCGAAAAAAAAATCTGTTTCGAAAAGTATCTAGCTTAACATGTACGGAGAGTACATTTTCTGAAAAATATGTTTTCCTCAAAGCAATTATAAGCAATTTTTCCAATAAGAGTACCTCTTCCGAAAAATAGTTATTCTAAAAGTAGTACCTTTTTTCCGAAAAGTATTTCTTTCCGAAAAGTTTACATTTTCCAAAAATTGTTTTTCCCAAAAAGAGTACTTTTTCCAAAAAGTACTTTTCAAAGAAGTACCAGTTTTCAGAAGTATCCGACAAAAAGAAGTACCTTTTTCAAAAATAATGTAAAATAAAATTATTTTGAGGGCAGCAAAGGTAAAAGAGCTTATTTTGTAAAGTAATTTTTCTAAAAAGCATTATCTTTCAAAAAGTACCTTTTCCGAAAATAACCCCTCTCTGAAAGTGCTTTTAATGTAAAGTAACTTTTCCAAAAAGTACCGTTCCAAAAACTACTTATTTTGAAAAGCACCTATTCCGGAGAGTACCTTTTCTAAAAAGTATTTTTTCCAAAAAGTAGTTCTTCCAAAAAGAGTACCTTTTCCAAAAAAAAAAAAAACTTTTCAAAGAACCAACATTTCCCAAAAATAATATTTAAAAAAAAATTATTTTGAAAGAAGCAATTTCCAAGAAGTGGCTTTCTAAAAAGTACCTTTTCCAAAAAATGCTTTCCGAAAACTACTTATTTTGAACGGAACCTATTCCGGAGAGTACTTATTCTAAAAAGTACCTTTTTCGAAAAATACTTTTCAAAGAAATACCATTTCCCAAAACCATTCATCCAAGAATGTACCTGTTTCATAAATAATCTAAAATAAAATTATTTTGAAAGAAGCAATTTCCTCGAAATGTACCTAATCTAAAAAGTAGCTTTCCAAAAGGTACCTTTTCCGAAAAGTACCTTTCTGGAAGAGTACCTGTTTCGAAAACTACCTATTTGAAAAGGTCGTTTTTCCAAAGAGTACTTTTTACGCAAAGTACTTTTTTCGAATAGTGTTTTTGAGAAGGTACCAAACTTGTTGATGAATACTCGATATCAGTCCAAACTATCCGTACATCTAACGCAGATTTGAAATGTCTTAGTTCAAATCTTAACACTTTTTCCCCTAATTGCGGTTACCTTCCCTTCAGTTTTTTTTCACATCAAAATCTCATTTAAACGAGCCCCAGTTTCAATTTAATCTAAAACAGATAAAACAGTTTCGAATAGCATTCGTAATTATGAGAACGGATCAGTTTGTTTCTAATCTGTGATTGAAATTGGCATTTATCCGTGAGTGTGATTTTGACTTTTTCCACCAACAACTACAGCAACAGAAACAGCAGCAGCAGCAGCAAAACTGCAATTTAAACTTGATTTTTAAATGCATTTTTGAAAAGTAAATCCTACATGCGAGAGTACAGCGATGCATAAATTTCAAAATAGTCAAGTCGCACAAACACTGAAAATATTCTGTGTGTGTGTGTGTGTGTTCGTGTGAGTGTGTGTGCAGATGTACACTTTTATTATGTATTTTAAAGTTTTGCAAAATGTTTGTCAATGTCACACCCGTACTTTTGAAATAATAAAATTAAAAAAAAAAAATTATAAAAATACTGAAACCAAACAAACGCACACACTCGGCAACACACAACATCAGTTTGCTGGCAACAAACTCTACATCATTTTGCAATCGCATGTCACATTAACGTATTAACAGCCGTTGTAAACTTAAAATGTTGAATTTTTAATTTTCGTATTTTGCGCCAGCAAAACGTAAGACCAAAAACGCAAAGAAAACGCTCGCTAATGAAATGGAATAAAATAAAACAAAATAAAGCGCGATTGAGAGAGTGGAGCCGATTTAATGGTTGTCTGTTGGGTTGGTTGCCAACCAACAAACGCAGAGCAACGATTTTGTTACTCTGAAAGTCTTCTCATGAATGAAGCCGCACCACACAACAAGCTGCAACAGGCTGGTGTGCCGCCAGTGTGGCATGCATGCCTGACTTTGTCTTGACATGCACATGCAACAGCAGGTCTTAATATTTTCGTAACAAAGAAAAAGAAAAAACAAAAAAAAAAAGCCACAAAACGCTTTCGTAATAGAAAAAAAATATATCCTCCAGCTAGAATTCTTATTCTTTTTTTTCAAATATATTTTTGAGCGTTTGGAAACAAACGATCTGTCTGTCTGTCCGTCTGTCTGTCAGTTGTTGAATATGAAATACACGTTAGTTGGTTATTTAGATACTCGAATAGATGGATGGACGGTTAAATGACTGCTGAGATGCATGTGTGGTTGAATGTGTGACTGTTTGTATGTTCAAACTACCTGACGTTCGACCAAAGTGTCGGATGTATTCGTCAAAATTTATTATTATTTTACTTGTACATTTCCCTCCACCCCTCTTCAAATATTGTTTGAATAATTCCAACTCATTATTTTATGGATGCTTTTTTTTTTGTTCGTTTAATTTATTTCTAATCAGAATTAGAAATATTTTTGAAAACAAGATATTCGCTTGTTTTAAAATTGACTTTTTACAATTTTTATTTTAACTCTTAGTGGACCAGCAGGTACAGTTTTGTTTCTGGGACAAATTTGGACACTTGATAGCGATCGAAATCCGTGTATAAATTGTATTGAAATTTCGATCGGAAACTCTAAAAGAAAAAATTTCAATTCCTATATCCTCGACTGTATTTTCAGAGGGAACTATATTTAAGTGGGAAGGATCGGAGATCTTGGCTGGGGTTACTTAAAGATCGCCCTTGGGCCCGCATCTTCCAATCCTTATACTTCTTAACCCTTCATCAACTACGGGATCTAAGTTTGCCACCTCCGATGTTGTTTCTTATAGTTGCAGACAAACGATGACTTGGGGGCTGTTTGCTCACCATCACTAACCGCCAGTTCTGAGTTATTGAGCTCTGGGCTCGTAAGATATTTGGTTACTTCCATATTTAGTTTTTCTTTGAGCTCCACTTCAACTTGATTTTTATTGGTCCTCGCAGGATAGCAGTGCCAGCGATCAACTACCCGGAGTGTGATGAGTTCCTAAGCACAAGTGGTGTACATACACAAGTGCGTACAGTACCCCTTATCCTCTACCCCCCGGGGGCACAATAAGCAACTTGGTCAGTCGTAACGCCTTTTTGTAGTGCTTTCTTGGGAAAATATAAGAAATACAGATGGAAGTCTAGCTGTGTCCCGCCAGCTGGTACCACGGCATCTGGTTCAGCCCCACAGATGAGACTTCGTTTAATTCTGTGGCCAGATGTTGGTTGAGGTCTCTTCATGAGTCCACGTGGTGGTTGTGGTTTGATACCAAGAGTCGCTGGGAGAGGTGTCAGAGCAGGCTTGATGTTCTGGCATATTCATACTATGCTGGGATTTCGGCCCAGCTGATGGTGGCCTTATGGTTTGCTGCGAATCAGCAGACGTTACGGAAGTGGTGGTGTGTTGTTGGTGCTGGGATTGTCAGGAGGGATAAGTCTTATGAATTTGACCTTTGGTTCCTCTTGGTGCTGACGACATGCTTTCCTCGGAAGTAACAAGCGTTTAAGATAGGCCCGAACACCTTAAGATTATGGTTTGGCGGTGCCAAATGAATGAGATTGCAACCTGTGTGACCCCTGAGGGCAGCAGGGGTGGTGGTGAACATTAATTTCACCGGATGTGGAGACCACCGTCAGGTAGGCCATAATGTTAGGTATTGACGTTAATCTTAGACACTACCCCATATCTTCTATTAGCTCCAGGCGGACGAAACTGGTGATAGTCAGACAACGAAAATAGTTGAGACGAATAATTTTAATTCATAATTAAAATTAATTGGCACGAACAATTTCCACAAAATAACCTCATAAATTATTGAAATTTTCGTATGAGAACATACGAGGCCTGTTGAAAATGTGAGATGAATTTTTAAATTCCACGGGCAACGTACATTCAACTAGTGGTTTTTCTTCCTGGCGCATTCGTCTCAAACATTTTTTTTTCGCAAGTTTTGCTATTCAGCGTTTTTGGTTTGCTTTTAAAATTCATAAAAGTTTCCAGTGTTTTGCGAGTTCGCTGGAAATATTTATAAAAAAGTAGCTCCGAATTTCTGCAAAACATGGAATTAAGAGCTTTGAGTCCCAGGGATATACGGTGGCTGTACAGTGGGTCAGAAAAATGTTTACCAGAGCTACAGATTTTATAAAACAGGTAGCGAAGATGTGCATAGTGACGCTAGTCCGGTATGCCCCAGCACATTAACAACCGATGAGATTCTTGAGAAGGTAATGAAAATCAGAGGAGTTGCCAAAAATGTGGATCATGTCGTGCAAATATTTTCCAAAAGCTCATTCCGAAATTGCTTAATTTGGGGAAAAAATTTATATTCTTTCAAAAAACTACACTGAATTCATACCCCGGGATCTACCAACACCACTTTCGGCTTTTCCCGAGACTTGTGAGTCCCATGAAAGAATAACGTTAAGTGACGCTTGAGAAGATAAAAGCAGAATCATGGAAAAAGTTCAAGGACATAAGAAACAAACAAATTATATCACAACTGCTTCGAAAACGAGGAAAAATGCAGGTGCAAGTATTTTACATCTCAAGGAGTATTTTATATCTTTGAAGAGATCAAATTGGAAATTCATGGATAACGAAAATTGTTTTGAGAGAATGGATAATTCCCTTCATTTGTGAATACACCTCGTAGTTCTCCGGAAATACAACAATTATAAATAATTTGTTCGAAGATGCAGCTAAAAAAATTGTATATAGAATATGCCACGCCCATTAGTTTGAAATCTATTCCTTAATATGTTTATATTAACGCCATTCAAGATATGATCCCTACTCCTGCAATGGATCTATGGAAAGCAGGCGATAACATTGAGAAGGTGAAGATGGTGAATGTCATTAAAACTTATAGCAGCCCTTTGATTTATTATTTTACTGTGCCTTACCTCTACAACATATCAGCCGGAACATCGCGTATAACTTCTTCCATATTGGCTTTCAGTGCGTGAATCGTGTTGGTGCATGTTTGTTCCTGAATGTTTCGGGTTTGTGCATGTTTGCTCCTCGATACGGCAACACAAAAATAGTCTAAAGGCGTCAAATCGCGCGATCTTGAAACCCAACTGATCAGCCCCAATTGTGAACTCCCTGTTTCCCGAACTCTGCTCTCAATGGGCTCATTGGTTAGACGTTGTTTTATGATGTGTGGCTTGAATTCCTGCACTAACTGTTTTACGCCCAAATCCTTCTACAAAAACTCCGATTTGCTGCAAACCGAACGAATTGATAATTCACGGTCATCAACAACATCCAACGAATTTAGCTGCGTTATTTGATGTATTTTTTAATGTTTAATAACATAAATTTGGTACGAAATGTAGTCACAAGGTCCCGATTGGCCATACCAGAAGGTCGCTAAAACTGACCCTAAAATAATCCAGCATGAATTTTCATAGCGAACTTCAATAACCTTCAAATGTTGCTCAGTTATAAGCTTCGATTCATGGTTAAATTGTAGACCAAACTGAACATGTTTGACAGCATGAAGTTACACGAAAGCTGCCAAAACAGCTGGCAACAGTATTGCCAGAAAGAAGATTTTTAATCACTATTTGCGGGATCACATTGATAGTTGTCTTTTTTGTTCAGTGAACAGTGCAAAGCTGCCCTTATCTTAAATAGGCCATTAATAAGTTACCAAAACCAGGCACTAATCCAGATCAGAAAAAAATTGGATAACGGTTGACCATCCCTGCAACTTTTCTTTAAATTATCTAACTTAAATATGATTTGACAATCATGTCATGTGAATATTTAATGTATTAGAGATTTTGTTTAATTATGCCAACACCCTCGTATATCCAGTACTGTTAAAAAAGACACACTCACTTTTAAGTTACGTATTCTGGTGATTATTTTCTGAATTTATTTCAATTTAATAATTAATTTATATGATTCTGAGGTTTTCTAGACATCGAATAGTCAGTCAATAGTGGCATTTTATAGCAAGTGCCACGCCTACTAGTGCAAATTTTATCAAATATCTTTCGCTATCTGGTAGCCTCTTAACAAAGATTCTAATTTTTGCTGTCCTCTAATTGCAAAGTGGTCGATATTTAATTTATATGAAAAATGCCACGCCCTTTCTGATTGTTCAAAAATACATATATTAGCCTGCTGCCAATGGGTTAAGCTTCAAACTCTTCACATATGAGCAACAATATTAACTAAAAACACACACTCATACACACACACAATTGCAACAAACTTGTTGTAAATGTGGCGGCAAAACATCATTCATGGCCACAATTTTAATTTTATTCACAAATCATGTTTCAGCACTATCAGGCTTAAATACTACAGGCCGCACTAACTCACAGACCACTAGATTTATTTATTTTTTACAGTTGTATATTCGTTTATATCTCTAAAGCGGTCGGCAGCAGCTGACTAAAAGAGAACATCTAAAATTATTGAAAAAATAAGAAAATAAAATAGAATAAAAAATGCAAAACATTCGTCATTGTGTCAGTTGGTTTGCCAGTTGTGACTAAATGCGCTTATAAATTTATTCGCGCAAAAGCAGAATTTCTAACTGCTGCCGTTTTATATGTTCAGCTGCGTCTGCTTTTTTGTTAATTGTTAGAAAAAATGTGTTCTTTTAAAATAGTTATTGAAATAATTTTTTTTATTATTCATTCTCTTTTTTTCCTATTCTCATAATAAACCATGTAAACACAAATTTAATTAGTCTAATTAATATAAATTTTGTTATACTGCCTGTATTTTTGTGAGTGTATAAATCCAGCAGATTGAGTGCAGCATTTTTTTTTTGTTTCAATTAATTCAGTTTATTTTGTTTTTTATTCAGTTATTTAGTTTGAATTGTAATTGCTTGTGATCTTTTATGCTGGTTTTTTTTTAAATTGAAATAAATCTAGAAAATAATCGCCAGAATACGTAACTTGAAAGTGAGTGTGTTTGGTTTAGTAGTACTGGATGTACGAGGGTGTTGGCATAATTAAAAAAAATCTCTAATGCATTAAATATTCACATGACATGATTGCCGAATCAGGCTTAAGTTTGATAATTCCGTCGCCCCGATCGAAAATTTTCTATTGCGAATGCTTGCTATAACAAGCGTTTTTTGGAAGGGAATGCTGGAACAAAAATTTTGCCAACACCAAAAATTTATTCCCTCAAATAATTTTAAATGAGTTTAATATTGATTCCACTGAAGAAGAGCAGGTCTTAATGAAAAACAAATCAATTGCTGGTGAACTTTAATTCAGCACCTGCAACGGGTTATGGAATCTCTTTTTTCATTCCAAATGTAGTGCTTCTCAAATCTGTAAATATAAAAATTTTCTTTACAGTTAAACGGGCTGGTGTCTGTAATATTTTTCCTCTGTCTCCGTTTAGGACAGCGGCCCATCGTGCTAGTGTCTTCTTTGCAATCCCTGTATGGATTGATTCATCTCTTCCAACACCAAAACAAACAGAAAATGTTTTTCTTGCAAACGGTTGACCTTCAAGGCCATCCCTTTAGTTTCCCGCTTGTTTCGTCCGCAAATCTATCAAATCGTGGTGCGATTTTTACCCTTTTGGACCAAAAAAAATGTTAATTGTCCGTTATCAAATTTTTGAGTTGGTTTAGTTTTTAACACTATTTTGATATTCAAAATGTTATAACTTTGGAATTAATAAACCGGTTTTCAAGTGATAAAAACCGGTTTTCAAGTCCCATAAAAGAATGGACTGATCGGATATCGACTGATCAGATGTATAATATAGGAGTTTAAAAAAAAATTTTTTTTAATATCTTTCTTTTACGATATCTCACGAACGGGTTAACCGATTTTGACCCTATTATCAGTAGCCGACGCGATTTTTTTTAATCATGAGAACTAATTTTTAGAAACGATCGGTAAAGCCGTTTAAAAGTTATTAAAAAAGAGCACTTTAAAAACTGTCCTACTTCCAAGTTTTTTTAAAGTGCTTGAAATCCACCGGTTCAAGTTAATAGGAAATCGGTTGAAACTCAGCCAAAATCTAAGTTCAGTAGAACCCTTTAGAATGCCACCAGTTTAATTGAAATCGGTCAAGCCATTCCGAAGAGGGCCAAATACTTAACACACACACACACACACACACGCACACACACACACACACACACACACACACACACACACACACACACATGCATGCATACATGCATTCATCCATCCATAATGACGTGTTCTAAGAATTAATCAGGGAAACATCCCAGAACCTCAAAACGTCCAGATCTGAAAAGAACTCGATTTTTTCAAATCGTGGTGAAACTAATAACTTTAAAATATTTGAAAATTTTCAATTTTCTAAGCGGGAGCTTAAAAAATCCAAATAAACTTTATTTATTTCATCAAAATCGAATGCCTCAATTTCAACACAAAATTTGTCTTTTATTTTCACAAAAAATCTATTCATTTTTTATTTAAACACAAAAACTGTTTAAATTTTAAATTTATTTTTACATGAAATCTGCATGTCTTAATTGTGCCCAAAATCTGAATTATTTTACACAAAATTTGGAGTTCTTTTTTACACAAAATCATGCTTGTTTTTATTAAATTCAATTTTATAGTCTAGTTTTACGAAAGAATGTTTTTTAATTCGAAAAGACTTGATAAATATTCCAAAGTACCAGGGAAAGACAACATCAGTTTAATATATGGAACTTTTGCAATAGAGCAGAACAGCTGCTTTCAAAAGCCGCCACACTACATCATTTTAAGTTACTACAACTTGTTAGTTGTCTGATTTGAATGTTGCTATTTTGGGTAAATTTTATTATGAAAAAGCAAATGAGAAGTGTATCGAACTGATGGCAACAAATATTTATTAAGTCCCAGTGTTGCCGTTTGATTATATTTCTTCTTGTCTTATAGTTCTGATTTCTAATTTTTATTTTTACAAAAAATTAATTTATTTTTATACAAAATCTGTAGCTTTTACACAAAATTAGCAGTTTAAAAAAAGCGGAATATATTTTTATCAATGTTTTAGACGAAATCTGTGTATTTTATTTTAGTCCGTATTGTTTTTTTATTTCAACCCAAAATCTTTGATACAATCATTCTGATACAAAAATCTGAATACATGTAATTTTTAACAAATTCTGAATGTTTCCCTTCTACAAAAAATCACGTTGGTTTTTCTTTTTATAAAATTTTAAAAAGCACTAAAAAATAAATCACAATAGAAAGTTCCAGCAATTCACAGTAAAACTCTTACTGCCGAAAATATATTCTTAGTACCGATTTATCGGGAACTGGAATATGCCTTTGGCCGCATACAAGTGATTTCCATGTCCATCGGCACATGACATGAATTAAATATGTCTTAAGGAAAAATTCTACTACAGCGGCAACACAATTAGCGTTGGAGAGTGACGGTTTTCAAAAACCGCTGCACTAAGTTATAAGCATCCTTTAGGAAACAACAATTAAAACATTAAACCAAACGTCTCACTAAAAATCTGCTGAAAAGTGTTTGTCTTAAAATTTGAGAAAATTTTAAGACCATCCCTCGTATTATTTTTTACACACTTGCAGTCATTTCTTTCACTTAATAAAATTCATTAAATCATCATGACTTTGCGGGTTTTATTTTTCTTGACTAAAATTTCATTAGAAAATAAATCACATTCTTTTCGATTCCATCATCTGCGTTAAACACGTTCAGCACTCCCCTTCAAAATGTTGGCCGGCAAAATGTATTCGGCTGGAATTTCCTCATTTCAAATTTGTTTTGTTCGGATTTCGTTGGAACTTTTTTTTTTTAATGTCGTCCAGTTTTCGTGCACTTGTTGTTCAATCGTCTAGGTAACAGTTTTGATATTAATTGATATCGTAATCGATTGTAAAAGTTGTGAAATTGTTAATAAAAAAAATTAATAATAATAATAAAAAATTACCACAAATTTATGAGACCGTCATAAAACACCTGCAAAATGTTTCTACTATTTTCGAAATGTTGAGAAAAATTGGCAGTCAATTTTAAAGAATCGCTTTTATGCTTTTCTGGCATCAAATATTTTTGTATTTATGATTTCTTAAAATTATATTTTAAAAATATCCTCTCATTCTTTATAGAATTTTGAATATATTTTCTTGAATAGAAGCAAATTATTTTGCATCAGACGAAGTTTTATTTGGACCTGTACAATTTGGTCCGTTTATTCGAAAAGATTCAGTAGCCAATTTTTATTCACTTTTCTGGCCATTTTGCACGACTTTTAGCAAAATTTCCGGTGATAACTATTTCGGGCTCTTACCAATAATTTCCTTACGGGGTCGCGCTGTCAAATATCGTTCCATATATATATTCCGAATACAGGGGGATTGAAAAAGCAATAGTTTCTTTTATCAGCTCTAATAAAATTACTTGAAGGAACTACAAAGTTGGCAAAATCACCCTATTTTGTAACGGTAGAGCTGAGTTCGGGACCGGGGCTTGTAGGCATAAGCCTACGACTTCCAGTAACCCTGTAAAAAGAAGTCTGGGATGATGGTTAAGTCAGCTCATCTTGCGGGCCATACTAAACCACTAAAGCGCTTCCTACACCATCTCCATTGTGACTCCTGTTGTGTTTGCAGTTGCATCGCCTCGTTGAAAGCCCACGGTTACCAAGTCTCGCTTATATAATTCCAGCCTTAAGAAATAGTACCCGTATTATCGTTGACGTTCATCGATATCGATGAACGTCTCACCACACCGTTTCGTTGGGCGAATCTACTGGTACGCCTGTGGAACTCTTGTACATGTTGGGTGATCCTAATCCTGAAATCTATCTTCTCAATTCCAGCGCAATGCCAGTCCTACTCATGATTTAATTATTGATCGTCGACTCAAAATCGTCCCCGCCACTGATAATCGGCAGTAATTGCTACTACACTGTTTACCCTTTGACGATGCAACATGTGGAAGTCGGTGACATAAATTTACTGTAGAGTTCGTCTGGAGACGCCCAATTGCATGACACTTCAGCTACTTGATGCTGGCTGCTTCAGTCAGCCGCAATATTTTCAACGGCGACCGCTCCCAGCGGTTAAGTCCTGTTTTAAATTTTTTTTAATAGAATAAAATTTCGTAGCTGGAATCATAAACATCGAATTTTAGAAAAAAAAAAACAACTGAATGAAGTGCGTGTTGCCAAATTTCTCTCCGTTCCAGATTCAACTGGCAGAGCATCTGACTATTAAAGGGCGTAGGCAAAAGCAGGTGCCCACTCAATCCACGCAGAAGCCTTGAATATTGATCGTAATTTTCATTAAAAATAAATTCTTCACATTAACCCTGATTGCCAGGAAGAATATGTGTCGAATTTGAGACCCCACAACAGCATTTAATTATTCCCAGATTATTCAGATCTTGTGTTTTGTCATCGATCAGTCTGTGGCCGTGCGATTTGACTTCCTTCCTTCCTTATTTTCTTGTTAGATTTTATTAAGCCAAATGTAACAGCTACTTTAATTAACCCTGGATGACTAGTCTTTTTATTGTTATATTTTTTTTTTTTGCATTAAAACTACTCTTCGTTGAATGGACGAACAATTTTTGAAAATAATTCTAGCGGAACAATTTTTAAAGTTTAAAATAAACGAAAGTATTTATTTTTAAATTTGTTTATTTAAAAAACAATAGAAAAAAAATATGACATAAAAATATATTTTGCTTTTAAAATTAGTTACAAATTTGAGCCGACATAAAAGAGTTATCTGATAACGATTAAATGAGCTTCGTCGATTCGGCGAACAGTAACCATCCAGGGTTAGTTCACTGAAGTCATGAAAAAAATAAAAGTTGCTGCGTGTGTGTTGGGGCCGCCTGTTCTGACTTCGCTTCTAAACATTTAATTTATAAAATGTTTCATTTAATTTAGAAAATTGAATGCCAGTAGATTTGGAAAATAATATTAAGTTTATTTGAATGATATTTTATTTAATGGGTTTTATTAAAATATTCTTCAAACCCTTCTTCAATTTCTGGGCCGCCTTCTGAAAGCTAATTTTTATAGTTACTGTTTTCAATCAAACTAAACTACATGTTAATATTTATATAGGCTAAATTGTTCTAACTTAGTTAAAATCTCAGAAAGACATGAGCAGAGCTCTGCTGTGTAAGTTGAATAAAACTGATGTTGACTTCCTTGTGCCAAGAATATTTATCATCATGTCTTTCTGAGATTTAAACTAAGTTAGAACAATTTAGCCTATATAAATATTAATATAGCAAAATAAAAATGTTCAGTAAAAATAAAATCATATAAAATACATGTATTTTATGTATATAAATTACCGCAGTTTTCCATCCCTGATTGTTATTTTTTTTTCAAACAACTAAAATATCATTTCAAACAAAAGTTATGGAACCGCCTTCTCAAGACTAATTTGCAACGTTTTTGTTTTCATTGAAACAGATTTGGAAGACTATATTTCATTTATATAAATTACCGCAGTTTTCCACCCCTGGTTATTTATTTTTTCAAGCAATCATAATTTTATTCCATTTTTTATAGCATTTTTTATAAAATCGTTTATTGAAGACTAATTTTTAAAGTTTCTTGTTTCTCTCAAGTAGATTTAAAAACTATATTTTATTTATATAAATTACAGAATTACAGTTGTCTGTCCCTGATTGTTTTTTTTTTTCAAAACAACTATAATTTTATTTGCAACAAGAAATATATTTTTAAATATAACCGCCTTCTGAAGACTAATTTTTAAGGTTTCTGTTTTCTTTCAAATAGATTTGAAAAACTATATTTTGTAATACATGCAAATTAACGCAGTTGTCCATCGCTGCTTGTTTATTTTTTTAAAGCAACTATAATTTTCATTTAAACAAAAAAGTTTTTTTTGGAATTCTGGGAGCTCCGTCTGAAAACAAAGTTTTAACGTTTGTTTTCTTTCAAATAGATTCGAAAAACTATATATTGTTTATATAAATTACCGAGGTTGTCCATCCCTGACTGTTAATTTTTTTCAAGCAAATACAATTTTGTTCCAAACCATATGGTTTTTTAAATTCCAGAATCGTTGTTTGAAGACAAATTTGTAAAGTTTCTGTTATTGTTCAAGCAGATTTGAAAACTATATATTATATATATATAAATCATCGCAGTTTTCCATCCCTGATCGATTGTTTTCTCACGTAACTACAATTTTATTTCAAAGAAAGATTTCTCTTATTCTGGAGTCGGTGTTTGAAGTCCCATTTTCAACTTTTCTGTTTTCCTTCAAGCAGAGTTGAAAGACTATATGTTTCATATATACATATATAAATTATATCATTTCTCCATCCCTGATTGTTTTTTTTTTTCTTAAAAAACCTATAATTTTATTTCAAACCAAATATTTCTTTTATTAATTCTATGATCGCTGTTAGAAGACTAATTTTTAAAGTTTCTTAATTTTCATTCAAGAATTCGTTGTGTTGAATTAATTTTCAATTGAATTTACAATTTTATTTATGAATTTAATAACAAGTAGAACTTGATTTATGTTGAGTTTGTTTCAGTAGTTGTTGTTTTTTTTTTTAAGATAAAAATCTTTTCAAAATAATAAAGTATTTCGTCTGAATTGTTTTCTACAACTTTAACATGTTCATAAACTTGCAACACGGCAGAGGAGGAACGAACTGAACTTTTTTTTTCTTATTTATTTATATATATTTTTTTGTAGTATAAAACATAAAATAAAAATAAAATTAAAAGTAAAGAAAAAAAGAAATAAATAAAACTTGCTGACCGCATTTAAATACAACAACTGCGATCAACGTCAACATCATTTACATTAAATAATAATAAAACATAAAACTAAAAAACAAAAAAAAAACTAAAATTAAACAACAACAAAAAATCCAACACACAAGAGACAAGTACGCTGGATTCATGTGAACACATGCAGATTGAAACAACTTGACAATTATCCATATTGTCATCTAAGAGGGGTTTCGCTTGCTACTCCGTCTGTCTGTCCGTCCGTCCGTCTGTGTGTGTGTCTGTCCGTCTGTCCGTCTCATACTTAAGCTTTTAGTAAATGTGTGCTGCTTCCATTTAGTACTCGTTTGTTATAAACACATCCATCATGTTAGATTTTGCTTTTTTCTGTGCTCGTATTGAAATCCATATTCGCATCTCATTTAGTTTGTGTATTGGACAGCCTGGACAGACTGGGGCTTTAGTTACTCGTACTCATAATATTTATTAGATACAACTATTGAGATAGAGTGACAACTGACATGGCAACGGATCATGAGTAGCTGCGCTCTCGTAGTAAAATCCATGTAAATGCTGTTGTTTTGACTGTACGATCACGTACAATTGAATAAACCCTCATTTTATTTTATTTCGTTTATTTTTAATAGTTTTATTTTAAATTATTTCTTCTTTTTTTCCAAGTCACCATCCTAATTTCTGTTTAGCCGCAAGTGATACACATTCGGACTAGTGGATTTCGTGGATTTCCTAAGTACATGCGTGCGCACGTTCAAACTTGTTCGTTGTAACTTTTATTGTAGTTCCCGTAAACTCTCTTCTATTTTCTACTTGTTTTTTTTTCTTTTTAATTTAATTTTTTATTTTTTGCCTGCATTGTCATACACAATGTCAATTAAATTATGGGTCATGTGGTAATAAATACGAGAAAATCTCTGTTGAAATAAACACTCGTCCATAATTCACATAATTAAAAGAAATCTATACCCGAGACCGCATTAGACAAGATTAATTGAATGTTGGAAGGAAAAAACTCCTATATAAAAAACAAAATCAAATGGAGAAAACGTGGTACGACAGAGAAAATGAAAGTGCTGCGGTATTTGAATAAATATCATGATCAATTGAGAAAGTTTAGAACGTGTTTGAAAGTCCACAAACCAGGAAGGAGGGCTAGAAAGTGTGGTAAAATAATGTGAATTGAGTAGTTCCCTTCAATGCGACTATTCTACGACACAATTGTGTTGTCAGCATAATGAAATTGATCCTAGAAAATATTAATTGAATCGTGCCACTTCCTGCCAGCTTGAATACTTGAAATGCAGATGCTGAAGCCTTAACCGAAAGTGTCAGTTATATTACAGAGCATTTGACCGAGTTAATAACTAAAAAAGACACCTTAAATATTTCTAGATAATTCTATTATGTCGCACGTGAAACCAAAATAAAATGTATTTTTAAAATTTAAAATGAGTTGTAAATGTATTTAATTCAAACCAATAAACACAGTAAAACTTTCAGCTGTTGGCTGAAGTAGAGAGACCCAAGACTACCATGCCTCAGGTCCCGAGTTCGACTCCTCACTCAGTTATGGAATATGGTGTCGAATTTTACAGAACTGCTTTAGTGCAAGATTGTGTTAATTGTTTGACGACTTGTCCCAATGACGAAGGCCTAGCACCCTCTTTCGTCGGTACCTGTAGCAAAAGTATTCATCGGCGAAGTAAAAAAGTAAAAGTAGCTACAGCGAAATTAGCTATTCTCTATGCTCCCTTCATCTGTCCCCTTAGCACTATCCCCTCCTTTTCCAGTTCCAGCGGAATGCATTGCACAGGTAGGGGCCGTCCCCTGAGCGCTGGTCCTACTCATAAATAAAATAAAAATAAAAACAAAAAGGTTTAGCTTAAGAAATAAAAACAAAATTATGTAAATAATTAATTTTGAAAAACAGGGCATGAAAAAGTTAATCCGGCGGCAACTCAGAAATTTAATAAAAGTTGGTTACACTTCTCGTACGCTTTTTCATAATAAAACTGGTGCAAACAGAAGCTGTTATCACATGGAACTACTTCATCTAACAAGTGGTAATAAATAAAAAATAATCATGACGATGAAAGTGTAGCGGCTTTCGAAAACAGCTGTTCTGCTATGCTGTGTAAGTTGAATATATAAAACTTATATTGATTTTCCCTGGTGCTTTGGATTATATATCAAGTCTTTCAAAACTAAAAATAGTTTTTTTCGTAAAAAAACGGCAACGCTGTATTTGCTTTTATTTTCTGCGGAGCTTACCCACGATCTTCCAAAGTTTTTCTGGCAAAGTTAAGTCGTCTGGCTGACTTAGAAACTTGATTTAAAAAAATAAAACTATTTTGAACAAAAAAAAAAAACAAATAATAATAATAACCAAGAGCGGCAACACTGACAATCATGACTATTGTGTTGATTTCTTCATACATATTCGGAGTTTAGACACGATCGTCCAAAGTTTTTTATTCCAAGGTTAGGCCTTCTTAGAAACCTGTTTTAGAAGAATAAAAAACAATTTTGAAAAAAATAATAATAACCAAGAGCGGCAACACTGGCGATCACGACTGTTTTGTTGGTTTCTTCATACTTTTTTCGGAGTTTAGCCACGATCTTCCAAACTTTTTATTGCCAAGTGAAGCCTTCATGTAAATCTAGACTTAGAAAGCTGCTTCAAAGATCGTTATTTCTGTTTCGAAAATAATTTCGTTGGTTGTTGTTCAAACAAAACTTTTTAAATACCAACAACAATTTCAAAAAATCAGTTTTATATCACTCGTGTGTTGAATATAAATATTTTTTAGCTGAATTTTAAAGAAACAACATCTGAAGCGAAAAGCAACAGATACAACTTTTCAAGGGGGTGTTTACCGTGGGCGATGCGTCTGCGGATAAAGAAGGCTTTAACACACACAACTAAACTCTCTTGAAAATCTGAGTTCTCCGTTTAACCAGTTTCCAATACAACGAAGCGCCGTTTTGTCAGTTCATCTAAAACGATGTTTAATGCGAATAAATAAAAATAAAAACACTCTAAAACTTGGAAATATTGTGGACTGAAAGAGTGTCTTTAACCCTGACAGGATTTAAAATTAAAAAGAGAAAAAAAGACATAAAAATGTGTATTTATGAAATGAGATCAAAATATGCCGATAAAAGCTCATAAACACGCAGTTAAATCATTCTGAAATACGGCTGGTGGAGAGTCTTCCATACGCTGTTTGAAAGGAATTAATATTGTGGCCGTACTGTTTCTGCCAACTTGTTGAAAAGTTCACACGCTGCCTTTTTTGTTTGTTTTGCTGAGATGCTGCTTTGCGAAAGCCTTCCTTCATGCAGGCTGAGGGTGAGCTTCATGCAGGCTGCTGTGATGGCGACGCGACGTGTTGGAAGTGTGATCTTCATTGCAACCTGCTGGTGCACCAAATTATTTATAAGTTGTTCAAATCATTGTAATTATTCAATTAGGATCACTTGTTGCCAAAATTAAAAAAGAGAACTTTCAAATACATAACACACACACACTCTCTCTCTGAAGGAGTGAAAAGCATGTGCGATGAATGTTGGCGAACTTCCCGTGGAGAATGAATAACTGTTTTCTTAATAAGCGGTTGCGTGCGTAACTCATTTGCAACAATTTGAAATGGGAATTCATATTTTATTGGAATGCTTGCGAACGTGACAGTTTTACCCATAAAACTCTTATAAAAATCAGTGTTTATTATTCTTCGTGAAGTATTCAAAACCCAGCGACCATCGTTCTTATTTAGAATTCAATTTAGGCATTTTGTAGAGCACATGATATCTTTCACTATTAACTTAAATTTATTGCCACTCTCTGATGTTTCGTGTTGCGCTGCGAAAAAATTTCAATGATAAAATACGTTTAATCTGAAACATTTTATAAAATGTATCATGCGATATTTTTACTTTCGCCTTATATTTAGAATTTCATGTGCTTTTTGCTTTAGAAAAACTTAGTTTATGAACACAAACAGTTTTTCAAGAAATATCGCATGCGAGATATTTAATTTTTGTAAATGTTCAGTCTTTGCTGTACTGTTGGCTTCAGAATCTAATACTCGGTTATGTAAATAAGTTAAGATAAATGCGTTCTTATAAAAAAATGCATGCGATATATTATATTTCTTACACATATTGGGAGTGTTTGCAACAAGAGATCGTAGCACATCAAAGTGTGTATATCAAAACTTTATTATATTCTGAAATCTTCTTCCTAAAAGCTAAACCGTTTCCACAATTTCGTCTTACTGCTGAACTTTCAAATAAACTTTTCTCTATAATAATATAATAAAAAGAATATTGCATGCAATATTATTATCCTCTGTCAATTTTTCTAATTTTATATGACTTTTACTTAAAAGAATTATGTTAAGGAAGATAAAAAGGTTAAATTTTCTAAAAATATCTCATGCGATTTTTTTCATTTCACCTTATATTCAGAGTTTCAATGCTTTTTGCCTTAGAAAACATTAATATAAGAACACAAGTGGTTTGTTAAGAAATATCGCATGCCATACTGTTTGCTTAAAAATAAATACGCTGAGATGCAAATAAGTTAAGTCAAATGCGTTCTTATAAAATAATGCATGCGATATATTATATTTCTTACACATATTGGAAGTATTTACACGCAAATACGCCATGTTTACTATGCCCAAACCCTTAATGCCTTTAGTTGACTTGTTTTTGTGACACTTTCAATAGTAAACCGCCACACTTTTTTCCACGAATAAAGTCTGGTGCAATATTTGACTAGGACACGGGTATGTTGATATATACATTTTTTTTATATGCTCAATAGACAAATTATATTCCCATGCTATATATTTATTTTCCGATCATGTTCAGACTTTGCTATGCTGTTTGTATGAAAAAATATTTTTTAACATAAATACGCTGATTTAAATACATATATGTTCAAATCTCTCATGCGAGATATATTTCTTCTGCTAGTGTTTGGTATGAATAATAATTTGCCAAGGAAAAGAATTGTTGTCGCAGTCGGGCTTTAAATACTAATACAAATAAAATACGTACTGAAAAGTAAAATATTGCATGCGATATTAAAAATATGAATAATAGTTTGCCGAGGAAGAAAAATGTTTTAGCATTCGGACTGTAAATGGCTGAAGATTAACTAAACTAAATGCCTGCAATACGTTTTGAGAAATAAAAAATGTCGCATGAGATATTATAAATTATGAATTTAGATCGATGAGGAAGGTGTTATCCACTGTTGTGATGTAAATGTCTTAAGGGTAATATCAAACGCATTTAAAAGCAAAAAATATCGCATGCGTTTTTATAAAACATGATTAGTAGGAAGAAGGCTTTTGCCAAAGTCCAAACATTTTGCAAATTATAAAATATCTTATGCGATATCATAAAATATGAATAAAAAGTCGCCAAAGAAGGAAGGTTTTTGCCGCAGTCCTGCCTGAAGGTTAATAGAAAATGTTTCAAATACGTGTGGAGAAATAAAAATTAACGCATGCGATATTAAAAAACATGGTTAATTATTTGCCCAATAATATATTTACCGCAATAGGACTGCAAAGGCCTGAAGGTTAATATCAAGTGCTGGTAATAAGCATGGAAAAATAAAATATCGCATGCGATATTAAAGAAGTCGTATCTATTTAAACGAATGTCTCCACAAAATTTATTTTTATACCAAATGACTTACGAAAGCTTAGGAATCAGCACAAATTATAAATCTCGCATGCGATATTTATTGACAACTTGTAAACTTAGCATGAATAGCCGTAAAAAGTTTATTTTTCACCGCAATCATCATACGAACATTTTAGTGTAGTCAGATAATTAATATGTAGCATGCGATATATGTTAGCAACTTGTTTTACTTAGCGTTAATATCCTAGAAACTTTATTTTTCACATAAATCACCATGTGAAAGTTGTAAAACTGTCAGGCAACAAATATGTAGCATGCGATAAATTTTAGGAACTTGTTTTACTTAGCTTATATATTCTAGAAAATTTATTTTTCACCAAAATCACCATGTGAGAGTTGTAAAACTGTCAGGCAACAAATATGTAGCATGCGATATATATTTGAAAAATGCATTTTATTAATTTTTTATTAAGCAAATTATATTAAAACTATATTTAAAGGCATAATTTTTTAATGGCAGCATGCAGAAATAAGTAACACGATTTTTGTGTTATTTGAAAAATTTTATTTGTCAAATTAGTTTCAGTTGAAATGTGGCAGTTGCTTTATAAATATAACATTTATAAGGCTGTACTACTTAATACGCTTGTATTGGTAAAAAAAATTAAAATTATTTCTTGCAACACTTTCAATCTGTTTGTTAGTTTCCATATGATTCATGGAAATTCCTGGCTGTCTGCCACTAAAATATGAGAAACAAAATACAAACTTTTTCTGTATTTGATTTAAATTTCTGATAGTTTTTTTCCTTGTGTTTTACAATTTCGTTTTTTGTTTTCCTTTCAAAAGCTCAAAAATCGCCCACCTCAATGAAATTAAAAAAAAGTTATATTTCATCGATATAAAATCCATCACACAACCAAAAACCTCAGAACGGCAAAGAGCAGACTTTAAAAGATAAAAAACAACAAAATTTACGCATAAACACCGCACGAGTACATATTTTCGGGTAAAGCCTTCTTTTTGTTATGGATTGTTCTGAAAGGGAGGAATTGTGGCGTATTTTTTTATTTATTTTTATATTAAAGAGGCCTCCAGTTAAACGGCAACGTTGAGCTGAATCCTTGTGTTGGGCCTCACTGACAGCATTTGGCTGGTTGGTGGTTTGACTGGTGTGTCACGCTGCACTTTTTTACACTTTTAAAAGTAAAAGGCTGATGCCTGTTGTTTTATAAATAATAAATTTATAATTATTGTTATTATCGCGTAACAAAAATCGCATTAATTGGCTTCAGCAGAGAGCATGAATTGCTGTGGAACGCAGATAAAATCTGTTGAAAAAAGTTAAGCAAATATTTTAAGCAATTTTTTTTTTTCATAAAACTTTTTTCGATTGGGAACCTTGAACCAGGATTTTATATCCTAAATCTAGAGTTGAGTGGTTTGGGGGCCTCAAATCATTTTTTATCCTCTTCTTCATATAAATTGTTCTTTAATTTGTTGTAAAAGGAAATTTTGAAGTTTCTTGCGTTCTCTTTTCCCAAATAACTCTCTTGTGTAAAACTCTTTTAACAGCCAAAAATTTGAATATCGACAGACATTAAATAAATTTCAGATTTACAACAATTATGCTGCTTCTTCATCCATTATATTGTCTCTCATGTTACAACAACTCAATTTCCTCCCGCTCAATAAAAACACAAAATTTGTTGAAATAATTTTGTCATACAAAAATATTTCGAATCATGTTCATGTTAATAAGATCGTTTATCAATGATCTACTGATCCTTTTTTTTTTTTTTGCTTAAAAACCATTTAAATTTGTTTTGTTTTTCTGTCTCTCCTGTTCGATGTGTTCACATTTACACTCACTCACACTGGTTTCAACACACACACACACACACAACCACACTCACTCATCATAGATACACACTCGTCACCGGTTGTAATTTGTGGGCCGTTATTGTTGACATACTAAATTTGAAATTTATACAACAATTTGTTGCTGTTGCTTTTTTTAATAATCTTGTACATTAAATATGAGTTTTTTTTATCTCAAAATCGTTTATGAAACTTTGCCACAGTTTTGCCAAGCGAAAGATGAAAAAGTCGGCTAAAAACTGGTAACTGACACATGCGCTCTTGATGACTGGGTTTGTTTTGTGATATAAATCTTTTATTAAAGGAAATTGCAAAATATTGTCAGCTTGAGAAGAAACGAAAAGCAGTGCATGAGATATTTTTAATATACGAGTTGCAAACACACACATCCGAACCGTGTGTGCATTTTCCAGCCATTTTTCCAACATCCATCTGAGGCTGGGCAATAGAAATTAACATGTAAAACTGATTTCAGTACATTCCGATTGAAACGGAAAGCAAAAATGTTAATATTTCATGCAAAATCTAGTGAAGATTTTATATTTAATATTTAATAACTTTTTATTCTTCCAGAAGCTTCTAGTTCGAAGTACTTTCCTTGAAAGTACTTTTTCGCAATAAACTTTCTCTGCTTAAAAATAATTTTTTTAATAAGACGCACTTATTTATTAGAGGTTACTTCTCAAAATATTTTAAACAAGAATGATAAAGAAAAATTATAAGAAGATCGTTTTTAAATAGTACTTTATAAAAAAGTACTTTCCCAAAAGTACTTTTAAGCAATACTTTTCTAAAAAGTATTTTCCAAAATTAACTTTTTGAAAAAAGATATTTTTTAAACAGTAGTTTCTAAAAAGTACTTTATAAAAAAGTACTTTTTCAAAAAGTACTTTTAAGCAATATTTTTCAAAAAAGTATTTTCCAAAATTAACTTTTTGAAAAGTACTTTGAAAAAAGATATTTTTTAAACAGTAGTTTCTAAAAAGTACTTTATAAAAAAGTACTTTCCCAAAAGTACTTTTTCAAAAAGTACTTTTAAGCAGTACTTTTCAAAAAAGTATTTTCCAAAATTAACTTTTTAAAAAGTACTTTCTAAAAAGATCTTTTCAAGACAGTAGTTTCTAAAAAGTATTTTTTTAGTAAGTACTCTCTGAAAGTAACAAAAGTACTTACTAAAATAATACTTTTTAGAAACTACTGTCTTGAAAAGATCTTTTTAGAAAGTACTTTTTAAGAAGTTAATTTAAGAAAATTTTTTTCAAAGTACTGCTTAAAAAGTACTTTATGAAAAAGTCCTTTTAGGAAAGTACTTTTTTAAGAAGTACTTTTCAAATCGATATAATTTGATAATAAAACAACATTTGAAACGTCCAAACCTGCCTTCTTTAAGGGAACTACTTTTGAAAAGGTTTTATTTTTAAAGTTCTTTCTTGTAATTACTTTCTTCCATGCATACAATTTTTTAAAAGGTACTATTTAAGAAGTACTTTTTCAATATATTATGTAGTTTCTAATAAGAATACTCTCTATATATATAAATTTTAAAAAGTTAATTAAAACTAAAATTTTGTAAAATATAGTGTTGGAAATGGTAGTTTTTTATAGGATCTTTTTGAAAATATAACTGGTAAAAAAGTACCTTTTAAAAAGACTTTCTTAAATACACACATAACAATGCATACGTACGTCAAAAATATACTTATTGTAAAGGTACTTCTTAAAAAGATACCTTCTGAAAAAGAACTTTCAAAAAAGGTACTTCTTGAACAGGTACCTTGTAAAAAGGTACTTGTTAAAACTATACTTCTGATGAGGGAACTTTTTAAACAGATACGTTATAAGAAAATAGTTTTTAAAATGGTATTTTTTGTAAAGGTACTTTTTACGCAAAGCACTTTTTGAAATTGTACTTTTTAAATGAATATATTTAAAATTGTGCTTCTAAAATGGATTGGATCAATTTAAAAAGGTACTTTTAAAGAGGGTACATTTTGAATATGTACTTTTTTAAAATATATCGCTTGAAAAGGTATTTTTGAAAAGATACTTTTCAAGAAGGTGCTTTTGAAAAGTTTAATTTTTAAAAAGCTACTTCTCAAAGGTACTTCTTCTTTTTTAAAAAAGGCACTTTATTTTTAAATTTACTTCTAAGAAGGGTACTAGGCAAAAAGGTACTTTTTCAAAAAGTATTTTTTTAAATCGTACTTATGAAATGATTTCTAGTTAAAAAGAAACTTTTTGAAAACGTAATTTTGAAAAAAGTACTTTTTGAAAAAGCCTTTTTTGAAATTCTCTTCATTTAATGCTTGAGTAGAGGCCATGCCCTGAGTGCAGGTCCTGGCTAAAAATAAACCGCCTAATTTATAGAAAACAGTTATATAAAGGAGGCTCATAAAATACATTTTTGTAAGGACGTTTTTTATTAGCCTGTCGTTAATCGGAAAATTTCCAGTTCCCGCTATGAAAATGGAAAATTTTCAAAAATCGGCAAGTTACTGGTTTTACTCCGGTTGGAAAAAAAATCGAGTTCTCCTCAGAGCTCGACGTTTTAAGGTTCCGAGGAACTTCGATGAGAAGCCGTCACCATGCCTGTTTATGTGTGTGTGCGTGCGTGTGTGTATGGATTCGTGTATCATGTATTTAGTCGGCTTATAACTTTGGTATGCCTTGACCGATTTGCACTAAACTGATGGCGTTCTAAAAAGTTCTGCTGAACGATGCCAACCTGTAGATTTCTAGAAATTTTACAAAACTTGGAAAAACATTTCTTCATGACTTTAAACGGCCTTAACGATAGATTCACATATCACAGGGGCGTGTCCTTTAAGGTGCACCGTTTTCCATATTCTTTTTAATAAACTGGGCCTTAACAATATATTTTGAGTGACTAATTCCTTAAAACGATACTTTTTAATACGGTTTTCTAAGGAGAATATTTTTTGTAAAATGTAAAGTGTTTAAAACTATTTTAAATAAAAGTTTTTTCATTAAAAAGTTACTGATTCGTGTGTAGTTGTCATGGCAGGAGTTTTTCTAGAAGATAATTTTTGCAAAATTATCTCAAAGAGTTATTTTTTGAACTGCATTTTGTTGAAAAGGCCTTTTCTTTATGTGTAAATTCTTTAACATCAGCCTTTCATAAGTTTGGTAGGGCTTTTTAACAACTTTCTCTTTCAATTTGAAATACCAGTTTTTTCGAATCTGGCATGAAACTCAATAAATTATCGCCACTGAACGAAATGAATAGATTTTCACTTAAACAACTTTGGGATTTATTGGAAATTTATTTTCAAAAACAAAAGGAATCGGTCGAAAATTGCACTAAAATATACAAAATTTGTACCCGCTGCCATAGTGTTTTTACTTCGTCCTTTTCGCTCTATTATTTCATAGAAACAGCACTTCCAAATCCTTTATGCTACGAAGTACATCTCATTTAATATATTTTCCAGTCATTCGGAGCAATTTTCTTACTTTAATAAAAACAATTTTCAACTACATGAATTATATTTTAGAAAAATTCTCTTAATAGTCTTCATCCTTAAATATCCATCTCTTTTGATTACATCTTCAATTTGTAAAGACACAAAGTCACAGAAGAGGGTTTCGTCTAACTAATTGGCAAGAAAAAGTATCAAATGGAAACTGGATTTCACAAAACACTTGTTACAACAATGCAACAACACAACACTTTCGTCCTCTGCCTGCTGGAAACTGCAGCAGGAATCCTTTTTGAAATAAGAGGAAACCCGAACGAACGACATTAAAATAAAATTCTACTCTGTCCTGCAGTAGTCAGTCGCACATGCTTGTCAGTGTGTTGCTGTTTAGTAAAACGAGTGCTGCCGCAGACTTCTCAGGGCAGTTGGTTGAACAATTTGATGCCAATTAAGGAATTCAACTTTAATACATCAAGCATTTGGCCATAACATTTAAACTGTTCGAGTATCTAAAAGTATTTCATTAAAGACTTAATGCAGGGGACTTAATTTTATTTATTTATTTTGTTTTTGTTGTTGGTTTTGTTTACAATTTCACGTGACGGTTACAGTTTGTTGAGTTCACAAAAGTTTGGTTTTAATTCATATTATTCGTATCATTCGAGACATTTATAAATATAAGCGTTTTCCCTTTTTTTTTTTTGTAAATAATCACAATAATAAACGAAAAGTTAAATTTTATAAAATCACTAAAGCATAAAATTAAAAAAAATGGAAAGAACTGAAACAGATTATGATAAGCAACAAAACAATTACAATGACATTTTGTCATCGTTTTTATTGTTTTAAAATCATGCATTTTCATTTCTGAAACCGAAAATATTCCCACTGAGAGGAAAAATATTTAAAAATAAAAAAAAGTAAAAATAAAACTGAAATGTCATCGTCCGAAAACTGATGGAAACAGAGTTACACTCGTTAAAATAAATAAATTGCAAGCCGGAGCCATTAACGAACACAGAGAGAATGAATGTAAGTGCGAGAGAATAAACGTGTGTTTAGAAAAAAACAAGTAAAAGTGCTATATTCGGCTGTGCCGAATCTTATACACCCTTCACCAACGTACGTCTGGCGTTACATATATTTTTAAGTACCAATTTGTTCTTCTCAAATTATAAAATAGTTTAATTACCAAAAAAAAAAAAAACCGCAGCTGCCTTATTGGTTTTTTTTAGGAATGAAAAAAAAACGATTTCCCATCCCTGGAAACGAAATTTTTGTTTTTAATATATTCTTATCAGCGCAAATTTTCATGATGTATAAAGCAGTTTTATTTAAGTAAAACTTGAAACTTTTAAAAATTTCAGTTATTACATGTACTACAAAATAAAACTTAATTTCCCATCCCTGGAAATTTTGTTATATATTTTTAGTTTTTAATAGACAATTGAGGCCTACCAAAGCATGGAGTAGTCTAAATTTACAAACAAACAAAAAAATAATTAGTTTCTGGTATTAAATTTGCTTCGAGAAATAAATGAAATGAAAGCAGCTCTGGAACCGTATTTCAGATTTTTCTGATACCACTCTATTTAAGTTCATTTTCAATCCATCAGTCCAAGGTTGAAGTCTCACTCTTCTTGGGACTTGGGAAAACCGCTTTCACATACAGACAGACGGACATCGCTCAATTGTCATCGCTATTCATAAGAATCCAGAATATATATAGAACTTTGTGGGTTCGCATGTTAATATCGAAGAAATTGCACACGGAATGTCAAAACCCTTTCAGTTTTTTTGTGAAGGGCATAATAAAATTGAAAGCAATTAAAAGCATTTCGAATGCTTCAACGAATCAGTGAAATTAAACGAATCTCAGCCTGACTTTTAGGCTGGATTTCTGAGATCTCAGTTAAACTAAGTTTAGCTAATCTGAAAACAAGCGTTTGCCGTTTATTACCAAGTTTTTATAGGAAATTACTTCCGATTTAATTTTTTTAATTTTAATATTAATTGTCCAATTTTTTTTAATTTTGATATTAATTGTCCAATTTGGCATACTCAATTAGAGGCCAAATAAAATACAAACCCTTTTTTTCATGGCGCTTAAAATATATAAACAGTTTGATTTTTCTTCAAGCCGCTTGTCAATCACGACAATGTCGCCTATACCATGCCATATCACGCAATAAATCAATTGCTAAACGTGCTGCACTGCAATTTGCTGCGTCTTGTTGTAACCAAATGCCGTTTATGTTTAGCTGTAAAATGCAACAAAAAAAAAAATTGGTTCAACATGGCCCGATAGCTCTCGCCATTGACCACAACGACAGCGTTATTCTAGTATTTCGATAAAAACAACGACTGATAACGCCGTGAGTGTTTTAAATACAGCGATCAGCAAGTTTAAGTCTAATAAATTGAGAGGAAGAAGAGTATTCAAATAACGATCAAAAACTGCACAAATTTTTTGTTCACGGTCACAGAAATGCAGCAGCCTCAGCTATCAGACTGTTGTTATCGATAACGATTATTCTCATGCAGCTAAAAAGCACTCGATAAGTCCTATTTAATAAATTGAGCACAATTAAAACTTTAATTGCATAAATTGTCCAATTGTGCAATTGAGGCGCATTTCGAACTTTTTAAATAAGAATTTCTACGTTAAATTTAATTATTTCTTTTAACAGTGGATACTAGCAAAAACGTCTCAGTCCTGATTTCGAGTCCACTTATTCTCCCACCATCATTTCGTTGTCCAACTCTTGCTTTATTCAAACTCTTAACGCATCTACTTTCGCTAAAATCTATTAATTCGTGGTATTGTGAGAGAAAAAGTTGCCATTATACAACCGTATTATGTAGGCCGCAATCGAACTTGCGACTACGACAAGTTGCAATAGAATACACACACAGAAATTAGGATCTTGTGGCAGTTGAATTTATAGTTACGACAAATTTTAGTACAATAAAAATATATTGAAAAATTTTCCTTATTCTATGACAGTTTATCGTGCTCACAATTTCGTCTACGACTTATATAATACGCATGATGGAAAAATGTTTTTAAAGACTTTATTGACTTTGCAGTCGTTTCTAGTCCGTATTATAACACGATTCGAGGAACATTTAGAATACCCAAAATGTTGACAATTTGAATCCAGAAAAGCTCCTGATAAATATGAATATTTTAAAGGAACTTTAGCCGATTCCGTTGAAAGTAAGAGGGGGAAAGAAATAGTCTCAAGCATAGAAATAGTTGGCATGGCAACGCTTCTGTTGTTAGTTTGTGGATGGTGTCAAGGAAGAGAGTGTTTTTCTACTTGTTCTTCTTCAGTTTTTCAATCGTGGGCTTATCAAATGCGTTTAAAGCTCCTTTGTTGTAAGTCTCGTATGCTGTTTTCTAAAAATACCTCAAACTTCCTGATAAAGAAACATGCAAGTAAAATATTTAAACTAACTGAATTAAAATTGTTTGAACAAATTTCAATATATAATTTCGTATTTAATTTGAAATTTACGTTATGAAAATCTTATTTATTTTTTTTTCTTCCAACAACAACAACACTCGCTGGCATATAATAAGTATTTTCCATTTGATTGTTTATGCTAATAAATTTAAAAAGTTTCTTAGAAATTTAATAAAACAATATTAAAACAAATAACTACAGTTGATGTTGTTGTTGCTGTTATTACAACTAATATATTTCTTTTTTTACAACAATAAACAATAACATTTTACCACGACATGCTATTGTTCAAAAACAAATAACAAAACAAAGCAACAGCAAAAAAGTTTTTCAAAAATCTACTTGAGTTTTTCCAAAATTATTTTCAATTGCATTGTTGTAGTTGTTCGCTGCTACATTCTATACATTGTTAAGAGGGTTGCAGCAATAAAATGCTGGAAAAAAAATTGAAATAAAATAAAAATAAAGTTCGTTTATGAATGTTTTCGCCGCTGCTACAACTATTTTCTTTGTACGATAAATGTAATTGTAATTTTTTCGCTGCTGTTACTTTGTTGTACAACAATTGCGTGTTTTAATATAAAAATCTGAAAAATAGTTTTTTTTTAGTTGTAGTTTTGTTGTTGAAAAAACAATGGCTTTTGTTTACAAAAAAAAAGGAAAAAAAGACGAAATAGAAAAAAGTTACGCAATCCGTCAACCATGGCAATCAAAAGACAAGAAATACGGACTGACGTCGTTGGTTGGTTTTATTTATATAATTTATAGAAAAAATTTACAAAAAATGTGCGTGTAGGGAAATTCAAATTTGTGGGAATATAAATCATTTATTGCAGGCAATCATGCCGGGCAACAGACAAAGTTGCAAGTCAAGAAAGTTAAATTTATGCGATGGTCGTTCGTATTCACCTTTAATTTTATTTCTCAAATTGACTTGAAATTTACTTTATTCGGAGGATTATGTTGTGGCATTTCAGTTCAAATACAACTTCGGGGGTATGACAGCCATGGCTGGCTCAGATGTAGTCCAATCGAGAGATCCAATTTTCAATGACTTGTTAGAATATGCGTGGCCTTATATCGGCAATAAAGCATTAAACACAATAACGACAGCAGACTACACGAACACCGACTACAAAAGTCGTTGGCTACAATTGTCGCCTCGTAGTCAGCTACTTAATTATTTGTAAAACAACACCACCACATCAATAACTATGTGTTGTTGTTTGTAGTAGAATTATCTTCATACGCCAGTGTAGCCGCTTTCATATATTTAATACTCTTAAATTGTGTTATTCCAATAAAATATATATAAAGTCCACAGTATGTGACAAAAAATCATTTCATTAGCTGGGATATATAGTTTGTGGTTTCTTTTTGTATAATAAAACAGTATATTTTCAAGTTTACAATAATTGGATTTATTTATATTAGACTGGCAACACTGCATCTACTCATTGTCGTTCATCAAAATAGAAATTAGTTTAATTTGACTACAACCACAAAAACAGCAGAGACACCAACCCGTAGCCGTGTTGTCTGTAGTAGTAAAAACAATCACTCTCATATACGCACATGGATTCTATTTTTGACAAGTTGTAGTCTGTAGTCTGCTGTCATTATTGTGTTTAATGCTTAACGCGGCGACTGTTGTCGTCCTCCAGGTGGCCAATCGTTTCTGGCTTATTGGCGTAGTCTAACGACTTCACATATCCGCAGAGAAAATAGTCTTGTGGCGCTTAAATCAACAACAGCTGTCAGCCCAAGTCACGAGTGTGAAACCAGACACTATCTGGGGTTACCAAACGTTTAGTTCCGTAAATCAATTGTGACAAGTTTCGCCGTCTTGTTGAAATCGCAGCTCCTGCTTTTCATGACTGCTCAATTGATAAACGAAAACGTCAGTCGTCAGGGCTCCATAGCTCAGCTTTTCGCCAGACCTGAATAGCCTGGCTAGTGTGGAGCTGGTTAGAATTTCGGCCTTCCTCAGGACCACAGGATGGCTCAGTACGGCAGAGGATAACTCATAAGCAGTCCTCTGCTTAAAGGTATCACAACGGAATTGATTTAACGGATCCAAGTGCATTGTCTCGACAATGGCCCTAATAACTTAACCTAACCTAGGGTTCCATAGCGGACTATAACGTGCTGACCAACATCATTTTTAAAGAAGCACTGGCGTAATGATTCCACCAGCCCATGAAACGTACCCAAAATTCAGTTTAAATGGATGTAACGCAGTCTCAACATGCAGTTGAGGATTATTATCACGCCGAATATGGCAGTTTTGTTTATTGACGCATCCATTCAAACAAAAGTGAGACTGATTATTTATAATTTTAGAGGCTAAAGTGTTTTGAATTTAGAAAGACAAGATAAATATTTCAAAGCACACGGAAAATTCATCAATCGGATTTATATATTTAACTTGAAGAGCAGAACGGCTATTTTCAAAAGCCGCTACACTTTCATCATCTGTTCCCATCTACAATTTTATTTATTATCTTTTGTTGGAAGTCTTAGGGGAATGCAGTAGCTGTTTCTATTTATATAAATTTTATTATGAAAAGGGATACGAGAAGTGTATCACTTTTGTTAAGTTCCTGAACTTCACCGCTAAACAAAATTCGCGCTGTACTTATTTCGGTAACAGACATGAGATTCCAAATACATTTACACAACTTGCAAGTCTATTTAGATTGAAATGGATTATCAAACTAGAGATAAATCACTTGACAGTGTTGCGAATTCAAAGTTTCTTACCTCCATGAAAAATAACTTTTGTAGGTATTGAACGTTACCCATAGTTATTTTTTATATCACTGGCATATATTTTGAATTAAAGTAAATATTATAAATTTTATTATCCTAAAAGTGTTTTGAACGTTACCCACTGCTTTTCTTTTAATATCAATTTAAATAATTTTATATGTTTAATTAGGTTTTTAAGACTCAGCAGAGCTTATTTCATACACTTCACGTTCAAATATGTATTGAACGTTACCCACGATTCTTTAAATTAACGGCAGTTTCTCTTTTGGTTCTCAGGGTTCATCAAAGTTTATACGTATCATCTTTAAAAATGTATTGAACGTTACTCATACTTTTTTTGTAAATATTTTAAGTTTTATTATTTAAAAAATGTATTGAACGTTATCCACAATTCATTCTAATAAAGAAATTTTCTTGTCAGGTTCTAGAAACTCAATAAAGCTTGTACGCATCATCTTTAAGAATGTATTGAACGTTACCCATAGTTTTTTTTATATCAATGGTATATATTTTGAATTAAAGCAAATATTATAAATCTTATTATTTAAAAAATGTATTGAACGTTACCCACAATTCATTCCAATAAAGGAATTTTGTTGTCTAGTTCTTAATGCTCATCAAAGCTTATACGTATCATTTTTTAAAATGTATTGAACGTTACACTCTGTTTTTTTTTATTTCAATTTAAATAATTTTATATGCTTATATGCTGAGTCTTAGCAGAGTTTCTATTATACACTTCACGTTCAATTATGTATTGAGCGTTACCTGCAATATTTTCTAATAATAGCATTTTCTTGTCAGGTTATTAAAACTCATCAAAGTGATACATTTATTCTTTAAACATGTGCTGAACGTTACCCAATTTAAGCATTTTTTTATATATAATTACTTTCTTTAAGCTCATCAAACATTATACGTAACACTTTAAAAAATATATTGAACGTTACCCACAGTTTTTTTTAATATTAATTGAATTTTTATTTTATATATAATTAGTTTTTTTAAGCTCAGCAGAATTTATATTATACTCTGCACGTTCAATTATGTATTGAACGTTACCTGCAAATATTTATGTTAATGACATTTTCCTCTCAGGTATTTAAAACTCTTTAAAGCATCCTTAAACATGTACTGAACGTTACCCAATTTTAGTATTTAGTATTTACTTTCTTAAAGATTATCAAAGTTAATGTATTTCAGGTTTGGTTGGTCCCACTGTATTTTGCTGAGTGCTTAAACTTTGATCTTGTGCAGGTTTTGCTAAATCAATTAGATCGAGTACAAACTTTATGCTCATGCATTTATTATGGAAATGACAATCCACTTTATTAATCTTTGGGAAATTATTGCAAATAAATCCATTATTATTTATTTATATATGCCGACCTGTTGTTCCACAGATTTATAATTAAATTCTTTCTTTTTTTTCGTTCCGTTCAACTTGAATAGTAAATGTTGTTTGCGTTCTTAATTACCACTTACTTTGTCTTTATGTTTTTTTTTTCTACACCCATTTTGGTATAAATACCCGTAAATAACCCTTAACCCCTTAACAGAAATATGTGTTTAATACTTGTGGCTTAAATAGTTGCAGTCCATTATTAGCACGAATGATAAATATTAATAAACACAACACGTGTCAGGTATTAATATTTATGTTTGAAACCATTTAAAGTATTGAAATTAACTCCCGATACAACGAAATTGCTTCTACTCATTTCAGTGGCATTATTATCGGGGACAGGATCAGCAGGAGCAGCAGCTAAATGGTTGGACAGTTTGTCAGTACGAAAAAAGAAAACAGCCCACCGTTTCGATTTGTTTCGTTTCGTTACGTTCTGCTTGAGAAGTTAGAGAAACATGAATTATGAGCAGAGGAAAAAATCAATAAATTTCTTAAATGATTTTTTTTTCTATTTCAATTTATTTAACTTTTTGAAAGACAAGTCAAGTTTTATGACAATAAGCCATCAACACTCTCTTTTAAAAGGCCATAAAACAAAGTACAAACACACACACACTCACACATTGGCACCCATAAAAAAGAACTTCAAAGTCTGCAACATGCAGTAGTTCAAGTTTAATAGGAGCTGAGCTTTTTCCAAAGGAAGAAAATAAGCAAAAAATTAAGCAAAAGCAAATAAAAACTATTTAATTTCCCTAGAAATCTTCAACATCTTGATAGGCCTCCCCATTTGAAGACGTCATATGACGGGTATGACCATGAGCTCGGTTTCGTTTAGTGGCATTTAAAGATGCTGAGGATGTTGTTGAAAGATCATCAAGATATTGATGCCTATTCTCTCATTACCAAAATGGGAGGATAATGTTTTACTTGTTGGGGTCTTGTTGGGTTGACTGGTTGCGTTCTATTTGTCTTTTATTTTAGTAAATATTTTTTTTATTTGAGGACTTGCACATATATTTTTGTTATTATTATTTGTTATTACCAGCCAAGTTGTTTATGGGATTTCTGAATTTCTTTTCTCTTCTTGGCTTTTTATTATTGTTTTGCCAAAAGCTATAAATGGCGAAAAGTATGCAGCTTTAAGCACTTAAACATTAAACAGTCTATAACTAAAATATTGTTGTTTCTTTTTGTTGTTGTTGTTGCTGTTTGCTTAGAAATCGTAAACCATGATTACCTGCTCTGCTCCACTGTCTTACCTGCTGCTGCACTAGAATTTCTGGTGGTTTGTGTTTAAAGCGCGTGTTCTCTATTTCTTTGTTGGCTTCTTTTAGTTATTATTGTCTTGCTTCATATGGCCGGCCGTTGAATACAAACATCTAAGTGATGATCATGCTGATGTTGTTTGCATGATTACGATCTATTTGTACAGTGCGTTGAGGGAAAAAGGTTGAAGAGAAACGTGTTGTGGTATTATCTGTGAGGGATTCAGTGCAAAATACTACGCAGTAGTTTTATTTTGATCATTTCAAATACTTCGTGTTCACACTATTTCTTCGCGTAGAAACCTTACGCGAACATGCTGTTGTCCAAGGGCTACTGGGGAATTCCATAAATAGAAATCCCAATCTTTTAAAGTACTTAAAATAATATTTTATAACAGCATATCAGTCAGTCTTCATATCGGTTGCTTTTTTATCTGCAGGACCACTCAAAATGACAAAACAACAGAGAAATAAATGTTGGCTGTATAAAATTAATGTCATTATATTCTGATAAATAATTATAAGTCCACGGCTCATACGATCCATGATCTTTTTGAGAAAATTTTCAAATAAATCTGGTTGTTAAATCCAAGGATGGCTTCAATATTCTTCTTGAGGATAATGCCTCAACATAGACCCATACGAAATTGCACGAACGGGCATGCCCTTGAAAAGGACCACTTCCAGATATAAAAATCTCACCCATTTGATTTTGTGATAAATATATTCGAAAGCAGCACTCACTTGTTGGAACCGAATATCGTTGATATTCAGCTGATTAATATTTGAAAACAATAATTCACTTAACATGGCTGGACAACGCCAAGCACAACAGTGCTCTTTTCGAAAGCCACTGCACTCCCATCATCAGTACTCATGTATTGGGATACAATCTTTTTATTTCAAAAAGTATTTTTAGAAAACTAAGTAAAAGAACTGTGGCAGTAACAAACTTATGTTGGGATAAGCTAAATTCCTGTGTTACCGTTGGGTTACTTTCCTCATGTGCCACCTCCGCAGTTTTCCCTCTATGTTAAATAAGGAGTCTTCCAACAGGGACTTCCAAACATTGACAGTTGAAAATGGTCATCTTATGGTCCAATTAGAGGTAATTTGGTCTGTTTTGCCAAATTACCATAGACGGATATAAAAATAATAAGATTTTTTAAGCGAAAAATCATCTACTTTGAGGAGGGCCATTTTTCAGTGCCCATGAGTTAGAAGGACATTTAATGCATCCTGAGAAAGTCACTATTTGTTGTAGACGGCTAATTGAAGGGCCCCAAACGTAAATTAAATAGTTCGTCGAAGTCGCCTTCCAACTGGGGCATAATTTTTTATTATTATTTTTATTTTTTTGTTGCTTTTTATGAGTTGGACCAGCACTCGGGGAAACCCCCACATATGCTCTTCCTCGCACTGGAACTGTATAGGGAGGGGATAGTGTTAAGAGAACAGATGAAAACAGAAGGTAGAGAATTTCGTCGCAGCTATTTTTACTTTCCTTACTTCGCTGGTGAATATTTTTGCTACCGATACCGACGGAACAGGATGCCTGCTACTTCAGCCAACAAAAGTTTTGCACCCACATTCTTCCGCAATTCTTAATTTCTGGAAAGGAAGCCGAATTGATAATTCCCTAGCGAATGCAGCTGCCATGTTTTTCTCTATCCTCACTTTACGTTTGCGGGTTTGTGGATCAATTATATAAATTTGGTACGAAATTTAGTCACAAGTTTACGTTTAGCCGCCTCAGTAGGTCGCCCAAACTGACCATAAAACTGCACGAGTCACTTTATTAACCGAGTTTGATAATTAAATTCAATAATTCAAGCATTCCTTATATGCAGTTTCGATTCGTGGTCAAATTATAGACGAAACTGAACATGGTTGACAGTAAAATCTTACACGAAAACAGCTGAGCTGCCAAAAGCAGCTGAGCTTCCAAAAGCAGCTGAGCTGCCAAAAACGGCTGATCTGCCAAAAACGGCTGAGCTGCCAAAAACAGCTGGGCTGCCAAAAACAGTGTTTGCCAAGAAGAAATTTGCTAATAAATCAGTTTATATTTAAACACAAAAATTTCAATATTTCGTATTTTTATAAGGTTTTTAGATGTTCATGAAATTTTTAGGGAAACAGATTTCTAAAAAACTTGTTTTTGTGTTGTGAAGAGTTTCAATACCGAATAATTGTACAGAAATGCAAGCGCTGCTTTGCCATTCAAAATGGTTTGAATTGAAATAGAGCAAAATTGAGCAAAATTATTTGAAATTTTCTTTTTGTGTAAATAAATAAAAATGTCACTAACGCAAAGTGATTTGCAGAATTATGGCCTTAATTATTATACTCTATTTAAAATTGCGATATCTTTCATTTTGTTTCAATGCAAACATTTTTTAAAATTTATTTTGAAAGCAAGATAAGAAAGAATCAGAAGAAGAATTAGAAAATATAAAATAATTTGATTTGATCAGTGTTGCCGCTGCTTACACTGAAATGACGTTTCGTCGCTTGTTGTTTTCTCGTGCAAAGGCAGTTTGAAGATCACAGCACTTTAACTAGTTTCGAATTTTTACTCGGCCTTTAGTTTTTGCAACAGCATCCATTTATTTGCCACCGACTGTACAATAACTTAAACGTTTTCAAAAGCTGGTGTAGAAACCAGCACACGGTAACGATTAAGCAATCACTTGAAAACTCCACGGAAACAACAACAACAGCAGCAACTGTGGCTGAAACACTATATATTTGTACACATGTTTTATATATTTAAGCCATAAACTTTTTTCTTCTACAAATCATTTGAACGTGTTGTTTTACTGAAGCGACGAAAAGCAAAAGAAAAAAGAAACAATTCGCTACAGACACTCGCATTTGCAGTTTCGAAATGATGATAATAAAAATCAAGATCAATATCTTTATTTATAACTCTATAAATGTTCAGAATAGCATTACATTTCATTTCGTTACATTAAAATTACACATTCAACTACTGTTTTTTGTTCAGTGTCAGTGTCAGTGTCTGTTGCTGTTGCTGGTTGCAACACGCGCATGCACTCGTACTCTCGTCTCTGGCAAAAGCCCCAACGGCTGTGCCTGTTTCTTTCGTCTTGGCGCGCTGCTTTTATTTTATTTTTTTTTCTTTTTTACTTTTTCAAATCATTGAGGATCTGTGAAAAGTTGTGGATTTATGAAAGTGCTTTTAATTATTTGTTTTTCTTATAGGAGTGTTTAAATCAGAGTTATTATTTAATAACAACTTTCCCAAGAGTATTTCGTAGATACAAACAAGGAATCTATTAGGAATCGCAGAACAAAGTAAATTTATGTTCTGCTGTTTATTACCGCCGGTTATAGAAGTTGAGGTTAATGAAATGTGGTAGCAAAACAGCTGTTAATGAAATAGGAAATAAATACGAGTATTTTTATGGCGGGCAATCGTGGATCTTAAATAATTTCATGCTCAAGCATTCTGTTCCTTGAAAGGAACTTTCTACTTTCTTGACTGTTTCATGCGATACATGCAATTATCTTTTCGTGTAATAGTTATTGAAGGTGAACATATTTTGCAACATTTAAAAACACAATATATAACGGATTTAGGGCGACTTGCACTGTTCACATGCACGCGTTTCGACTGGAACTTTTGACGGAAAGTTTGTAGGAAATATATTCAGTTTCTTGGTTGGGTTCCATACAAATATTTTGATGCAGCATCGGCCTTAAAAGCTTTCAGAATTGAAAATAATAAATACGACAGCCCCCAAGTCATGGTAAAAATTTGAAAGCAAAATTGTAATCGATTCTTAAAACAAATTAAACAAAATTCTAACAAAGAACTACGTTTTCTTACACTGTTTGTGATCCACTTTCGCAAATTTTTTAATTTCCCGCTCCATAAATTTAAAAATGTTCAAAAATCGTGAAGTTGTTGGTTTTTTCATGATTTGCAAAAATCGAGTTCTCATCGGATCTCAACGTTTTGAGGTTCAAAGAAGCTTTCCTGCCTAAAATGCCCAGAAGACGTACAAAATAAACCATCAATCACATAGTTGTATGCGTGCAGTCGTTTTTTTTTTCTGCGGCTACAGGCACATGTTGTCGGTTCTGATTGATGGAAATCTAAAAAATTTTATATTTTTATTTGACGGCTGATTTTTTGACGTCTCCAAATCTGATTGACAAAATAAAAACGTCATTTGCGTTGTTTTATTTGTTGTGTGACGACATGGAGAAGTACGCTGATGAGAAAATATCTATTTTGTAGGCTACATAAATGCTGATTGACGATTTTATTTGTACGTCTCCGAAAAATCTTCAATTAAACGACACTAGTACATTCGTACTGATTGATGTTTTTTTGTGTACGTCTCCTGGCACTGAATGCTGAGAGCCTGGCTGTATATTTGTATGTATGGGTGTGTGTTAGTATGTGAGACCTGCCAATGACTTTGGAACGGCTTGACCGGATTGAACCAAACTGACGGCTTTCTGAAGGGCTCTACTGAACTTAGAAAAACAATTTTAAAAAACATTTTTGAAAGGGTTTTTTGGTATTCCTTTTATGCTGTTTTACCGATCGATTCCAGAAACTAATCAGCTCTCAAGATTAAACCACTTAAAGCTTAAACTCCTTTGGTTTTATACATACGCTCGGATAATTATCCTTTTATAGAGATAATATTTCAAATTGTATAAGTGATAGGGAGCGGCTCAAAAGTAATCATATTGTCGTAAGATGATTTTCTTTTCGTTCGCGAATTTTATTTAAAAAGTTGTGTGATTAATTTCAATTATAAAACTCAAGCCGAAAAATTTTGATTTAAAAAAAAGTTACACAAAAATATGTCATGAAGAAAATTATTAAACAGCAACACAGAGATTTAAGTGTTGTCCACACCAGTTTAGTATTGCTAAAATTCTCGTATACTATTTCCTCATAAAATGTGTATAAACAGAAGCCACATAATAACCGGCATTAAAAAAGTGCTTGTAAATATAGATGCTGAAAATGTAGTGGCTTTCGAAAACAGCGTGTTTTTAATCTCTCATATAAAACGTAAATTCATTGATAAGAAGTTTCTTTTATTCTTGAAACATGAAACATTTTTATAAGTTATTTAACATATACAAATCTTGGATTTTGAATTTTAATTGAATATAATATTCTATCAAATCAATTCTTTTTTATATCAATCCATTAAAGATCGATTGAATGTTAAATGAACGAAAAACAGTTAACAGCCTGTCAATAAATAAATTATTCAAATTAACTATTATTTTATAGTTGACAAGACACACAAATTAAAATAAAAACACAATAAAATGATACACATAAATTATAATAAAAAAATCGTTTAAGAATTTACTAAGAAAGTAGTCAGGCGATATTTAAAAGATAATAAATAATTTTCAACACTAATATTTTTAGAAATAATAAGTGAGTAGAAGGAAGAAGTTAACAGTTGGGTTATGACTCTTAAGTTCTTCGAAAAGACTTCCCATTCTGTTATGAATTGCTGTCGAACTGTTTCAATGACAAAAGCAGATGGTTGAAAGTCTTTTTAATGAAATTCTCTTGCAAAGCTTGAGATATTATTTTAAACTTGTAGTCAAGTGATTAAGAAGCTTTAAAAATGTCAAACTTAAAAGTAAAAAATTTTTTTATTAATATCTTATATTATTCATAAACACTAATGACATTTTCTTTTCTGAAAAACATGTAACATTTTTTAGCTTATTTTTGAAAAAGTTTCAGTTTGAAGGAACTTCCAAACAGGAATTATTTTTCGTAAATTATGTTTAACTTGTTTTCAATAAATTCTTAATTTTCAAAGAGCAGAATGTTGCCATTTTCTGTTAAAAAGTGCAAGAAATGTAGCATTTTTTTAGAAAAGAAGTCACTCTAAAATTGAAGAAAAAGTGTAAAATTTGCAAAATTTTTTTTGGTTAGCCCACTGTGCCGTTACTCCGCCGTAAACTGAGTGAATCTCTAAATTGTTTGGCCTGTTCTAGTGACAAAAGAAGTTTTAAAAAGTCTCAGTTGACCATTTATTTTGCAAAAGCAGCCACTGTGCGGCTTCAAGTTATTGTAGTTGTTAATTGGAGTTTTTGTAGTTGTCAATTTAATTTAGTCACTGTAAGATACCCCACCTTAAACTAACTGAATTTCCATATTACATATCCTGCTTTAATGACATGAGAAGTCTTGACAAATTCCTAATTAATAAATTTATATTTGACCAATTATTTTGCAAAAGCAGCCACTGTGCACCTGCAAGTTCCTGCAGTACTTTGAACCGCAGACAACAATCCTTTTTCGATTTCTTGATATTTCCATAAAAGTTTTACTTGCCTGCCAACCACAACATCCTTCACACTTTCGGATTCCTGCTAAACAGAAAAATAATATTAAACAAAAATTTATATGCCAGACTTAAAACTGATTGAACGCAGAGATTGATGGAAAATTATGATTTTTATTGATCACACGATAAGTAATAAAAGGTGCGAAAATATTAATTTTGCTCTCATTTAATGTTATCGGAGTTTGTTTTGCTATTCCTTGTGACCATTTAGAGTTTTGCGTTAAGCAATTTTTCTGCCTGCCATTTATGATTTGATTGATGAATGATTAAAATCTGGGTGATAAAAGTGCGCAGCAGGCAGCCAGACAGCGAAGGGCAACACTTTTTATAGGCAAATAATGCAGAAATTGTTTTGTTTATTCGCTTAATCGGAGGCATGTAATAACCAGGGAAATAGATAAGATTGCTTGCAAAAAGAAAACGATATGAATCTTTAAGAAAGGAATTTCATATCTCATAAGGAATTTCACAGATTTTCGTTCATTTAGTTTTACACTGAAATAAATAGCGTTTCAGTTGTTTTTGTTGTTAAATTTATATCTGCATTAATTAAACAGCTGTTTGTCTGTTTTAAAGACTGAATTCTTTAAATATAAAAAGTGGTTTTTATAAATCAACAGTCTTATCAAGTGTATATTAAAATACTCTTAATGTTGCTATATTACGTTTTATGAATACGGCAGTTAGTGTAAAGCTGACATTGAGCTAAGCGCACTTCTGTTTAATTGAAAAAAAAAAAAATAGCTGAATTAAGCATTAAACACAACAACGACAGCAGACTACAGACTACAACTTCTCAGACATAGAATCCATGTGCGTATATGAGAATGATTATTTTTACTACTACAGGCAACACGACTACGGGTTGTTGTCCATGCTGTTTTTGTAGTTGTAGTCAAATTAAATTAATATGTATTCCGCTATATTAATATTTATATAGGCTAAATTGTTGTGATGTCGGTTGACATCCTTTGTGCCTAGGAATATTTATCATCATGTCTTTCTGAGATTTTAACTAAGTTAGAACAATTTAGCCTATATAAATATTAATATAGCAAAATAAAAATGTTGAATAAAAATAAAATCACATGTATTCTGTTCTGTTGAGCGACAATGAGTAGATGTAGTGTTGCCAGTATAAATATATAGTTTTACAACAGTATTTTTATACAAAAAGAAACACCAAATTATATATCCATGCTACTGAAATGATCTTGTTATATATCGTGGACTTTAAATATATATTATTGGAATAACACTATTTAAGAGTATTAAATATATGAAAGCGGCTACACTGGCGTATGGAGAGAATTCTGCTAGAAACAACAACTCATGGTTATTGATTTGGTGGTGTCGTTCCAAAAATAATTAAGTAGCTGACTACGAGGCAACGATTGTAGCCAACGGCTTTTGTAGTCAGTGTTCGTGTAGCCTGCTGTCGTTATTGTGTTTAAAGCTTTAAAGTTAAATATTCCTATGTATTATATATTAGATATATTCTTATCTTATTATGTATATTAAATTTATTATTTATTATATTAATCGCTTAATATTTGCAAAATGAATTTGCAAAATGTCGGTGTTTTTAATGCGTAGTTATTTCGTTCAACGATGTTGCCCTCCATCAATTTAATTTCCTACATTTTGTAACCCTCCATTAACAATTACCAGATCGGAAGAAAGAAATTTTTCAAAACTCTTTTGTTTTTGCCGTCCACGTTTATAGGCACGACAACTACAGACAGACAGACAGACAGACAGACAGACGGGTTTGCCTACTTAATGTTTGTGTGTATATTGCGAAGTGTGAAAAAGAATCGTACAAATGTCCTGTACGATCCCAAACCAACAAACTTCGTCTCACTGCCTAACGATTCCACGCTTTTCAAACGAGTCTAAACACAATCTTGAGGACCCGAAATATTATGACTGCGGGTTTGAAAGCTCCTGCCGTCGACTTCGTTATACACTTTCTTTGTCTGATGTTTTTCCCCTGACGTTGCTGCAAAGTCTCTCTAGTTAAATAATGAGACCAGTACATTTTGTTTGCGCACTGTTTGAAATACTAACAACAGCCGTATTCATAAAAAACAATTTATGTTTGTGGTGTGTTTTAACACATATGTTTCTTAGAGAAGCTTAAACAATTTATTTCAAAGCAAGTCCACACTTTTTACAAAACAGCAGCAATTTTTCAACGAAACCAATGCGAAACAGTACGTGCAAGGATACCGCATAGTGTTTGCACACTGACATGGCTTAAATAAATTCTGACTTTTGACTTTAAAACCAATTCTTAAAACCTGGCTTAGCCGTACAAAATGATTTTGTTGAAACCAACTTCAAATCGTTTGTGGAGTTACTTTGAGTAAGTGTTATGAAATGCAGCCTAGTCTGTGTTTGTGCTCAGTTCAGTGCTGTCAAGTTATATATTGGAAACATTTGATAAAGCAAAATCCTTAATTTTTGTGCGATTTTTCTTTCACGAATTCGCATGATTTTATATGAAATAAAGTTATTTTGAAGCCATTATTCGCTCTGTAGAGGTTTTTGTACAATTTTAAAATAATTTGCAAAATATAAAGCAATTTCTCTTGTAAACAGCAACGTATTTTTGGTTTGTCATACAGAAAAAAATAGTAGCTGCGGTACAGTTTGTTCGTTAAGTGTTATAAAACGTAGAGAAAAATACTACAACAGCTGCACCAATTTCTATGAGAGATTGAATTAATTGTGTTTAAATTTATTGGACAAACTGTATGTTGAAACATGAACTTATGAAATCTGCAGTGTGAACACAGATTTATTAATGAAAGTTTATGACTTTAATGCCAAAACCAGGTTCTTACTCTCAGTGTGACAACTCCATTCAACATATTCTTATTGCTTTAAGCAAATCGCTTTAGGCGATGAAAGAATACAAACTTGCGATTTCATTAGAGTCGTTCTTTTTTTTAATAGTGTATCGATTTTATAAATAATTTGCTCGGACAGTTAATTTCGAAATTGCATTCGTTCCAACTGCATGTTTCAATATTCTCAGTGATAAAACAATGGCTGTTGAATACGTTTAGAAAACTTGAACTTTGAAAAAAAAAAAACAATTCTCGGAATTGACTAAATTTTATGGAAAATGAATAGTTAATCGGGGTATTCGTATAAAATGTTGCCATTTTTTAGTTGCAATAAATTAATTCCAAATAAATATGTGCACATGCATTCAGTTCAGACGTATGCAACTTGGCTTGAACGTATTGCACAACGGAAATAATATTTCATACACCCGGCACCAAAGTAAACTTTTTTCTTTTTTATTTCTAAACAATAAGCAATTTGCAATAACGAAAAAAATATATAAATTAAAAAACAATAATAATGGCAACAATAGCACTAACAACAACAACAACAATAACAAAAGTTGCAACAATTAATGCAGAAATCACAAAACTATTTGACCAGTTTTTTTATATTTTTATTGTTCAAACTGAAATCAAATCGTATCTACACGCAACAGGTGTTTTTCATATATATTTTACAACATTAAAATTCTCTATTGAAATCCAACTCGTTTTAAATGCATTAAACTTTTGCTGGAATTTTAAAGAAAACTATGTTTTTCTTAATTTAAAATTCCAAATCGAAACATTTTTCTAAGACTGTTTAGCGGCTGCCAACATATTTTCTTCAACGAGTGCTCAAGTTGAGTGTGTGTATTTTGTTAAGGGAAGTGAGCGACTTGACTCGTTAGTTTTTTTTTTTTTTTAATTGTTAAAAAATTTATTCGGTCATAAAAAACGTATAAAATTTCTAGCGAAAAAAATCTAACCTTGACAATTGTTGATCAAATGCTGCCGACAATTGAATTGTGTGCTTTTTTTGTTTGTTTGGTTGCTTGTTTTATTTTAGATTTCAGCTCGGGGTTTTTACTGCAGCTTAAACTTAGTGAATTCAGTGGGCATGTAATGTTTGTCGTTTAGTTTGTCATGGTTTACAAAAATAACTCAAGTCAAATATTTCACAAAAATATATTAAACGTTTCTATTCCTGTTCGACACCTGTGCTGCTGGTGTGTGTGTCACATTTTAAAGGGTTAATTTTCAAAAAGATTTTTTAGAAAAGAACACATTGAAATTAATAGGACCTGCCCTCTAGAGTGCAGAGGAGTCCCACCTTTCTCAGCAATTTCAAAGAGAAAGAAGCCTCAAAGTAATTTGTAGAATTTTTTTTATAAATAATTTTAAGGGTTGCCAAAAAGGTGGTACAAAAAATCTGATTTTTTATATATCCTTGGACACGGCTGAATTTTTGTTTAGTACTTCCCTTTTTTATCACTAGTAAGAAATCTTATGAATAATTGAAGAAAAAAATTTTTGAAAAAATTTTCAACTGCTTTAAAAATTTGCCAAGGAAAGCTTAAATTTGTATTTATTTAGCAGTCTGTTTGGTTTCACAATTCATTTTTGTAAAAACAATTAAAAAAAATTTTCAAAATAATTGAATTTTCTTGGACAAGGCTGAGCACTTGTTTTTTATCCTCCACTTTGCTGTTAGTTTTAATAATGAGTGAGGAGGCGTATAATAAATTTATTTAAAAAAATTTTTAAATCAAAAAATTCCATAGAGGGTACCTCTTGAAAAAAAAACCAGAATTTAAGACAACAAGTGCCATTGTGCAATTAGAATATTTGATGTAGCGGCCATCTCACATTCGTTTTTGCATTTTGAAATTTTGTTATTAATTAATTTTTTATTTTTTTCATTTCACATTCTGTGACTCAGTTAGATTTTGATTATTTGCTATTCATATCAAGAGTATTTGCCAGCGCAGAGGCTCAGTTGGCCGGTATAAATTTTGTGTTTCTTTAATAAAATCTACAATCTAGACAGTCTCATTAAGCTTTTTTCTTTTAAATATAATTCGCCAACAAAAAGCTGTATTTTATTTTGCAGGTGAATCGCACATCGAAAGATTTGTAAAACAAAAATGTTGCATGTGTTTTGTTTAGTTTTTGCGCCAAATGTGAAACACCAACCGACATTTAGAAAAAAAATTAAATTTAGTAAAAAAAATCATAGTTGTAGCAAAAAATAAAAATAAAAATAGTGTGTTATAAAGCACGATAAAAATCTCAAAAGGTTAGAACATGGGAACAGTTTCCGGATTTATTATTGGCGAGAATAATCAACACACACAACAGTAGCGAACAAAATAGACACAACAAACAAAAAGTCGTCATTGAAAATTTATAGAAAAAAAGGCTTCGAAAAAAATAGTTTCAAGAAAAGAAAACAAAATTTTAAAAAATTTAAAAGAGTTATAAATCAATGACGCCATATTATCGTGTGAATGTGTACGTGTGTGTGCATGTGCTGAACATGTCTGTCTGTTTAACGGATGTGTGTCAGCAACATCCGTTCATACACAACAGACGAGCGTTGCAAATGTCAGCAACAGCCGTTTTGTTTTGGTTTTGTATTATAAAACATCTGAAAATCGCTTGTAAATATAAAATGTATGACAAATTTTTTAATGTTTCATTAGAACGAATCAAATACAAATTTTATAAAAAAAATTAGTGTCCGCAATAACAAGCGATCTGTATTCGATTGGCTGAATGGTTTTAAAGTTCTTATTAAAGTTGAATTTGAATTCGAGGGTATTCTTAATTTCGGCTTGAGGTCATAAAAAGTGTCCTTCATTCAGTGCTTCCCAGGATTAAAGTTAAATTAAAAGAACTCTGTGTGAGATATCATGGGAATTGTAACTTTTTATATAGGGAATTTAACATCATCCATGAGTCCATCACGACTTCTGTGTGGGTACAACGCAAACGAAATGCCCCATTTTCCACGACTCTGTCGTGTAAAACATATTGACTTTGATAAATACCAGCAAAAAGAAGGACGTTAACAAAAATTTAGAGGAAATTTTTATACGCTTCACAAAAAGAAAAAGAAAATTATTCAGTCTTTTTTTATTCCACTAAAATGTGTCGCAACTATAAATTCAACTGCCACAAGATCCTAATTTCTGCAAGTTCGATTGCGGCCTACATAATACGGTTGTATAATGGCAACTTTTTTTCTCGCAACACCACGAATTAAAAGATTTTAGCGAAAGTAGATGCGTTAAGAGTTTGAATAAAGCAAGAATTGGACAACGAAATGATGGTGGGAGAATAAGTGGACTCGAAATCAGAACTGAGACGTTTTTGCTAGTATCCACTGTTAAATGAAATAATTAAATTTTACGTAGAAATTCTTATTTAAAAAAGTTCGAAATGCGCCTCAATTGCACAATTGGACAATTTAAGCAATTAAAGTTTTAATTGTGCTCAATTTATTAAATAGGACTTATCGAGTGCTTTTCAGCTGCATGAGAGTAATCGTTATCGATAACTACAGTCTGACAGTTGAGGCCGCTGCATTTCTGTGACCATGAACTAGCAATTTGTGCAGTTATTGATCGTTATTTGAATACTCTTCTTCCTCTCAATTTATTAGACTTAAACTTGCTGATCGCTGTGTTTAAAATGCTGACGGCATTATCAGTCGTTGTTTTTATCGAAATACTAGAATAACGCTGTCGTTGTGGTCAATGGCGAGAGCTATCGGGCCATGTTGAACCAATTTTTTGTTGTTGCATTTTACAGCTAAACATCAAGGGTATTTGGTGAAAACAAGACGGCGCAAATTGCAATGCAGCGCGTTTAGCAATTGATTTATTGCGTGGTATAGGCGACATTGTCGTGATTGACAAGCGGCTCGAAGAAAAATTAAATTATTACCATACGCCATATTGAATTTGATACAGTGCGCTATGAAAAAAAGCGTATGTATTTTTTTTTTTTTTGCCTTTAAATGAGTATGCCAAATTGGACAATTAATATTAAAATTAAAAAAATTAAATCGGAAGTAATTTCCTATAAAAACTTGGTAATAAACGGCAAACGCTTGTTTTCAGATTAGCTAAACTTAGTTTAACTGAGATCTCAGAAATCCAGCCTAAAAGTCAGGCTGAGATTCGTTTAATTTCACTGATTCGTTGAAGCATTCGAAATGCTTTTAATTGCTTTCAGTTTTATTATGCCCTTCACAAAAAAATGAAAGGGTTTTGACATTCCGTGTGTTATTTCTTCGATATTAACATGCGAACCCATAAAGTTCTATATATATTCTGGATTCTTATGAATAGCGATGACGATTGAGCGATGCCCGTCTCTCTGTTCGTCTGTCTGTACGAGAAATTGGCTTTCCCAAGCCCCCAGAACAGGTAGAGACTTCGTTGTTGGATTGATGGATTGAAAAGGAATTTAAATCGAAATTTCAGAAAAATCCGAAACACGGTTCCAGAACTGGGAAGCTTAGACCTATTTCTCGACTCAAAATTAATACTAAACACCAATTTTTTTATTTGTTTATAAATTTAACCTACTTCATGTGTTAGAAAGCCTCAATTGTCCATTAAAATTAAGAAAAAAAAATGTCCAGGGTTGTGAAATTAAAAGTTTTTTTTTGACACATTCAGTATTTTGTAGTACATAAAATAACTGAAATGCTTAAAAATTTTAAGTTTTTCTTAAATAAAACCACTTTAGACACCTTGGAGATTTGCATTGATAAAAAATAAATTAAAATTTCGTTTCCAGGGGTGGGTAAGAAGTGACAAAAATGTCATAAAGGTACCAAAAAAAAAGGTAACTGACGTCGTTCTTTAATTCAGGAAAAACAGAATCGGTATCAAATATTAAAAAAATTAAATTTTCGTTTCCAGTGGTGGGAAATTGATATATTTTTCATTCCTAAAAGTAAACAAAAAGGCAACTGACGTTGTTCTTTTTTCTTTTTTGCTAATTAAAACTATTTTATAACTTGGGAAGCACAAAACGGGTACTTAAAAATGTACGTAATGCCAGACGAGCGTTGGTGAAGGGTATATAAGGTTCGGCACTGCCGTATATAGCGCTTTTACTTGTTAAAAGTGGATTTATTTTTAAAAGAGAGTCACTCCTTGAGAAACTTGGAATTTTAACAGTTTTCTTATAATTTGAAACATGAGCTTTTTCCTTCTTCTAAAAAAATTTATGCTCGTACGGAATGTCCAATACAGCATGGGAGGTGGGCCACGTAGCGTTGGGTCCACATGACTTCTGTATTCAGTTCATTTATTTCAGGCCAAAAGAAGTTGGTAATCCTTGACCTATAGCCCCCGCCGTTTATAATGATGGCTTGACCAAACTCGGTTCCAAAGAAATATGGACCAATAACACCAAAAGCCCAAAAGGCACGCCAAATCGAGACGTTTTCGTGACTTTGCCGTAGACATTCTTGAATCTCATGTGGATTCGATATTTTTGTTTGTTCAGATGCCCCCTAATCCAGAAATGGATGAATTTCGGAAGCTGAGTTTTTAATAAAATTTGGATCAGTTGCCTACCAACTGCGGCATTTAGCCATCGTGCGTCGTTGTTTATTATCTTTTACTTTCTGTTTCGTAGTCAGTTGAATTTCATGCTGGTGAAGGCTGTTGCCATAAAAAACAGTCACCTGGTTTCTAATTGAATGCCTGCGCGTAGTGGACAGCCGCGTGAGCCTGGATATTTTATGTGCGAAGGCCCGAGATCTTGTAAGCGACACGAAATTGACTGCCTGAGATTCTTCTGCACACTCTAACGGATAGCGACGATATTTTTGGCAGATCATACGTTCCGATCGTTTGCTGAATTACTGGAAACAGATTGATCCCCCACGTTGCAAATAGTCTGCTCCATGGCACGATAGCGAGTATAAAATAGCTGCAGTACTTTAGAAGACCCATTTTGAAGGAAGAATTTTATTAGTTCCACGTGTTATTGAATCCTGCATCCGTCCACTGTGATTTGGCAAAATAGACTGAATAAAAGACAACTAATTTGAGAGATGTGGCTTCTACAACATGGCCGTTATCAACCGTCAAAGTTCGAAAGTTGCTAAAGAAGAGAGTAACTTTTATTATAAAAATTTATTTCCGTTAAAAAAATTGTAATTAATCCCTAAATTATTTATCATGTCTCTCCAACACCAGCCCATTAATTGCAATACAATTTCAATTTGATTTCTTGTTATTTTACATCTGGAACAATTGTGTTGAACACAACAGTTGCCAGGATTATCTTATAAATTTTATGATTTATAGCAAAATCAGCTATCCGAATTGCATTATCTTGTTTCACAATAACATTTTTTTCTCATGAAACTTCCCCAGTCCATCAATTTGCTATTGTCAAAACCAACGTTCATCTAATTTGTTGAATGTCGAAATCAGCTTTTTTCCAATTTCGAATGTGTTAACAAAATGGACGAGAGACAAGACAAGACAAGATAATAATAAAAATTAACATAAAAGTTCCAGGTTATAAATGTGTGTAATAAAACGTTTAAATACTATTATTTAATGGTAGCAAAAGCATTAACGCGTGCGTACAATAAATTATAGAAATAATGGACCGACCGACTGAACGACCGCAAACACAAAAAGCAAATGAATTTAACACCAGACGCAAATACAACACAACACGTACACGTACACGTACAACACAACACAACACAACACGTTCGTCTGTTGGTTGGCATTTAAAACGAGGGCATTCATTTTTCAGGGTTTAGCCGGCGTAGTAATGTTAACTGCTGGCAGCATCTCTTATTCAAAAACCCCTGGCATTATTCTGGAGGTGGCCATAGTTCAACAGTTGTTGTTGTGCGTAGTCCAACGCTTGTTTCACAGTTTGAACCCGAGCAACTAGACAAAGAAGGAATGGCGTGATTTACATTTGAACCCGGTCCGTGCTTGAGCACACGTTTACAACGTTACGAAGTTGTTGTTGAAGCAGTTGGTTGAGGTTTAATAGATTTTCATGTAACATTAAACGCCTATTTTCTTAGATACAATTTTATTTTTTCTTGCTTAAAATACGAAGCAGAAAAGTGTTTATGCGCTAAATAATGAAACTCATAATTCATTCCAAGTTTTATTCAATTTTTCCTTTTGATTTCAGTCGATTTAGGGCCTAAATGATAAGTCACAATGCATTTATTGAGTTGATTTGTTAACAACAAACTGAACTCTTCATCATTTTTTATTTAACTTCTTTTCTGTTTTTCTTGTTGTTGTTGTTGTTGTTGTTGTTGTTGTTGTTGTTGCATTTAGTTCAAGTTAAGGGGTTTGTTAGTCTGCTGCTAAAGCTAAAAACATGTAGTCACTGTCAGTCAGTCAATATACACGAGCCGAGCTGATTTTATTTTTGGTTGTTGGCCTTGAAGCCTTTGAGGGATTTTCGTTTGTTTTTTTTTTTGTTTTTTCCATATTTCTTTTCTTTATTTTTCTTCTTAACTTTGTGTTTTTTTTTATATTAAAAAGAGAGGCGTGAGGGCGTTAACTTAAACTGCCTTTAACGTTTTTATTTGGAAATTCGTTGTGGAAGACACAACGTTTTCTTTTACTAAAACTCATGTTTTGTTTCTTAAAACCCGTCAAAGACGAACAAATTATATATTCAGTCAAAAATATACAAAATTTGCTTCTGAATACAAGAATTTATGTTTTGCGATTCACTTTTTAAGCTGAAGTAAAAAAAAAAAGAAAATTAACCAGCTGATTTTGTTCATGGTTGCGAAATGTCGTGTCGCAATTCAGCTGGCTGAATCATTCAATTATTGGAAAGCCATCAAATAAGGGTCATACTTTCGCTTGGAAAAGCGTTGGCAAACAAACATTTCTCGTTGCAAAACTCGCTAAAATAACAGCGTTTTATTTTTTAATTAAGTTGCGCATCATTCATGCACTCAATTAGCAAAATTTTTACTTCATTCTTTCCACAGCAAAAAACGAATTGGGCAGAGAAGAGTTTCTATTAATTTTTTATTCAAATGAATTATGAATTGAATTACAATTAAATTTCAATTTATTTGAATGAAATTGATTTTGAATTAATTCGAATGAATTAGGAAAACGTATTATGAATTATATATTTAAATTTTGGTAGGAGAAGTTTCCTTTAGATCTCCTCTTGAGTTTTATTGACTGCGACTCATTTTTGATTCCATACATTTGAATTGCAATTCATTTTGCTAAATTCATTGAAACGAATTCAATTCAGGTGAATTGGAAATGAATTTGGAAATTAATGTCAATTCACTTTAACAAATTCATTTGAACTAGAAATGAATTGCAATTCATTTAGCAGGTTCATTTGAATTAGAAATGATTTGCAATTCATTTAGCAGGTTCATTTGAATTGGAAATGAATTGCAATTCATTTTGCAGATGCATTTGAATTTGAAAAGGAATTGAAATTCGTTTCTGCTTAATTCGTTTTAATTGATTCAAGTTCCATTTAATTCTTTTTTGTTTTGAAAAGAATTAATTCAAAACTTGGATAATTCGTAACGAAATAAAAATTAAAAAAAAAAATAATTCATTTACAGCTCCAGTGTGTGTGCGTAAATATGTGACCCGCATATAACTTTTGAACGAATCGAATCAAACCGACTGTTTAGGTGGTTCCTATTTACACAAATTTTATTGTGAAAAAGTGGTGATAAACACAATATACAAATGAGCACTGAAGATGAAAGTGTTGCGACTTTCGACAAAAGCTGTTCTGCTCTGCTGTGTAAGTTGAATAAAACTGATGTTGACTTTCCTGTGTGCCTTGGAATATTTATCATCATGTCTTTCTAAGATTTTAATTAATTTCGAACAATTACCCTTTATTTAAGTTATATTGAAATTTCTATTGTTAGCGAACGCGTTAATTTGGCACCAGATTATAATAGAACAATTTCATTCCAGCAGTGTTTCTGTCATGTATTTTAATTTGAAATTAAGAAAAGTATTGCTGCAATCGGTTGGTATCGATTAATACAATTCTAAAATAGTCTGTTCTTTAATCGGATATTATTCGCAGTGTCTAAAAATTTTATATGAATTAAAGTATTCAGCTGTTTGAATACTGTTTGCCCACATTTCTAAAAAAACATCGTCCCATAAGATTCTGAAGCTTTTCTTAAGCTTCCACAGGCTGCTCTTATCATTTGTTTAGCATATTTTTTAATCACGCTTTTATGTAAATTTGCAAAACTTGAAGTTTATGGAACCACTGAACCACTTTCATTAACACAAATACAGCTGGTTTTCTTTATGGGTTTCTGATAACACAAGCGCGCGTGTATGTATGGGTGTGCGCTTAACACGGGTAGTCAAAATATGTTTAGTACGAATATTAAATACCACTCACTCATTCCTTTACATTTTCATAGGCTTCACGATCAGCTAAGGTATGTGTGTGCGTGTGTGTATGTTGGTCCGCCAGGCAAACATTTAGCATCCACGCTGCCACATGCAACTCTTCTCGTTCATGACTTTTGCATCCAGCCTTTTTTAAAACTTGAAGAAAAACTTATCAAAATGCAATCACTATTTTTGTTATTTCTCATCTTCTCTGGGTTGTATTTAAAGTTGAGATTTTTAATTTATGCCGGTTGTCTTTTTATTTCGTTGTTCATATGAAAATGAAAAATTTTTGATTTATGATCTTGTCGCTAAAAAGTTGTTGTTCATCATCTATGAGATGCGAGATTAATATTTTGCAAAAAGAAACTCACGGTTAGTGAATTTTTCATAACCACTTTGTGTCCTTGTTTGCTTTGCAAATTGATGTCTGTGTTGGCTAATTGGCGATTAATCGGGTAGTTGAGTGAAACTAGAAGAAGGCAGGTAGAAGACCGAATTTAAAACAATCGGTTTCTGAATGACGGGGGCTCGTTTAAGGGGATCTTCCCTAAAATCTTTTGAATTCGGTGATCGTCAAATAACATCTAAGAAAAAAGTGTGGAAAGTATTTGCCGAAAGAGCTGATCAGCTGATTTAGTTAATGAAATTCTTTTGTGCTGTTGGTTCTCTGTTCGGTTGTGAAAGTCCCGCATTAGAAATAAATAAATAATTAAATGGGAAAGTGATTAAATTTTGAAATCCAATGACGACTTGCGATCCACCCTACACATACAACCGCATAGTCTTCTGGTCTGAAGAATGGCCTCTTTTATTCGCTAATTTGCCTCTAACAAGTATTTTGGAAAAGACATGGACTCCTGTAAATGTATGCTCTGCAACAAAATCCAGTGATCGTTCATTAAAATCTCTCAAACGTAGCAGGTGTGCCCAGTCTCTGCTGCATGTTAAGATGTTGCAATCAAAAAAATTTTTTCATGGAAAGCAAAGAAATTCACAAGATAAAAATCTTTAGTTTTAAAGAAAAGTTTTGTGAAATTATTTCATTTCAATTCAGTGATATTTAATGAAAAGTTTTTATATTTTATTTTACAACAATAAAAAAAAATCGTGGCATTGAAAACAAATTTTCCACTTGGCAGGTCTTGCGTAACCGCTGCCAAATGGAAAATCACAAACACAATAAAACAAAAAATAAATCTAGCAAAAAAATGTATTTCTTTTCTACAGAAAAAAGTGTTTAGTTAAACAATAAAAAAGATTAATTTTAAATAAAATTAAATTAAAACGAAACATTGACAGTGAACTTAAACATGCCGTCGTTTGAATGCGATCGCTGGGGAATGATTGTGACGGCGATGTTGATCTGATTTAGTTTCAACGCTTCATTGATTTCCTTTCGCTTCGACTGCAGCAAATTTCAATTTCAATTTAAGTTTTATTTTGATTTCGATTTCGATTTTTGTTTTCTTCTACAATTTGAATTCGATGGGAACAGCAGAATTAATAGTTTTTTTTTTAATTGATTTATTTTTTGTATATTTTCACACAAAACCACGGCGTTTGTGAAGGAAAACTAATAAATTTTTATGAACAAAAAATGAACGCCATAAAATGCATAATCAATTATTTAGTTTACAACAACCAGCGCTGTTCGCTTTAATGAATTCTGTGGGAATTTTACAATTATTCGAAATAATAACGACTAGGAAATTTTTATTTAATATTTTTATAGAAAAAAAAATAACAAATTGATGGTTGCTTCATCACACGAGTTAATTCAACTTAAACAATTTTGAAATTTTAATCAAAAGTACTAAATTTGTTTCAAAGTTTTTAATATTCCAGGACAAATTGTATCGATTATCATCTGGTTGTGTTGTTTGCAAGGGGGCATCAGCAACAGGGTGATATCAATTGTAAAATGATCTTGTGAAGATCAATTACGCCAATTTCTAGTCGCTCAAGAGCAGTGTTTTGTGTCCTTTTTGGGAAGTTTTAAAAAGGACTTACGCCTGGTCTACAACGTCACACGATATCGTTGCATCTACAAAATTTATTTAAAACACAACAACATTCTAAAATTTTGTTTAAATAAATTTTGTCGATAGAACGATAGTGAGTTACAGGCTCCCACGATAGTGGGCCAGGTAGTTACAAATCGAAAAAATTTCAGGTCTAAAATATTCCGTAATAGTATTTTAAAAAAGTTTGGGGACCATCTTCTAATTAAAACATAAATCTTGTAAAATTTGCTACGCCTGAATAAGTCTTAAAGAAACTTGAATACTTTTTACAAAGAATTCTAAATTTCAAGATTCCGAAAATTTTCTATATTCTATTCAATTCAATTAATAGGCTCGCAGCATGTCTTTTAGTTCAGCAAGGCGAGATAAATATTTCAAGACACCTTCAATTTAATCATTCAATTTACACAGCAGAGCAGCACAGCTGTTATCGAAAGTCGCCGCACTGTCATCATCGGTTCCCATGTGTATGTGTGTGTATGTGTGTTTTAAGAGACTCTGAAATAACTATTATTTTCTAAATAAAAAATATAAAATAAATCCTGCTCACATGGCCTACATTTAGAGGCATTAACTTTTATTTCTTAGAGTTTTATTGAAAACACCAGAGTTCTATTTACGCGTTAGAAAATAGAAGTTATTTCTTGATTTTTATTTTTCGATCAGAAAACAAAAGTCATTTCTTGATTTCTATTTAATAATCAGAAAATAAAAGTTATTTGTTGCTTTTTAAGTTTCGATTAGAAATTAAAATTTATTTCTTGGTTCTTAAAAGTTATTTCTTGATTTGAGTTTTATTTTTCTATCAAAAAATAAAATTTATTTCATAATTTTTATTTAATAAAAATAATAGTTGTTTCTTGATTTTTGTTTGTTCTTCGAAAAATTTAAGTTATTTCTTGAATTTTATATAGATAATAATTGTTTCTTGATTTTTTTTTATTTTACGATCAGCAAATAAAACTTTTATTTTTTTTCTTTATGCTGCTAAATTTTATTAACCGATGCAAGATCGAATTTATTGTCATATTCCGTGCAGAAGCAATTATTTGAGAAATCCAAAAAATATTTTTATATATTTTAGTTTACAAAAGACTTAAACGAAAAATGAAGGTCAAGAAATGACTTATTATATGACGAAAATAAGGAATTAAATATTGTGTTTTCATCGAAAAATTAAAGCCGGCTTCGAACAACAATACACAAGTCAGAGGTGTCCCAATCCGTCCAGGATTCCACTTAAGCCTCATAGGCCTGTTGTGCGCTCTATACGCTTTATAAAACTCAAGAAACAACTTTTATTTTAGAAAAATAAATAAAAATCGATAAACGACTCGTATTTTCTTAGGATTAAATAAAATTCAGAAAGTAACTTTTATTTATTTATTATAAGCGACAAATAATACTCAAGAAATAATTATTAAAATTATGATTTTTAAAATAAATCTTTTAACATTTACTGTCCCTTGTAAATTGTGCTTATCACAACGTCTTTCGCGACTTATTTGATTGTGAGAACTGATCTTATTTCTGCAGATTTTATTATGAAATAGAATTCGAGAATTGCAACGAATGGTGCAATTCAAATGACTTTGTTGCCATTCGATTAAATTCTTCATGTTTTTATTTCTGATTTTTTTTATTCCATTTCTACTTAAGATCAACTTTTTTTGTTGAATTTTTTATAATTGGCAACATGTGCACGTTTAGTTTTTATTTAAGTATGTCGGCTCAATTCAGTAGCACTTTTTGGTGTTTTTTCAGCGCCTTTACAAGGACATGTTATTAGGATATTTCTTTAAAAAAAAAAAGAAGTTAATAATGAGCAAAAGTTTTAAAATATTTAATATTCTTAAGAAAAAATTTATTTGTTGCACAGTGTCATGCGACATTAATTTTCATTTACCAGCATTAAAATTCCCGCCAATTTTATTCTGCTGTTGAAGTAATAATTTTTTTCAAATAAATTATAAAATTTGTCTCTTTCAAAATAATAATCGGTACGAGTTAATCTGTTTTACAGCAACTGACTATCGACTGTTGATATTGAATTGCAATTTAAAGTTTGTGTTGGATCGTATTCATTCCTCCACTTCTACTCCTCTCTTTTTCTCTCTCTCTCTCTCTCTCTTTCGCACAACTCGCAGGTCTATGCTGTAAATACCTGCATGTGCATGTCTATGCGTGTGTGTAAAATAAGATTAAGTTTTGAGCACGATTGTATTTTGGTATCCTTTCATGTCTTTGATCAGGTGCGATTAAAATCTGTTACAAAATCTTGTTAACCATGTGTTTAATGAATTGTTAAAAATTTATTAAACTGGTTGCTATAAAACAAATATTTATTCGATAATTTGCTAAATGAATAGAGGCTTTAAGTATTTAATGTACCCCTACAGCAAATAATTGTTGTCTAGAAGTGTGCGCATAAAAATAAATCGAAGAAGTTTATTTGAAGAAGCTGTATTCATAAAAAAATATATATGGTGTAGGGTATTCACTATGTAAATGAGTGTTACGATAACCTTTCTGATTTCAACTTTCGAAACTTCCTACACGAAACTCCATTTAAATAATTGGCAGAACTTGTTATTTAACATTTAGCACGATTTGATTTGATTCTACTTCTATAGAATGTAAAAGGGATCTCTTTTGCCGTATCCCATAAGTCAGAGAAGGATTAAAACTGGACAATTCAAGTACTCCAAATACTTCTTGACCTTGAGTACAAATTAAAATCATCCGGAAAACATGGAAATCGGAGAAATGGAAATTATTTTTGTTTTTCCGCAGCCTATTTAAATTAATAAAATTGTACAAATCGAATTCAATTGTTATTTGTATCTGAAAAGAATTGTTGTTTTAGCAATTTCAAATTATTTATTACAAATGCGGCAGTTAAATTTGTGAAAGGCCAGTTTCTTTATAGCAAAAGAAATATAGAAATAAATTTTTCTTAAGGAAAAAAAATAATATTTAAACAAACGTAAAACCCATTATAACCAGCTGCCATTTCGCTGCATATTGAATTAAATAAACCAAAAAACTCTTTTTAATAATTTCTTGACTGTTGGTTTCTAAATCCAACGTGAAGCTCTTAATTATATTTCTAGATATTTTGTGAAGTGCATAATATATCGTTTGACTAAGAAATCGTCTTCAAGAGACCATTATTTTCTTGTAAGTTTATTACGCTTCTACAAAGAATAATCCTGTTGAGAAAATAAATTTTTTCACAACATTTCGCAAGCGCCACTGAAGTTGTAAATCATTTTGTGTTTTAAAAGTTTTTTTTTTTAATTTATGTTAAATGCATGATGACTTTATTTGTTGCACTTGTATTGTTCTGCCAAAGAGGGCAAAGACTATATTCTTGGATTTTAAATTTTATTTGCAGGCACCGATTTTGCTTAAGATAAGTTTGAAATATCATAGAGGTCTTAAAGAACTTTTGAAGAAATTAGTATTAAAAAAATATAGGTAGAACAAAATGTTTTCATTCAGCAGCTAAATAAAATGAATAATAAGTTTTCAACATAAGACAATGGTTATAAAACTCACTGATCACAATAGTTCGAATTCAGCTAGCTGAATAGCAAATAAGCAATTTAAGAAACCCAAACTATTAAATTATCATTGCATAAGCAGCTGAATAAAAGAAATAATTAATTATTATTACAAACTTAAGGTTATAAAATGCGCTGACCAAAAAATTCTGAAATTCAGCTAGCTGAATAGCAAGTAAGTAGTTTAAGAAACACAAACCATTAAATTATCCTTGAATAATCAGCTGAATAAAAGAAATAGTTAAGTTTCTTACAAACTGAAGGTTATAATATGTGCTGACCAAAAAATTCTGAAATTCAGCTAGCTGAATAGCAAGTGAATAATTTAAGAAACCCAAAGCATCATGAATAATCAGCTTAATAAAAGAAACAATTTATTTTTGTTACAAACTTAAGGTTATAACATGTGCTGATGAAAAAATTCTGGAATTCAGCTAGCAGTAGTAAATAGTTTAAGAATCCCAAACCATGAAATAATAAGCTGAATAAGAGAAATGTAAAATTTTCATTGCCAACTTAAGGTTATAAAATGCGCTGATCAAGAAATTCTGTGATTCAGCTAGCTGAATAACAATTTAATAGCATCAAAATTTAAATACTTTAGTTAGTATTGATATATAATAGCTTTTCTATAAAAATAATGTTGATTTTAGCAGCTGAATAAAGTAAATCATTAATTCTTAATACAAACTTCAAGTCATAAAATATCTTGACCAACAAATTTTCATATTCAGCAAGTTGAATAAGTAATACACGACTTTTACCAAAAGTTATTCCAAACTTAAAACTTTTCATATTCAGCAAGCATATGTAATGAACGACTTATCTCAAAGAGTTTATTGAATAGTTTAAAGAATATCTTATAGTCAAAATTAGTACCAGCAAATCGCTTTTAATAAAAGCACCGAAATAAAAGAGTTTAATAAAAATATCTTAAGTTAATAAATTTAGGGAAGAATTTTTATTTTTGTTGTTTTAATTCTACTACTAAATTAATGTAAATAGAAACTAGTATTTTAAATAAAAAATCTCCGACTTCAGCTTCTATATCATGCAAGCCCACCGTTAGCCAACATTTTCTGCTATGAATTAATTCCTTTAATTAATGGAAAAATGTACAATTTCTGCACGATAAACTGTTACACTCATCATTTGCATACATTTACAGCGCATAACGACTGTTACGAGAACGCCAAATGGCCAAGAATTTGCTAACGTTGTTCTTCTTTTTTTATCTAATATTTACCAAAAGCCGTAGTTACCAACGTTAATAGTCTAACAACGCCTTATTTTCTTTTGCCAGCACAACTTTTAAGCCATATTTTCCTCAACACAAAATTCATAAAAAATATTTTGCACATTCAACTCGAATAGTTTTCAACAATTTCTATTATTTCATTTTTCGTTGGCCCAAAATAATGAAGAAGAGGAACAAAAGCAGCAGATTTTACAATTTCAAAAAGTTGTTAATAAATTTATGGCCTGCCTAAGAGCAGGAAAGTAGTCAGCAACAACAACAAAAAGAGAAAAAAATATAAATTTCCTCCTGCTCTCTATGAAAGAAAAGTAGCAGTTCCCTGGTCGTATTAATGAGAATTAAATATATTCCCCTTTTCAGTAATTCAGCCAAGAATCTATAAAAAGAAGAAGAAGATGAAGAAGACCCTTTTAACCTGTTTCGTCTGTTGGCAATTTTAACCAGCCAAAACTATGCGCCGCAAACAGCACAGTCAGCTTAACCAACAAAAGCCGCCGTCTTTGAGGCAAACAAAGAAAACAAAAACTACAACAAACTCTTGTTAAAGATTTTCATTCATAAATTCCTCTCGGGCCGTAAAAAACAACAGCAGCAGCAATTTTTTCCCTGTAAATTTTGCACTGGTATTTTAAAACATTTCTTTTTCGTTTTTGTTGTACTTTAACAAAAACAAAACACCGACAACACATTCATTGTGTGTTCGGTATTTGGTTTTTAAAAAACATCTAAACAATTGCAATTGTCTTGCGAAAAAGTGAAAATCGAAAGCAGAAGACAACAAGATTCGTGTATCAAAAGCAATTAAAAAGTATCAAAATTTACAAAGTTTCAATTATCTGCTGTAAAATTATATTGTGGCGAACATAAAGATAAATTTATTCAGATAAAATAGTCATTCCGATACAATTAAGATCATCTGTGTTTAAAATTTGGCACCCATTTAAGTGGCTCATGGATTGGACATATCGGGAACCCCGGATGATAACCAACTGTATTGACATTTGACAAGGTCATCATGAATTGGTTCACACAGCACTTCCTTCACTTTACGGTCAATATAAATGGCCTGAGCAAGCATTTCGTGCAGTTATTCATCTTGACCGAACTAATTTTACGCTGCTTGAATCGTTGTAAAGGGAACGGTGCGGTGCGGTGCTGCTTATCTGCAAAGAAGAAACAACTCTAAATTAATACAAGAAAGTTCTTAAAATAATTTTATGTAAATTTAAAACTTATACTAGAAGTCATTCTTTCTTAAAATAAAACTTAAATTATTTTAAGAAAGTGTAACTTCTAACTCTTTCGGATCGGTTATATTTTTGTTCCATATCTGAAATTATTTTGCAACAGCTTTTTCTATTTTGCACAACCATATTATTACAGCCTATTAATTAATTACTCCAGAGAAATAAAATCTTTTTAGAATTTACAAACCGAGTCTAAAAGAGGATGAAATTTTTCACTTGGGCAGATTCGCTTAATTCCCAAAGAACATTTTCAAATTTCCGATCGGATTGTCTTCTGAATTTACCAAAATTCATATAATAAGTATACCAGGCAACCAGTATTTCAAACAAACAAACAGCATTTATGTTAATATAACACATGACATGAAGGCAGAAACTTACTTACGTGTATTTAAATATATGACTTGTGTATAAAAATTATAAAAAAACAGACTCCAACTACGTTTTCTCATGGCCTGCTGCATTGCAAGCGATTTTGAATTTAACAACAACAAACATAAGAAAAATAGAAGAAAAATTACAAAAATATACCAGGAGAGGATTTTAAGCAGGAGACATTCCGATTAATAAAATAATTATTAAATAATAACAGAAATCTCAGAAGATGTATGTATGTACGCATGCCCACTTATAAATATGTATGAATATGCCTGTTTCATTGCAAGAGAATTATAATTAAAAGGAGATCGCAAGTAAAGAAAGATATCGTAAGTATCACATAGAAAGTCTCTAACGAGGACACTAGCGCTTCAAATACACCCCTTCTCAAATTAGTGCAACTATATTAAATATGACGACTTAAAAGGCATTTGTCAATGTCATACAGTTTCTATTACGATCACTACAATTTCGGTTGTGTTTTTCTCCAGTAAAGTTTGATTTATATGAGCCAAGGTCTTTCTGCTGGAGACCAACGATATACAAATTATATGTAACATGCATATACGCTCGATTTGTTTTAGTAAACAACCTGTGTTACATACTGACTTACATATAGTTCCACTTGCAAATTACTTCTCTTCGATTTAAGGACATAAAGCAAAATATGCATTAATAAACAATGTGCACATTTATACAAACACTCGTCACATAAACTTGTTTGTGACGTCATAACTGAGAGTCATAATTAAAAATGTAAGTTTGATTGTTTATGCTGGGAGACTGCGGTGTAGTAATAATTGATGTGGGAGAAAATATAACAGTTGACATATAAAAATTTCCATGTGACATGTGTTTATATGTAACCAGCATGTTCGCTCGATCTGTACGAAAAGTCTATATTCATACATACATACATACATATATTTTTTCAAAGCTGTAGCGGCTTCTCCTACAAGGCTGGTATTTTTAAACACTTATAGAGTTTCCGTGTGCAAATATGATATCAAGGGGAAAATAATAGTCCTGCGGAAAGGAGAAGCTAAAATCAACCGAGAATAATTATAGGAACTGAAATTAATTAACAATTGCAAAACCGTCGTTTTGATGCAGCATATCTGCGATATGCTCTTCTGCACAATCTGTATGTTGAGCAAATTCTTTTAATCAAATTATATGAAACAAACAAATAAATTATTTTAACTCAAGTGTTAATTTAGGTAAAAAGTAATTTCCCACAATTCCTAAAGAAAATTTTTAGATCCCCTACCTAATTCGGATTTTTGCAAAATTTGCTAAAGTGCGCACTACAAGTACATTAGGGGCCCAGCATTTGAAGCAAGAAGCAGAATTCATTTTAATATAACACATGGTATGAATGTAAAAACATACTTACATGTATTAAAATATATGTACGTGCATGTATTTGTTCACAAAAATTATGAAAAATAGGCTCCAACTACGTTTTCTCATGGCCTGGTGTACTGCAGAGGATTTTCAATTGAAAATTTGTAAAAAAAAACAACTACAACAAAAACAAACGAAAGGGAAATCAAGCAAAATTACGAATAAACACCAGGTTATGAGAATTTTTAGCAGGACGCAGTATTTATTAAATTATAACAGAAATTTTAGAAAATGTGAGTATGTATGCGTATTAATATACATACAGACATTCATGTATATTTATGTTTGTATGTCGGTAACTATACAAAAACTCACTAACTACGTTTTTTGATTGCCTGGTGTATTACGCGGATTTTGAATTTAAAAAGCAAAAACAACAAAACAAACAGTAGACAAATTACTAACATATACCAGGCAATAAGTATTTTAAGCAGGAGAGATATCGATTAATAACATAATTATTAAATTATAACAGAAATTTTAGATGATGCTTGTGCGCATGCTCATATATAAATATATGTGAATATGCCTGTTTCATTGCAAGAGAATAGAAATTGAAAAGAAGGAGATCGCAAGTAAAGAATCATATCGCAGGTATCAAATAGAAAGTCCGTAACAAAGGCCCTAGAGATTTCAATACACCCCGTCTCAATTTAGTGCCATTCCATTGAATATAACGACTTGACAAGCATTTGTCAATGACAGTTTCTGTTACGACCACTACAATTTCGGTTGTGTTTTTTCCTTCTCATGTAAAGCTTAAATTATATGATTTGGGGTCCTTTTGCTGGAAACCAACGAAATACAACGTATTCTTATTTGTATGTACGTCTGTACTTGCTTCTGTTTCAATAAACAACCTGCGTTACTTACTGACTTACATATAGCTTCACTTGCCTATTATTACTCTTCGCTTTAAGGACATAAACACAAAGTACGCATTAATAAACAATGTGCACATTCATACAAACACCCATCACGTAGACTTGTTTGTGACGTCATAACTGAGAGTCATAATTAAAAATGTAAGTTTGAACGCTGGGAGACTGCGGTGTTACAATAATTGATGTGGGAGAAAATATAACAGTTGACATATCCACATTTGTATGTCACATATACACATGTGTTTATATGTAACCTGAAAAAATTCTCTATTCATATAATTTTGCAAATCAAATATTCTAAAGCTAAAGCGGCATCTTTCTACAAAGCTGATCCTCTGGTATTTGTAAATGGTGTTGTTTGAACACTTGTAGAGTTTCCGTATTCAATCAACAATGATTTAATTTTTACGGGAAAATAATTGTTTTAATCAAACTGAGTAGGATACACATCGCCTTTAGATTCGTTTCTGAGATTCCCACAATTCCTAAGAAAAATTTTCAAATCCCCTAAAAGATTGTTGTTCACTTTTTTCCCTAAAATTTGCTAAAGTACGCATCACTAGTATACTAGGGGACCAGAATTTGAAGCACGAAACACTATTGACTTTAATATGACACATGACATGAAGGTAGAACCATATTTACATGCATTAGAATATATGTACGTGCATGTATTTGTTCACAAAAATTATGAAAAATAGGCTCCAACTATATTTTCTCATGGCCTGGTGTATTGCAGGGGTTTTTCAATTGAAAATTTGTACAAAAAACAACTACAACAAAAACAAACGAAAGGGAAATTAAGCAAAATTACGAATAAACACCAGGTTATGAGAATTTTTAGCAGGACGCAGTATTTATTAAATTATAACAGAAATTTTAGAAAATGTGAGTATCTATGCGTATTAATATACATACAGACATTCATGTATATTTATGTTTGTATGTCGGTAACTATACAAAAGCTCACTAACTACGTTTTTTGATTGCCTGGTGTATTACGCGGATTTTGAATTGATAAAAAAAGCAAAAACAACAAAACAAACAGTAGGCAAATTACAAAAATATACCAGGCAATAAGCATTTTAAGCAGGAGTCATAGCGATTAATAACATAATTATTAAATTATAACAGAAATTTCAGGAGATGTATGTATGCACGCATGCCTACTTATAAATATGTATGAATATGCCTGTTTCATTGCAAGAGAATTTTAATTAAAAGGAGATCACAAGTAAAGAAATATATCGTAGGTATCAACTAGAAAGTCTCTAACGAGGCGACGAGCGATTCAAACCCCGTCTCAATTTAGTGCAACTCTATTAAATATAACGACTTGACATGACAAGCGTTTCACAGTGACAGTTTCTATTATGATCACTACATATTCGGTTGTGTTTTTCCTTCTTCTGTAAGTTTCAATTATATGAATCAGGGTCATTCTGCCTGAGACCAACGATATACAAATTATATGTAACATGCATATACGCTCGATTTGTTTTAGTAAACAACCTGTGTTACATACTGACTTACATATAGTTCCACTTGCAAATTACTTCTCTTCGATTTAAGGACATAAACACAAAATACGCATTAATAAACAATGTGCACATTCATACAAACACCCATCACGTAAACTTGTTTGTGACGTCATAACTGAGAGTCGTAATTAAAAATGTAAGTTTGATTGTTAATGCTGGGAGACTGCGGTGTAGTAATAATTGATGTGGGAGAAAATATAACAGTTGACTTATCCAAATTTGCCTGCGCATATGTTTACGAGTATATGTAACCTGCATGTACGCTCGATCTGTGAGAAAAGTCTATATTCATATATTTTTGCAAAGCAAATATTCAAAAGCTAAAGCGGCATCTTTCTACAAAGCTGTTCCTCTGGTATTTTAAACGGTTCTGTTTACACACTTCTAGAGTTTCCGTGTGCAAATATGATTTAATTTTTCTGGGAAACAATTATTTTAATCATCGCCTTTATATTCGTTTCTGAGATTCCCACAATTCCTAAGGAACATTTTCAAATCCCCTAAAAAGATTCTTTCTTAATTTTTTCCCTAAAATTTGCTAAATTGCGCATCACTAGTGTACTAGGGGACCATAATTTGAAGTAGGAAACACTATTGACTTTAATATGACACATGACATGAAGGTAGAAACATATTTACATGCATTAGAATATATGTACGTGCATGTATTTGTTCACAAAAATTATGAAAAATAGGCTCCAACTATATTTTCTCATGGCCTGGTGTATTGCAGGGGTTTTTCAATTGAAAATTTGTACAAAAAATAAGTAACAACAAAAACAAACGAAAGGGAAATTAAGCAAAATTACGAATAAACACCAGGTTATGAGAATTTTTAGTAGGACGCAGTATTTATTAAATTATAACAGAAATTTTAGAAAATGTGAGTATGTATGCGTATTAATATACATACAGACATTCATGTATATTTATGTTTGTATGTCGGTAACTATACAAAAACTCACTAACTACGTTTTTTGATTGCCTGGTGTATTACGCGGATTTTGAATTGATAAAAGCAAAAACAACAAAACAAGCAGTAGGCAAATTACTAACATATACCAGGCAATAAGTATTTTAAGCAGGAGAGATATCGATTAATAACATAATTATTAAATTATAACAGAAATTTTAGATGATGCTTGTGCGCATGCTCATATATAAATATATGTGAATATGCCTGTTTCATTGCAAGAGAATAGAAAGAAATTGAAAAGAAGGAGATCGCAAGTAAAGAATCATATCGCAGGTATCAAATAGAAAGTCCGTAACAAAGGCCCTAGAGATTTCAATACACCCCGTCTCAATTTAGTGCCATTCCATTGAATATAACGACTTGACAAGCATTTGTCAATGACAGTTTCTGTTACGACCACTACAATTTCGGTTGTGTTTTTTCCTTCTCATGTAAAGCTTAAATTATATGATTTGGGGTCCTTTTGCTGGAAACCAACGATATACAACGTACTCTTATTTGTATGTACGTCTGTACTTGCTTCTGTTTCAGTAAACAACCTGCGTTACTTACTGACTTACATATAGCTTCACTTGCCTATTATTACTCTTCGCTTTAAGGACATAAACACAAAGTACGCATTAATAAACAATATGCACATTCGTACAAACAGTCATCACGTAAACTTGTTTGTGACGTCATAGCTGAGAGTCATAATTAAAATAATAATTGATGTGGGAGAAAATATAACAGTTGACTTATCCAAATTTGGCTGCGCATATGTTTACGAGTATATGTAACCTGCATGTACGCTCGATCTGTGAGAAAAGTCTATATTCATATATTTTTGCAAAGCAAATATTCAAAAGCTAAAGCGGCACCTTTCTACAAAGCTGTTCCTCTGGTATTTTAAACGGTTTTGTTTAAACACTTCTAGAGTTTCCGTGTGCAAATATGATTTAATTTTTATGGGAAAAAATTATTTTAATCAAACTGAGTAGGAATACACATCGCCTTTATGATTCGTTTCTGAGATTCCCACAATTCCTAAGGAACATTTTCAAATCCCCTAAAAGATTCTTTGTTCACTTTTTTCCCTAAAATTTGCCAAAGTGCGCATCACTAGTATACTAGGGGACCAGAATTTGAAGCAGGAAACCATATTGACTGTAATATGACACATGACATGAAGGTAGAAACATATTTACATGCATTAAAATATATGTACGTGCATGTATTTGTTCACAAAAATTATGAAAACTAGGCTCCAACTATATTTTCTCATGGCCTGGTGTATTGCAGGGGTTTTTCAATTGAAAATTTGTACAAAAAACAAACGAAAGGGAAATTAAGAAAATTTACGAATAAACACCAGGTTATGAGAATTTTTAGCAGGACACGGAATTTACTAAATTATAACACAAATCTCGGAAGATGTAAGTATGCGTATTTACATACAAACATCCATGTATATTTATGTTTGTAAGTTGGTAACTATACAAAAACTCACTAACTACGTTTTTTGATTGCCTGGTGTATTACGCGGATTTTGAATTGATAAAAGCAAACAACAAAACAAGCAGTAGGCAAATTACAAAAATATACCAGGCAATAAGCATTTTAAGCAGGAGTCATAGCGATTAATAACATAATTATTAAATTATAACAGAAATTTCAGGAGATGTATGTATGCACGCATGCCCACTTATAAATATGTATGAACATGCCTGTTTCATTGCAAGAGAATTTTAATTAAAAGGAGATCGCAAGTAAAGAAAGATATCGTAGGTATCAGCTAGAAAGTCTCTAACGAGGTGACGAGCGACTCAAACACACCCCGTCTCAATTTAGTGCAACTCTATTAAATATAACGACCTGACATGACAAGCGTTTGACAATGATAGTTTCTATTACGATCACTCGGTTGTTTTCTTCCTTGAGACCAACGATATACAAATTATATGTAACATGCATATACGCTCGATTTGTTTTAGTAAACAACCTGTGTTACATACTGACTTACATATAGTTCCACTTGCAAATTACTTCTCTTCGATTTAAGGACATAAAGCAAAATACGCATTAATAAACAATATGCACATTCATACAAACACTCATCACATAAACTTGTTTGTGACGTCATAACTGAGAGTCGTAATTAAAAATGTAAGTTTGATTGTTAATGCTGGGAGACTGCGGTGTAGTAATAATTGATGTGGGAGAAAATATAACAGTTGACATATAAAAATTTCCATGTGACATGTGTTTATATGTAACCAGCATGTTCGCTCGATCTGTACGAAAAGTCTATATTCATACATACATCCATACATATATTTTTTCAAAGCTGTAGCGGCTTCTCCTACAAGGCTGGTATTTTTAAACACTTATAGAGTTTCCGTGTGCAAATATGATATCAAGGGGAAAATAATAGTCCTGCGGAAAGGATAAGCTAAAATCAACCGAGAATAATTATAGAAACTGAAATTAATTACCAATTGCAAAACCAGTCGTTTGGATGAAGTATTTCTGCGATATGTTTTGCAAATTATGAAAATATGGGATTTAAAAAGATTGTTGAAACATCTTAATCGTTTCATAATTTATTTTATTTTCTTTCTTAACGATTAGCTTAAATAAAAATACATTCCTGCGATTTATAGTCTCTAGATTACTTTTTAGCAGTTTTGTTCTAAGTCAGTCGTTAATGCCGACACTTTCCTATTCTATATCTTCTAATGGAAAGTTCTCCGTAACTATGGACTATTTTGTATAGAGTGATTTAAATGCTATATATTAGCTGTAGCTCAAAAATTCTTTTTGTGTCAGCCACCTTTTTATGTATGTAGGTGATGTTATTTACTTCAGTAAATATTTATTTTTATTTGTAGACCATTTTCACCTGCACAAACTTTATTAGATTTCGGACACAGATCCATGGAAATTTCAGTACAATAAAAAATATAAAAATAAAATATATATATATATATATATATATATATATATATATATAAATAACATATAATGAAACTTCTTTTCTATTAAATGTCTGTTCCCCTCAAAGGGAAATATGTTACCGGGAATCTTCTGTCAACAATTTGACGCTCGCAGTGAATATACAATATCAAACAATTTTGTGTTAAAATATATTTAAAAAAGTAATACAATCAAGACTACAAATATTTAGAATTGTAGCGATGGTTTGATTGCAACGCCAGTTTATTCCACTATTTAACTTTTATTTAGTGAAACATTTTGGTTAGTTTTTGAAAAACACAACAAAATAAAAGAATTACAACAGTTCAAATAATACAAATTTTAAATGAGTTTGTGTCTCGACCTTAAAATAAAGTTTTTAATTTAAAATTCGAATCATATTAAGAACTACTGTTCTGTTCTCTAGCGAACGTAACGTGAATTAATTTCGCCGAAAAACGAAACATCTCACGATCAGGGTAAATTTATTTTACAATAAAATTATTCAGGGTGAATTAATTCGAGATTACAAATTTGGGGAAAGACGAATAGTATTCCCCTGGATATGACGAATTCGGTGTGAAAAAATTTCCCTTCAAATTCACCCCATTTATATACGCTTCCCCACATTTTTTGATTTACATTTTGAAAGTAACCTATTGATTGACTGGATATTATTATCAATGGCAAAGCGAATAAAAATTTACTAGATTTAGCTTGAAATCTCGTATGTACTAAATTTCGAAAAGACATATAAATAAAATTTTACAATACGAATTCGATAGCATTACCTCAGATGGTGTTGACAACTCTGCACGTGAACGTTTTAAAAAATTTAAGTTAATTTCTGGTCAAAACAGGGAGTACTCGGACCTCCAGTGTTTTTATAGTGTTAAATTGGCTGCCACTATGTTTCCACCATGTAAAATAAGTTTCCCTTGACTGAACGAAAACACCTTTCAAATGGTTCAAATAATGGGTCGTTAATAGAAGATCGCATAGTGTACGAAGATTTTTAGCAAGTGAAAATATTTTCAGCAGAACTTTAATTTGTTTTTTAGTGTCATTCACCGAAACTTGTTTTCATGTCATGTCACACAGGCTTTTTAGTTTAATTAAATTGAAATTATATCTGCTTTTTTCTCTTGAAATTTTTGAAAGTTTTGTGCTGCTTTCAATTTAATTAAGGATCGTCTAGCTTAGACGTCCACAGCAACTGCTTTTTAATTGAATCCTTTGAATCGTCCATCTGTTGTTATGGAATATGCGATCTTCAATTTAAAACTTGTAATCAACTGAACCAAACAGTTGTTCGAGTCGCATTTGGCTGTCTTGCTGACAGCATGAAAATGTTTTGACATGTCCAAAGAGAGTAAAAGTGAATTGAGAATGATGAGAGATGCCCGCATTTGACAAATATGTCAATAATATGTCATTTACGACAAAAACCACTTTCAGTTACTACAATAAAACTGAAAGGCAAAAAGAAAATTAGCATACACGATCAATCTTGCATCCTTTTTAACCTACATTTTTTTTGTTTTGTTATCTACTGCTGCTTACATTGTGTTGGCCAAGAGTCGTTACCATGCTTTGGAAGTTATGAAAATGAATGAGTGCAAAATGAAACAACTTGAAGCCAGTTTTCCGTCTTGATCACTCACTTCCTTAACATGTCAAGTCGTATAATTTATGTTTTTACTTGTTTCTTTTTTTCTTTTTTGTTTCTATTTTGGCCGTTGTTGTAGATGTTGCTCAACAGCAGATTACAGACATTTATGACAGGTCTCAAGACAAGACGTGCAAGTGTTGTATTTTTCTTTTATTTGCTTATTTATTGTTTGGCTTTTGTTTCGTGTTGTTCTCTGACTAGTTTATAAATTATGTTCTAGTCTCAGGGGCATTAAAAGTGTAAAATGCAATAAAGAAGCTTTAATGTGTCATATTGTCTTTATTGGATGGATCCAAAGTGGGACTCTATTTGTTTTCTATGCGGTCAGCAGCAGATAAAATTTGAAAGTGAGATGTGACATCTACAAAAGGAAATAAAAGATCTAATAGATATTTAATTTTAGTGGTGCATTCTTAACATCTATTATGCATCCATTTATCCCTGCGTAGACGTTAAACTTTTCATAAAAGTCTTTCTAATTTTCAGCTAAAATTGTTTGTAATTTAAGTATCGGAATGAATTTACATATTCAACTGTTTTTGCTACTCAAATAAAATTCAGCAAACACGATAATTTTGAATACAAAAAGTTTTTATGATATTTAAACAGTTTATTTTATTTTATTAATAAAAATAATTTATGAGCAGCAGCTGGCTTTGTTTTTGTTCTTGCAAATATGATCGTAATAGAAAAATATTATGCGGCGTATTCACTCATTCAAATATACTCTTGAGAAATGTGTTAAAATATTGCTTTGAGCTACATTCCAAGTAAATTCACTAGGAGCAGTTTATCCGTTTTTCTTTTTGCCTGAACTTCTAAATCACTTTCAGAATTTTACCGGATAAAAAACAAATTTCCAAAACTGTAAACAAATTATTTTTACATTAAAACAATTTTTAGTTGTTGTTCTTTATTTCTCTTACAATTATAAATAGAGTCGGAAAAAAGCCAACCAGTTGTAGAATAAAAACATAAGAAAATAAAAAAGGGAAAGTGATCAGTGATCTGTGAGTTCTTGTTATGACTTTGATATTTGTTTTTAAGCTTCTCATTTAGTAAAGTGGAAGTTTGAAATAAATATCTTTAGTTATTCTAAGAAATGTTGGGTAAAGATTCCCTGATTATCTGCATTAGGCCCAGTGAAATGCGAATAGGAACTAGATAAAACCCCTCAATTGTTCACTATGAGTTTTTTAATAAGAGAGGCAAAGCAACCCGTGAGTTTCGGTACGTTTGCTCGGTTGAACAAATTGTTTGTAAAACAAAAAGAAAACGTTCTTATTTTTAATTTATTGTTTTTTTATTTATTTATTTTTTTTAAATTTATTATTAACGCCAAGTGATTTACAAAGTTACGACCTTAACTTTTACTCCAGGGGAATAAAATGTCGTTCAGAAATATCTTCCAGAATTTTTTTAAATATATTTTCAAATTTGGAAACATTTTCAACTTTCGAAACATTTTCAAGGCGTTAAACGGTTCATTGACTTGTGAAAATTTGCAGAACAGTTTGAAATTCTCAGCTGTCAAATCACAGTTATCGATATCGATAATTCTCAAGCTGGTGAAAAAAAATCCAACAGAACTCTCTTTTACATTTTCCAGTGGGGGCGTGAGTGAGGAAAAATTTTATTTGCATGATGAAAGCACGTGTTTCCCCGGTGACAGAAAATTCATGAGATTTAAGAGGATCTAAAAAATCGTTTAATCAATTTTGTCCAAAAGAAGGGACTGGAAAATGTTGGGCAATAAAAATTGCTGGCACGCATTTAAAGAGCTGCAGCACCGTCTAAGCGAACATAATTGTCATGTACAGGGTGAGACAAAAATAAATAATCAAAATTATTATTTATTTTTTCGAACTAATTTTATTTATTAATTTAAAAATTCTGAAGAGCTTCACGTTCAACATTCCAAGAATCTTTGAAAAAAAAGATCATAAATGTATTCGCTGCTTTTACCACCCTGTATTTCTGGCTTTTAAGCCCGTTGAAAATGTATGTGAAACTGAATCGCATGTATATTTCCATAAATTAATTAACTTTAGTGTTAAAATCATAATTAATTAATAAACAACATCGCGTTGCACTTGATTTCCATGTTGAAGCTGAACGCAATCCGCCACTAAAATCTTTTAATTTTATTATGCGCTTGTAAAATGTTTTGGAGCACAACAAAACTTTCAGCTACAAAGTTGTTTCGAATTGTTGTGGGTTAACAACTTTTCATTAAAATATTAGCCAATTCATTAGTTGGCTGCATGATTTGGTTTGCTTTTGCCGGCTAAAAGAGTTGAAAATGTTTTCAGATAAAAAATGTAAAATTTTATTGGCTTAATTCAAATGACAAGAGTTTATGTTCGATACGGAATATAAAACGAGTTGAATGTGGCCAACAAATACTGAAATATAGTCGTTATAAAGTGTTAAATATTTATGACAGTTTATTGGATTTATTGTCGCGATATAAAAAGGCTTTTATTTTATTATTTTTATTTGCTCAGTTTTTATTATGTAAAACGTGGGAATGTTTCCAAGCGCAAATCAAGTCATTAGAATTGTGGGAAAATGACTATAAACGGACTAACTTGTTCTGATAAAAATTATAAGAGATAATGATTTGTGTGCTAGTCGGTTAGATACCACAGGGGAACACACAAAAAAATGTTTCGTAAATAAAAAAAAATTTGTAAAACGCCCCTGGAAAATTTTGGTCTCAGACGTGACAAGTGATTAGTTGGACAGACGTCTCCAGCTCGATTACAGATTCTGTAAAACTGTAGTTTTCCTGGGTTTAAAAAATCCGAGGAAATTGTCTAGAAGTTGGAGTGGACCCGAAAATATGAAGGAAATTATGGCGGCAATTTTGCAAATCGCTTGGCGTTTGTAAAATTTATAGGAAAACAAAATGTAAATATTTCAAAATTTTCTTTTTGTTTTGTACACAATTTCTACACCGAACAAACGTACAGAAAGAAATTTATGCGTTACTTTGATTTTGAAAACTGTTGGAAACTTGTTGGAAAAACAAAAGAAACCAATAAAAGGAAGAAAATGCACCAGCTAAAAGTGATGTACCAAATTAGGTAAATCAATACCGAGGCAAAGGTTGCAAGATATTCGATTCTAACTGGCGTCCAAAACTTAAAATTTTGAAATGGATGTGTGTCCAATACTGTTGACCAGACTACGATGCCTTAGAAACCGAGTCCGATTCCGTACTCAATCGGGAATATGGTGTCGGATTTTTTCTAACCTACACGAGCGAAAGATTGTGTTAATTGTTATCAGACCGTCTCAATGACGAAGGTATAGCTTTGGCCGCTGAAAATTACCAACAGCGATTAAAGTCGTCATGTTCTATAAGATCGGAATACCGCGCACCGACCTACGTCATCGGCCTGTACCAAAAATTTCACTGACGTAGTAAAATTTAAAAGTAGTCAAATCGAAAATTCCCTTTTTTCGAATCTGTCCTTTTAACACTGCCACCTCTCTTCTACTTCGGGCACAGTGCTAAGAATATATGGGGGTCATCCCCTAAATGATGGTCCAAGACAAACAAGTTACTGATTTACGGATCCATAATACAGTGGTCCGCTGCTATTAAAAAACACCTGGTAAACTAACTTTAAGGAATATGTGAAGATCGGCTAGCATCGGGGTTACTAAACCCCGAGAAAATCTCGGACATAAATCTTAACCTTGACAAAGCGTTTGATATCGTAATTTCATCGAGACGGAAGAAAAGCTAAAGAGAAAGCGAGTACACGTCAGAAGTTATAACGAGGGATCATGCAAGACCCGCATTGTTTTCAGTAATTTATTCTATTCGATAGTAAAACTGTTAACATCGAGACTCGAAAGTTTTTTAAAGCGAATCACATAATAACATTTCCAGATAGTTGTTAGATTATCTTGTTGCAGCAATCTCCTTTCGTCTACCCCAACGAAGTTAGTGGACATCAGTCAAACATTTTCATTGCAAAAGTGTGAAAAGCGTGCTGATCGATTAGCAGGTACAGGACAAAGTCGCTATCTTTGTCGATCTGTCCCTAAGATTCATTGGCTAGTCGAGCATAAATCGATGCGCTCTTAATGAAACTCCTATTCGGTCGTAGAAAAGAATGGATTTCAGGCAGCAGATTCCTCATTTCATTAGATCAAAAACCCCATTTTACTAACGAAAAAATATCGACACGCCGATAGAGTTGACTTTCATTAATGTCTGCAATGAGTTCCTTCAAACTCTGATGTGACCAAGTTCGTACTACACTTCAAGCTTTAAACACAATAACAACAGCAGGCTACACGAACACCGGCGAGAACAGCTTTTGGCTACAATCGTCGCCTCGTAGTCAGCTACTTAATTATTTTTAAATCGACACCACCAATTTAATAACCATGAGTTGTTGTTTGTAGCAGAATTCTCTTCATACGCCAGTGTAGCCGCTTTCATATATTTAATACTCTTAAATAGTGTTATTCCAATAAAATGTATTCCAAGTCAACTATATACGACATGAAATCAATTTATTAGCTTGGAAATGTAGTTTGTTGTTTCTTTTTGTATAATAAAACAATATATTTTTTAAGTTTACAATAATTGAATGTATTTATATTATACTGGCAACACTGCATCTGCTCATTGTCGGTCACCAGAATAGGAATTAATTTAATTTGACTGCAACTACAAAAAGATCACGCACAACAACCAGTAGCCGTGTTGCCTGCTGTAGTAAGAATAATCATTCTCATATACGCACATGGATCCTATTTTTGACAAGTTGTAGTCTGTAGCCTGCTGTCGTTGTTGTGTTCAGGTTAAAAGAGATAAACAATTTAACCGTCTAACAAAATTATACTCTTAACAAACTCAAAGTAATAATGATAACAACTTATTTCGCTAAAAAAGAGTTTTATTTGTTGTCTTGTGCTTTTGCAGCACTAGAAAGACAAGATTTTGCATGAGGAACAGCCCTCGCAAATGTGTAATTTCAAATACAATAAAACTTTTATTAACAGCATATTTTTTCTTATGACAGGAAGCCATTAAAATCTGTTATAAATAAAATAAAAAACATTAAAAAAATCTATTTACGAGCCACCGCTACTGTTCAGCTCTGTTGTCTTATTAATTTTATTGTTTTGGAACGGCTTTTTTTCTATTTCACTTTTATTTTAAACAAAAACCACTTTCGCTGTACGACAACCACTTTCAAAAGAAATCTAGATTTAAAGCCAGACCGAAACAATTTATAGACAAGAAGTTTGAACAAGAAATACTTTGCATATAACAACACACTTTGTTATCACATTTTTTTCCTTTTCTTTTTCTTTTGCGAAAAAGTGTTTGAATTTTGAAACAGAGTTGTGAGCAGCAGCAGTGGCAGCATAAATTATTATTATGATGGAAGTGGAAGCTTTTATTTTCAAATGTCAGTTATTATTGTTTTCATAATGACAACACGACCAACCGCTGGAATAATTATTAAAACGCTGGTGATTTAAAAAGTTAAGAAAATGGAAATTAAACTTGATGGCATAATAAGTAAGAACGAGTTTTAAGTTGCTTTTGAAACACAGACCCAATAAATACGTGAAGCTGAAAGCGAAAAGTCATGAAGTCAGGAAGTTTTTTCTACGACTGAAAGAAATTGCTCGCAAAATGATTGGAAACATGTTTTAATTTTATTTGTTGTATTTATTTTGAAAAATTCCATTTCGAATCCTGTATCGTTCATCTATCAAATAGTTGTCGAGATAGGCGTAACCACTATTTTTAGACAAACGTTTTTTATAAGATATCACAGGTGTTCTCAACAAATAAAACGATAAAAGACAACACTGATTGCGTTAAAAAATGTTGATGATAAAGACACCAGCATTTTCTTTTCTGATATTAAAAAAATTAAAACAAAAATTATTGGTTGCGCCTATTTCATCAAATATCTGATAGATGTGTATGTAGTTTATATGTAATAAAAGTCAAATAAGAAAAAAATTTAGTCACCGACTCAAAGTCATCCGCATTTTTTCTACGAGGGTGGAGAAGAATAGTTGGTTGTGTGTTATTGCACCGTGAAATATTTCCGTTATTTTCCTGTTTTTGTACCCTTCACAAAAAAGTGAAAGGGTTTGTCATTCCGTGTGTAATTTCTTCGATATTAATGTGGGACCCCATAAAGTATTTTTATTCTGGATTCTTACGAATGGCGATAACGATTGAGCGATATACGTCTGTCCGTACGTGAAATCGGTTTTCCCAAGCCCCCAAAAGAGCTAGAGACTTCGTTCTTGGACTGATGGATTGGAAATTAATTTAAATAGAAATTTCAGAAAAATCCGCAATACGGTTCCAGAGCTGGGAAGCTTGCACCTATTTCTCGACGCAAAATTAATACGAAAAACCAATTATTTTTTCGTTTGTTTGTAAATTGAACTTATTTCATGCTTTCGGAAGCCCTAATGGTCTATTAAAAACTAAAAAAAAAAATTAAAAAAAAATTCCAGGGATGGGAAATTCAGTTTTTTTGTTTGTTACATTCAGTATTTTATAGTACATGTGATAACTAAAATATTTAAAAATTTTAAGTTTTTCTTAAATAAAACCACTTTATACATCAGGAAGATTTGCATTGTTAAAAAGAATTAAAAGAAATTAAAACTTCGTTTCCAGGGAAGAAAAATTGGTTTTAGTTTTATTCACAAAAGTAAACAAAGAGGTAATTGACGTTGTTTTTTTTTCTTTTTTGCTAACTAAAACTATTTTATAACTTGGCAAGAACAAAATTGTTACTTAAAAATATATGTAACGCCAGACGTACGTTCGTGCAGGGTATATAAGATTCGACACAGCCGAGTGTAGCACTTTTACTTGTTCAACATGATTTGTAACGTTTCCATTTTTTGTGTTTAGAAATCTTCGAATTTTTATAATGCGCTTTCCAATCCGCTCAAAGAATTATAAGAGCCCGTGGCTATTATGAAAGAAAGCAAATCTCAACTTTCGCAATGAATACTTTAGCCGCGACTGCAACCAACTTATCAATTATTAAGTCGTTCTGTTTTATCGGTATAGTTAACGGGTTTGACACATTCCCAAAGAAAACAACTTGAGCTTTAAACACAATAACGGCAGCAGGCTACACGAACACTGAGACTACAAAAGCCGTTGGCTACAATCGTTGCCTCGTAGTCAGCTACTTAATTATTTAAAAAAAAAAAACACCACCCAATCAATGACCATGAGTTGTTGTTTGTAGCAGAATTCTCTTCATACACCAGTGTAGGCGCTTTCATATATTTAATACTCTTAAATAGTGTTATTCCAATAAAATATGTTCCTAGTTAACTATATAGGACATGAAATCAATTTATTAGCTTGGAAATGTAGTTTGTTGTTTCTTTTTGTATAATAAAACAATATATTTTTTAAGTTTACAATAATTGAATGTATTTATGTTATACTGGCAACACTGCATCTGCTCATTGTCGGTCACCAGAATAGGAATTAATTTAATTTGACTGCAACCACAAAAAGAGCACGCACAACAACCAGTAGCCGTGTTGCCTGCCGTAGTAAGAATAATCATTCTCATATAAGCACATGGATTCTATTTTTGACAAGTTGTAGTCTGTAGTCTGCTGTCGTTGTTGTTTTTAATGCTTTAATCAGGTTAGCTTGGGCAGCCCTTTGGACACATTATCATCATTGTTCAAATATTTTTCCAAAAACTTCCAACAGTAGTGTTAAAACAACTGCGAAATTTTAATCATTTTACAGTGGAGTCTATTGATGACACTGAAAACTTGCCCCAGCTCAGGTGAGAAGCAAAAGTGTGCTGCAAAGGGGCTTTTTGGAACTATTGAACTTTCGATAGCGATAATTGTAAAACTGACTGTCAAACTAATCAAGTGAGTTTGAATTTCTCCCAGTTTAATTTGGCAAATCAGCTTGTCAAATAATACATCAAAACAAAGTCCACAAATTGCCAAACGTTTATAGGAATAAATAGGGAAATCACTTCAGAAGTTATGGGACTATAAGTGGAGTAAGTGCCTTTGCAATCGGGAGGGTGTAAACCAATTAAGAGGAGAGCTTTTTTCGATAATAAACACCAGTTGTAAAGTTTTCACTCCAGCTTTTATTTATTTCCCTTAACAACACGGCATTGATATATTTTTAGAATCAATTGGGCCATAATTCTAAATGTCTGAAAGCAAATAATTTTTTTTTATTTACCCAAACCTCGTTGGAATATGTTGTATTAAATAACACAAAAACCTGAAATAAGTGATCCGTATTTTACCAGCTCTTGGCCACAGTAACCATTAAATGAATCCATTAAACTTTGGCAAGTTTACGATATAATTGCATTTATTGTTGTCGTGATTATTTTTACAAATTTTTACACTCAAAATTACCTTGAAGCATAATTATTTTATGACCGCTTGTTTTGTTTTACTTAAATTTTTCTACTGTCTACATTTTTCACTTAACAAATTTGTTCATAACACGAAATTATTTTGCACATATTTTTATTTAAACGAACATCCATTATGAATTAATAAATTAAAGTGATGAACAAAATTATGAATGGTGTGGCTGGGGTACGGGCTATTAGCAGACTGAATATGTGCTTATTTACACATAAAAATTATATTAAATTTACATTAATTATTTAACATTTTCATAGAGTTGTTAGTAATAAATAACACCAACAACTACCTGCTAACTCAGCATTATTAGTGAATAATAAAAGCAGCTGGTTTTATTATTTGCAAGAGTAATTTGCTAAACGGAATAATTAGGCTCTTAAAAGAGGAAATTAGAAAGTATTGAGATGTTTTGAAATTTATGCAAAAAGTTGAAAATTGCATTTCAACCACTGTCAAGTGCGTTGAAATGTTTATTAAACCCAAACGTATTCTATAAGAACGCTAAGAGCGAATTAACAAGTCACACTGATTATCAATTTGTCCATCATGTGAATGGTGACTACAAAAAGAAAAAGCAACACTTAATTAAAATTAATAATGACCAATTTAATTATATTAATAGTGGCCAATTAAAATCGTTGTAAAGCATTGTTTGCGTTAAATTTGCTAATTCATTTGTTTTGTAGACTGAAAAATGACCCGCAACATTCATTTACATTCACACACACTCACACAACATGCCCACAGCAAATAAAGTGAGTGCCCCTCCTCGCTTCTACCAGCACTACTGCAGCAATTTTATTAATGGATCTATTAATTTGTCAAACAAAAGTGTTAAATTAATTTATAAATCCAAATAGTAAATAAATGTTCATACCAGCGAAACAGTAAATAAATAAAATTTATTGCGTAACAGTTAATTAAACTAAACAATTTAAGTTGATATTAAAATGTTTTGTGGGATAAAGTCATTGACGAGTGGTTTTTGTTTAACACGTTTAATTGCAGGTGAAAATCTGGTTTCAGAACCGCCGTTCGAAGTACAAAAAAATGATGAAAGCCGCCCAGGGTCCTGGCCAGGGTAGCGGCATGCCATTGGGCAGCGGCGGTCCAAATCCAGGTCAACATAGTCCCAATCAAAATATTCACAGTGGTAAGTCGAACTCTTGTGGCATTTGAAAATCTATTCAGTTAAATTTTATTGGATTTAAAAAAAATTTTCAGACCCTTTAATTAATAATTTGAAAAAAAAAAAATTATTTATTTCTAGGCGGTAATAACGGTGGTGGTTCAAATAGCGGCTCGCCATCACATTATCTACCTCCTGGACATAGTCCGACGCCTTCAAGTACGCCTGTATCTGAATTATCACCCGGTAAGTTTCATCGCTTAAAACAAAACATCTCAGATGCTTTTTTAAATTACACAATTTTACAACAATTAAGAAATAAAATATGCACAATTTGACACCACTTCTGTTCTAATTGACAAAATCTTCACGCTAGCTTTTTTCTATTGATTAGGAAAGACATGTAGGCAGCACTTTTCATCGACATGAACAGGGCAAACTCCCCTCCTTAGCAAAGTCCACAGTAACTGGCAATCCTTCTGAAATATTAAACACATATTTGTTTTAGTAGCACTGCCACGCCCCTACAGAACTTCCGATCTAAGTTCAACAACTGTTCGTTAGATTACAAAGGGAATCTTTATTTAAAATAATTTGGCTAGAAATATTTTTACATTTCCTATTCTCTTTTTAATAAAAACTATTTTAAAAATTTTTATCTGTTAATTTTAGAGTTTCCACCAACGGGGTTAAGTCCGCCAACGCAAGCGCCATGGGATCAAAAACCGCATTGGATTGATCACAAACCACCGCAAATGACACCACAGCCACCTCATCCAGCAGCGTCACATCCGCAAACGCATCATCATAATCCGCCACCGCAAATGGGCGGTTATGTACCTCAATACTGGTATCAGCCAGAAACAAATCCATCGTTATTAACGTAGGTAAACTATTTGTTAAAGATGGTTAATTATTTAAAACATTTAAGAGAGAGAGAGAGAGAGAGAGAGAGAGAGGGAGGGAGTTAAACAAATAGGGGGAGAGAAAGGGATTAAAGCTTAATTTATTTATCAAAAGCGATTTCGATAGGGCTCGAGCCCGTAGTATGTGATTAAAAAAGAATTGACTGTGCCATAAGTCCTCGTTAATATATTTTTCGATACTTCGTAGCGCAAAAATAAGCGGCTGCTGATCAATGAAATCAATTTTAAGTTATCATATTTCAATTAATGCAGAATAAATTTGATAGCAAAATTCCATGCACAATTTATTTTTCTTCTCATACTTGATATGATCGAAATGAAAAAAGAAAAAAGAAAAAAAAACACAAGAAACGGCATTTGATATTCCAAGAGATCTTTAGAAATCGATTATTCTCTTTTAAAAAGAGAACAAAAAAGTTTTAACAGATCAACAGGAAGCAATTCTTCTCTTTTTAGCAGCCACTAAAAAAGATTAATCAAAGATCCCTGACCGTTTAAATGTGTGTAAAAATGTTTACGCTGATATTATACGAGGTCTATTCGAAATATCTGGTGGATTTTCATGTTTCTCGAAGTTCATTAATTTATTCATCGATTTGTGTTGGAAATATTCCCAAATAAGTGGATATAGAAAATCAGCGAAATCCAAAATGAGATTCCAGAGCAGGAAACCAAAAACATATTTTTGATGTATATAAATTAAACAACTAAAACAATTTTTTATGTTAATCAAAACTATATTACTACATTGAGAATTGAATTGTTGTGTAATTTCACACAAAATCAAAAAGATTATTCCAGAGTTGGGTACCTGAAATTTTTTTGGCCCATAAAAGTAACCAAATAAAGCGAAATCTGTATTTTTTTCTCTATGAATTAAACAGCTCTGGAGTGCCCGTCTTTAACTTTTATATCATGAATTGAAAAATAAGCTTTTCTACTTTTGAAAAGTGTTATTTTGAATTTACTCGCAAAAAGGAGAGCGCTGATTAAAATTCAGCCATTTTCAAGAACATTTTTAAAGTATTTGTTATTATAATTGTTATTTGTTAAATACAAAATTTCCAAACTTAATTTTTTTTACATTGAAAAACACTTTATTTTTTATTTTAAAAATACTTTATTTTGGAAACTAGTGGGTGGCAAAAAGGAGAACTCTGACAGAAAGTGCGTAGCCCACGAAATTGAAATATATTTTTTTTTAAAACATCACGTATGAAACATAGTAGTATGTTTATGGTGTTTCTGTACCACATTTGCTCATGCTGTCAGTGTTGCCATATTGGTTATTTTTTTTATCAAAATTAGTGGTTTTTACTTCATATTTTGTTTACATATAGCCAATGTCGCAACACTGGCAGCATGAGCAGCTTTTTTTTGTATAGAAAGTGGACCAGAAACGCCATAAACATACTACTAAAGTTTTGCGGCAGGTAGTCGTTGTCTAGTAGAGTTGTACGTTACATTTCTTTTCATTCTGAATTAAATACTTTTCTGTAGTCATTTAAATTTTAAGTAAAACTCTTATTTTGCTTTCATTCTTTGCAGGGTATGGCCAGCGGTTTAACAAACATCTCCTTCTACTCTGACCACAACAACCTTTTACCAAACCGATCCTATAGATAATTCTATGCATATATATTAATTTAAATTTAATAAAGTTATCGACAGATAGAACCAGTTTTATTAAATTTACAAATAAATCTAATTTAATTTTGTTTTTCTTTAGGGAAATGCCTAAACAAATTTTGTATGAAATGAAATGGAAGTTTTGAATGTGTGTAAAAAATAAGTGCACCTTTTTGTAAAAAGTTTTTTTTTTTTACTATTTAATAATAAAGTTAAAGTTAAAATTAAATTAAATAAAATTTGATAATCAGATGTTTATTTTAAATTAACAAATAATTATTTAGCTATAAATAAATATAAATTATAAACTAAGTTTTAAATGTAATTTTTATGTAAGACATAAAACAATTTACTTTAATATAAATATTAAAATAATATTTTAAAAATACAAAAAAAATATAAAATTAAAAAAAAATCCTCATTGTTTTAAAACAAGCATTTCTTTTCAGTTAAATTAATGTTTTTGTAAATACTTATCATAATTTTTTTGTAATTTATAGAAATAATATTGAAAACAAAAGATGCAAAACAAAACAAAATAAAAATGAATTGAAAAATCAGCTGATGATCTTAAAGTTGTCTTAACAAGAAATTAATAATAAATTTAAAATAAAACAAATTGTAGCAAAAAAAAAACAACAACAAAACAAACAAACCCTATATAAAATTAATTAAAATGAAAATTAAATAAAATGAAAATTAAATAAAAAATCAATATTTATCCACTTATTTGCTTCGAAGATTGCAGTTGGATTGGGAGTCACTGCCTGCAGGGTATTTGAGTGAATATCTTAACCGGATCACTTTTAAAGATAAGGAATTTGTGACTAAAACCAAAAGGCAGACATTTAAAAGAAGCAAAAATATTTTCAGTCACTTAACGTCGAATTTTCTTTATAAGCGGACCGGCTTTGGCTGCGTGCCAAAGCTTTTGGTCCGTTATTTCTCACTAACGATGACTCATGTACCGGACAGGCGTATTGACAAACAAAATTTTAACTTCCCGATTCAAACAACTCTGTCAGAAGAAGAGAACTATAAAATAACGGAATTAATAGGCGGATCCCAGTTGGGATTAAAATTCCCAGGCATCAAAGCAGGGACTGGCTTGTTCAAATATTTCTAATTAATCACGGGATGTTTAAAGTTTCAATAAAATGTTATTCGAGAAATCTCCTTAAAAAAATCGTTTTTATTTTTCAACACATTGACTGCTTCAAAACTTTTTCCTAATATAAAATATATCACAACAACTTCAGTTTTTTATTAAACTCCTTAGTTTTCTTTTTTGGGCAGGTCCAGTACTCAGGGAACGACCCCTTAATATGCAGTGCTTTGCGCTGCAATTGGACAAACTGGGTATATTGTTAAGAGGTGAGATGAGAACAGAATAAGGGTAGAGAATTTCGTTGTAGTTATTTTTACTTTTCTACTTCACCGCTGAACATTTTCTTGCAACAGGTACCAACGAAGGAGGGCGCTATATTCCGCTCTATAGAACATGAGACTTTCGTCATTGAGACAAGTTGACAGCAATTAACAAAGTCCTGTAATAATGCAGATTAGAAAAATTCTACACCATGTTCATGACCGAGTGCAGACTCGAACTGGGGCCTTAAGGCAACGTCGTCTTGTGCCTTAGTATTTCAGCCAACAGTGAGGTTGAATTTAAAATCGAAATAGATTTACCTTCTCCTATTCCCAGGGGGAAACTTCAGTTCATTAAGAGGGACAAGGAAATGGGTTTTATATTTTTCTACCAGCAGTTATTGCGTTTTAATTGAAACAAGTAAAAGTGCTATATTCGGCTGTGCCGAATCTTACATCCCTTCAGCAACGTACGTCTGGCGTTACATATATTTTTAAGTATCAATTTGGTTCTTCCCAAGTTATAAAAAGCTTTAGTTAGCAAGACTAACGTCAGTTGCCTTTTTTAGTTACTTATATGAATGGAAAAAAATCAATTTCCCACCCCTGGAAACGAGCTTTTTATTTTTTTAAATTTATTTTTACCAGTACAAATCTTCATGATGTATAAAGCGGTTTTATTAGAAAAAAAAACTTAAAACTTTCAAACATTTTAGTTATAACATGTACTACAAAATACTGAATGCGACAAAAAAATCTTAATTTCCCATCCCTAGAAAAAAAATTATATTTTCTTATTTTTACTAGACAATAGAGGATCCCGAAAGCAATAAAGGAGTTCAATTTATCAACAAACAAACAAACAAATAATTTGTTTTTGGTATTAATTTGGTATAATATATTAAATGGGTCTTAGATTCCCAGCTCTGGAACTGTATTTTGGATTTTTCTGTTATTTTCATTTAAAATCATTTCCAATCCATTAGTCCAAGAACGAAGTCTCTAGCTCTTCTGGGGCTTGGGAAACCGATTTCACCTAGAGGCAGACGGACAGGCGGATATTTAATATAGAAAACAGTCGAACCTAAAGACCATTCCTGTAACTACCCACTCATTTCAGATATCGTAACCTCTTCGCTGGTAGTTTCTCCAGCTAAAAGATTATAATTTAAAATTTTGAATCAACCGATTCCCACGTGATAAGATATGATTGATGCCGTCTTTGATTATAAGCAAAAGGTTTTCTCAAAAACGCAAACGGTTTTTTTCGCAACGCAATTTTCGTAATCCCAGGTTGGTAAGATCACGGGTTCGATTCCGCGTCCAGTCATGAATATGTTATCAAATTGTCTGATCCGTTTCAGTGCATAATTATATTTCTTATTGTCGGCCTGTTTCAGTGACGAAGGCACAGCACTGGATTAACACTTTAATTTGCCATAGAGAATATTACATTTCCCTGCTTCGTCGACACTGTGCCTAAAATTGACCGGCGATGTAGAAAGTAGTATCTACAATAACTTCTCTATCTTTTCGCCTTTTTGCATCTGTCCTCTCAACACTATCCTCTTCATCGTGGTCCGGGCATAATGCCCGGAGGAAGGGTTCAACCCTTCAGTCCTGATGCTACTAAAAAATATATGTGAAACGGTAACTTGTCGCTAATTTTAAACGCAAAACGGTTGCAGCCTGGGTTTCGCAGAGCTTTTGAGCTCTTCGAGCTAAAACGCTTTTATTATAATTTTGAAGTCAATGGATTCCCATATAAAAGTGATGGTTGATGTAGTTTCTGATTGCCATAAAGGAATCGAGAATACTAACTGATCTGAAGCCAAATTACCGCATTCGATATCGATCGAAATTTCAATATAATTTAAATACAAATTTCGAACGATATCGAGTGCCGTAATTTGAGCCCAGATATATAATTTCGAAATTAAAATTAAATCACATTTTTCGAACTTTTTCCTTTATGACATCACACCAACAGACTAACCGACTTCTTTAGACTGGTTTGTGGCGATCGACATGGTTCTTTAATGTCAAAACTGATTTATGGAAAACGAGAGGTAAAAACGTTTGAAAGTTATTCTACGAAAGCCACAAAACAAAAATTTTTTTCTTTCAGTTTTTTTTCGAGATTTCTTGAAATCTGCAGTTTTTAATCGGTTCCAGTTCACAGGAAATTTAAGTTTAGGAGTGTTTAGAACGTCACCAGGTTGGTTCAAAATTTATAAGCGGGTTACATACGCAAACATGCTCGCATATATCGGGTGTTTTTTATAGAGTGATACAAGTTTGAATCATAATAAAACATAGTAGTATATTTTTGATATCAATGAAACGGCCTTTATTGGATAGAAAATTATGATATTAATGTTTAAATATGATTTCGGTCATGTGGCCGCCACGGTTGACGCGTACATGGCGCAATCTCGAACACCAACTTTCACGTACTTTTCCCAGCATTTGCGGCCGTCTCTTGCCGATAACCCTTCGAATGTTGATTCCCAGGTGATCAATTATTTGTGGTTTATCGACGTACACAAGTGACTTTACATAATCTAAAAATAATAATCCAATGGGTTTAAATCACACGATCTTGGGGGCCAATTAATTGAGTCATTTCGTGAAGTTATTTTTTCTTCAAAAGTTTCCTTGAGTAAATCAATTGTAGCGCCCGCTGTGTGGTATGTGGCTCCGTCCTGTTGGAACGACATATCAGCGAGATTAATGCCAGCTAATTGAGTTACGAAAAAACTTCGAATCATGTTCTCATACTGTTCGCCATTGACAGTAACATTCTGACCATCATGGTTTTTGACGACATACGGGCCAATGACTCCGCCAACCCATAAAGCGCACCAAACAGTAATTTCCTGTGGATGGAATGGTGTTTCGACAAACGCTTGTAGATTCTCCTCACTCCAAATGCGACAATTCTGTTTATTTACGTACCCATTCAACCGAAAATGGGCTTCATTGGAAAATAAGATTTTGAATTTGATATTGATTTTGAATGGAAATTCAAAATCTATATCAAATTGTGCTTCATTGGCGGCGCATACGGTGGTCGGTTGGCTTTAATTCCTGCACAAGTTGAATCTTGAAAGCTTTTAAGCAAAGATCTTTGCGCAAAATCTTCCATAAAGTGGAAGGACGCAACCCCCAGTTGCTGAGAACAGCGACGAATTGATTGATTAGGATCATCTTCAATGATTTCCTGTACAGCGGCTATAGATTCTTCAGTGCGCACTGTTCGGCGTCTCACGGAATGCACATTACCAGTAACAGTAAATGTGGTCCGAAAACGATATATTATTCTTCGAATTAGCAGCTCTGAAGGACGATTATGTACGCCACAAATAGACGAAGTGCACGATAAGTTTGACGAACAGAACCATTATTTAGATTAAAAGTTTCCACAATTTGCACGCGTTGCTCGGTGTATTTCGATCTACAATGAAATGTCAGAGCAAACTAAACAAAAAGAAACTATCAGCTGTTAAATGGGTGGTCAAGTAAAGCAGTGATGCCAAATCAAAGTTGTACCACTCTATAAAAAACACCCGATACATACAGACACAGTAACACCCTCTAAATATTAGTCAGGAAGGCTTCCCAGAGGCCTAAAACTGCGAGATCTGTTGAGAACTGGAATTGTGCAACACAGGGTGGAACCAATAACTTCCCGATTTATTAAAAATTTTAATATGTCTGGCAGTAAGTTAAAAAAGATATATTTGCCTTTAAGTTGATGAGCAAAATTAAATATTTTCATTAACAAATTCATTAAACGGTTCTGGATGCAGGACTTAATTCAAGGCCAGCGAATTCAGTATTAAATCTGTTAGTGAAAGCTTTTAGCATTTTGCCAATAACTTTCAAAGTTTCAAGTTTGGGGATATAGAATGTGGCAGATGTAGACAACACGATATATTGATTAATATGGAATCTATTTGAAGTATTTGTTGTCATTATAATGACGACATACCGCTTGAAAATATGAGGAGCAAAGTTTGACCCTCAGGGATCTGTAATTCTAATATATCATTTAATGAAGCAGTGGTTTAAATGTCCTTAAACCTTTTCTAACGACGTTCGTTCAACCAAAAAATCATAATTTTTCATATTGAATTTTATGCTTAAAAGAGGTGCAGTTTTCGTTCCTTTAAAGGGTGGACGTTTTTAAGTTTTCAAACAATTCTCTTAATATTTTTTATAGTGACAAAAGGATCTGTAAGAATTATGTGTGAAGCAAAATATCGTTTAAATGTTCGCCACTGCTTCGGTGGCATATTTCTGTCCGATGGTCCATCTTTTTAATGACTCAGAGCTAAATTGATATTCAATATCGTCAATGTTGTGAGTTATCTCATCCTTCACCATTTTTCTTAAATGTCCCATAAGAAAAAGGTCAACAGTTTGAAATCACTTGACCGTGGCGGTTGCGTGTCATCACGTCTCGAATTTCTCGCACCAAAGAGCCATTGCTTCGTTTGTTGTGTGGTAAGTGGCATAATCCTGTTGGAACCACATGCTGCGCATGTCTATGTGCTCAAGTTGTGGCCACAGGATGTCCATTCTCATCTCGCGATAGTGAAAAAGACGGCGATTCGGGGTATGCAGATCTTTTTTTTTCTTTTATATATCAAATGTGAGTTTGAAGTTTCCAACCCTGGAACTTTACTTTGAATTATGATAATTTTCAATGGCAACCGGTTTCGCACTACTTCCCATAAATACAATTAAAGATCGAAGTCTTTAGCTTTTCTAGGGGCCTCGAAAAACAGATATCAGGCACGAACAAACAGACGGGCGGACATCATGTATTCAGAATATATATAATCCATGGGATCGCACATCAATATTGTGCAAATGAAACGCAGAATGGCAAATCTATAAAAATCCTTAACCGACTTCGATGTAGAGTATGAAAAACTTTTTATTCGAATGTTTGATACACACAGAAGCCTATCAAAACCATTCATTCCTTCTAAAAAAATTCCCACAGAACTCTTTTATATGTCAAAGAAATGTACGGAAATTTTTGCAAAGCTGGTTGGCCTTAAAAATGAAAGTTAAAAAAAAAACAACAGTCCCGCTTTACTAGCAGCTGCTCTCTTGACTTTTGCCAGCTTCTTTTGATAAAATAATTGATAAATTATTTCCACGACTATAATTAATCCCAATAAAGCAAGAACTCATTTCAATAAACAAATAAATAATTATTTGATTAAAATCTTAATGCAAAAAAAGTCCTTAAAAAGTTAAGTGCAACCATTTAAACCAACCATCCATCCATCCATCCATCCATCCATCCATCCATCCATTATCCACCATAAAATAGGCAGCCAAAAGGTATCAAATAGAACAGACAATTTTCAGCACTTGATTTTATTTAAAAGTGTTTCATTTGTTTCTTTGTCATTTCAATTCACTTCATCTGCTCATTCTTCATATTGAATTTGTGTTTTTCAATGTGCGACTGCTGCAAACTGCAATAAAGCAGCGGAAGGAAACATAAAATCTGTTCCATTAAACAGACACAAAAAAGAAATATGCAACAGGATGCAAGAATTCGCATTCGCACACACGAAAGATTTGCCTCGCACTCCCGTTCATTATTAAAAATTAAAAACAACAGAATTTTATTTTATTCAATCACAAACACAAACGAGTATTTTCGTATTTCTGGATTTCTTGACAGCAGAATGAGTGAAACTCCGGCTAAATGCCATTTAAGTCATGTGCCGGCTTTTTGTTTAATCAACAGAGTGACTTAATAGAAGAAAGTCGGTGGTGGTATGGGTGTTAGATAAAAGTGTGCTGTCAGCGGCTTTCTCAAGTGACTCTGCCGCCACACGCTGATGAATTACGTACTCCATTAACTGCTTGAATGAATTTTCATATTTTTTCATTATGTCATAAACACATCCTCTGTAGTATTTGTTGTCTTGTTGTATCTTTTTTTTTTTGTTTTAAGTAAAATAAATTATTCTTTCCAAACAGGAGACTTTAAGGATTCAGCACACTTTTTCAGGAGACAAAATTATATAACATTATTAAATACAGAGCGAAATATTTCTTTGAAATTTCATCCAAAAGAAATATTATCCAAAACTAAAAGAGATTTAAACTGATTGCGCAACTGATTCAAGTAGATGCTTTGAAATATTCAAGATTTAATTTTAGTGAAGATTCTCATTGATTTTTTGAATGTGAAGAAAATATTTTTGTGCTGAAAAAGCATTCGTTTTGAAATGAAATAAATTAATACTGTGTGCTAAACTTGCAAAATTATAATTAAGAATCCAACAAATAAAGAATCAGTAAATTTCAAAACACGGTGCCAGAGCTGGAAACCTAAGTTTTGATATGTAAAAGAAAATAGTTGAAGCTAATTATAGTTTTTTGTTTGTTAATGAAATCAATTCAATACTTCACGGAAAACTAAATTGTTATTAAAATTCAAACAAAAGCAAACACTATAAATCAGGGTTGGACAACTGAAATCATTTTTTTTTTGGTACATGAAAGCAGCCAAATTAAGATATATATTCTTTTTCATTATAAGTTAAACAAATTTAATAAAATTATTTTACTGGAATTGAAACAAGGCAGGTCCAGAGCTGGAAAACTTTTTTGGATTGATTGGAATTTTAAAACAACTAATTAAACTAGCTGTATTTTAATTGAACATATGTATTTTGTATTTCAGATTGAAATTTAAACTAGTAGTAAATTTTAAACAAAATCTAGTATTCCAGGGTTGGATAATCAATTTTTTTTTGGTATATAAAAACAACCAACTATGATATTTCTTTATCTTTTCTTATAAGTTAAAACTATTTGATATTTTTTTAGAGAAATTTATTGTTAATAGAAATTAGAAAAACCAAAAAATAGTATCAGAGCTGGAAAACTTAAACTTATTTTGTAATATCAAAGAAAATAAATAACACTAATTTTTTAGGAATCAAACATATTTCAGAAACAAATTTCAATTAGTAATAAAAAGCAAAGAAAGTCAGAAATTCAATTCCAGAGTTGGACAATTGTAAATTTTTTGATACACAACAGTAACAGACGTACGGCGGTGAAGAATATATTCTTGTTTTACTTGTGGGACTTTGTGGGACGGTTGTTTAACACTTATATTTTCAAGCGTACTTTGGAAGGCTTGAATGCAGTGTCTTATCCTATACCTGTGGCTTCCACTGTAAGACCAGGGCTGCCAGATTGGGGTTTCTGACCATGCACTAAAGGAATTTGCATTGCAAATAAGAAATTTTCACTTGGGGTTTTAGTTTTGTTCAGGAATATTTAAGAAATTGGGAAGTTTTTTCGGGACATGCTATCATATTAAAAAGCCATAATCACCAAAGAAACTTGAGGGAAATACTCTTCGATTATAGATGAAAACGGATTATTTGCGATAGTTTGGAACAACTGTCAACAGATCCAGGTCCAGTCAAGCATCGTTGTGGAAGTAAAACAAAAGAAATTTTAGTTTAAGTTTATTTTCCCCTTTAATTTTTATTTTGCTAAAGTTTTTCCGTAACCGAAAAGAGTCGTTAAAATTCTCTTTTCCAAGTACAGCAAATATGTTGCCAAAAACTCTAATCATTTCATTGAAACAGTTAGAGAACAAACTGCTACGGTTAATAATTATTGTCTTTCAAAATAGTTTATTAAATTAACTGATTTTTCAGGATATCAAGAATGTTTTTCAGTTAAAATACAGATAATTAAAAAGTGCATTTCATATAAAACTTACCTTTTATCCCATAAGTTATCTTGGAACGATTTATGCAGTATTTGCCATTGTAAAATGTGCTTGACTCCTTCCGAAATCATCGTGCTGTCAATTTCCATGTACTCGAAAACCCTGAAATAAATAAAAGTTTTATTTTTAAGGATGTTTGGAAAATACTCTTTCTGATTATGGGAAGGAAAAAAAAGGTTTTGGTCACCCTGCGCTAGACTTTGTTTCACTGCAAGGATGGCTTTGTTACTATTCTCGGTTAATTTAATTGTGAATAATTTGTTATTGTGTTGGTAACATTTACCACAAAAAAACTAAAATTTTAGTTTAATTATGCCGATTATGTTTTCCGAAAATATTAAAACAAATGAGGAGCTTTTAGTTCCAGTCTCCATGCGTATTTCACTAACGCTAACGAGGATCATCAGAGAACTTTCAACTAAATTTTTTTAAGATCTTTAAGGATGTTATTTCAAACTCCTACTCCTACTCCTACTGTTTTGAAACAGTTACTTCATCATTCTATACAAAAATAGGAAGAACGTTTCCTTAATCTATTCAATATGAGTGGCGAAGCTTTAACTCTTTATGTAACAACCGGTTTATTCAAGTTACAAATAGTCTGCCAACTTCATCATGATGCCTCTTAAAATTAACTCCTGAAAGCTACGCAATAGGAAATGTATTTCCTGCTAAAACTGCCCGTCATCCAAACATCAAATTATCAACACGAATTTCAAACTTTTTACAGATTCCTGAAATGTGGTTGTTTATGCACGATCGCATTTCTGCAGAACATCATCCATTTCGAATGCACTGAAATATTGACAAGTTGTCATATTTTTATAAAAAAAAAAAGAAACGAATTAAAACTCTTTCAACTAAAGATACTCGTGTTACACTGGACAAGTGTAAAGCCACTGGAAACAGTAGTGATATTTTGATTTCCACATCAACATGCTGATCACATCGCCATTTGCTAATTAATTAGTAAATAATTTTCCTTGATGTTTTCGCATGAAATTGTTGCACATCCAACCATCCATCCATCCAAACATGCTGCAAACGGCAGCAGTACACCACACTTGGCTTCTGCCATGGAAATGAAGATGAAAACAAATAAAAATGAAACGAAAAAAAAAATGAATAGCGATCAAATAATGAATAATTGTAAATGCTGATGTTGAGACGTTTTTATATTTGCCCATTTATTATTTTATATTGAAATTGTTATTCCGTCAGCAGACATCAGACACAACAGCCAACAGCCAACGCACACGGCAGGCAGTTGTTGGTGAAGTTTTCATTCGAGTACAACAACATTTAAATTGTTCGATATCACCATTTTTGGCTAAACACACCAGCGAGTACACATCGAAGAGTTTGGCTAATGTTTGTTAGTCGTGCTGATCATGCAGCCAACCAGTGAAATGATCTCGACATCAACAAAAATTTGCAAACAAACATTTCTTTCACTTTACATTTATTTTTCAAATCATGATGATCAAATCATCAAAACATTAACATTTCTTTGCCATCATCGATCGGCAGCAGCACGACAATCATCATCCATCATCGCCATCATCACCAGCATCAGAGCAGCAGCATCATCTCAACATCTCATCAACAAGTTTGTCATAATCAGAAATTCATAGTTGGCTAATAATATTGTGATGCATTTGTGCATCTTGTAGACACTGCATTGTTGGCAATAATATTTATTGCAATAATTGTTGTTGTTGTTGGTGGTGGTGTCGTTGTTTCGTCCACGTGCCATCACATTCGTTTCTATAGATTTTATATTTTGTAATTTTTATCGGACATACTTCTGTCCGCATCCATGTATTTTGTCACTTTTTCTTGTTCAATCATCATGTTTTCCATTTTTCTTACCATTTTTTATTTGTGTATTCGTGCCTCTTTTCACCATAAACACAAACACACATGCACAAATACTCGTACTCGTATTACAATCTCCAGATAAATCGTACAATTTGTTTTTCTTGTTCAAGCATGAATAAATATATGGAAGTTTGAATACACTCATGGAAATTGGTTAGTAAAAAGTGTAGGCAAAAGAGAGATTAAATTTTTGGCGAAAATAAAAAGTCAAGGGCAGCTAATGGTCCAGAAATTCGCTATTAATCAGATCGCAAGCCAAAGACAAATATCTGGTTACACAATCGTATTTTGAAAAGCGCCCTCCTTGGCCGGTGTTGTAGCGAATTCTTTAGCGAAGCAAACTAACTAAAAATAATTGAATTAAGTTAAATTACAATAAATTAACTAATAAAATGGGCACCACAAGTTGTTTCTGCTGAACATTTCAGCTTCTTGTATTCCAATAAAATTTCACCTTCTCTGTAGACTCGCAGTTTGGAAAAAATTTCATCGAAATAAATTTTATTTAATATAGGGTGTTTTTTAAAGAGTGATACAAGTTTAAATCATAATAAAACACAGTAATATATTTTTTATATCAATGAAACGGACTTTATTGAATGGAAAACTTTATGATATTAATGTTTAAATATGATTTCGGCCATGCGGCCGCCACGGTTGGCGCGTACAAGGCGCAATCTGGAACAGCAATTTTCACCAACAGTAACATTCTGACCATCATGGTTTTTGACGACATTCGGGCCAATGACTCCGCCACCTCATAAAGCGCACCAAACAGTAATTTTCTGTGGACTTAGTGGTGTTTCGACAAAAGCTTGTGGATTCTCCTCTTTCCAAATGCGACAATTCTGTCTATTTACGTACCCATTCAACCAAAAATGGACTTCAGCGGAATATAAAATTTTGAATGGACGAAGTGCACGATAAGTTCGATCCATATGATCCATAATGAAATGTCAAAGCAAACGAAACAAAAAGCAACTATCAGTTGTTAAATGGGTGGCCAAATAAAGCGGTGGTGCCAACTCAAAGTTGTATCACTGTAATAAGAACACCCTACATTAAGTTCTTTATTTTTTATAATAAAATTGTTATTCTCATTCATCTGATTACAATAGTCTTCTGCTAGTTAAAATAGATTTAATTGAAATAATCTCACTCAAAACAACTTTATAAAACATTTTTAATCAAAGACTTTTTGAAATGGATTTTAAAATATAAATAATTTATATGTGATGACTTTTATTCGAGTTTATTTAATTCAAATAATTTTTCACTATTTTAAGTAATTTTGATGTAAATATTTCAAATAGTTTTGGTATAAATAAGCCTGCTAAAAATAATTAAATTCAATAATTTTATTGAAATGATTTTTTGTAAAAAAATGTATCGAGTGGTTTATATGTGATAACTTTTATTCGAATAAATTCAATTCACTTTTCACTAGATATCAAATAGTTATTACTGCCATCAAATTATTTTAAAAAGTTTAATTTGTATTTCAATTAAATTAAATCTATTGTATTTACTAAACTCGAGATCTTTTTTCATAATATTTTCAAAAATTTTATTTATTCATACAACCTTATTATTTTATTTCTATATTCATATTTTCTTAATATCAGCAGGAATAAGCCGTAGGGAATTCAAAAAACCTTAAGAAAGATTAAAATATTTATTTCAATTGAAACTCTTTTCTTAAAGTAGTTGTTGTTTTTGTAATAATTAATTTTAATAGAATAGTTACGTATTATGATCTTTTATTCGAATAAATTTTATTCAAAACAATTTTTATTGGTTGGAATAATTTATATCAAAATGATTTTATTTTAAAAATTTAATTTTAAAAACAAAAATTAAATAAATAAAATATATATTGATTGTTATGGCAAAAAAGTTTACTCGAATAATTTTTATTCAAATAGGCTTTTCATAAAAGTAAATTTTAATCGAATAATTTATTTATGATAAATTTGCATCCCAATAGTTTATTAGAATTTATATATATCCGAATATTTTTATTACTTCGTCAATTTATATTCGAATAAATTGTTATAAAATAATTTTTATTCGAACATGTTTTATTCGAACAATTGTGTCTTCACAATTTTCTTATGTAGCCGATTTATTTTCGAATAATTTCCTAAATATTAATTTTAATACGAACACTTTTTATTCGTATAATTTGCATTCGAAAGATATTTCTTTCAACTATTTCTATTCGAATATTTTTTATTAGTATTAATTAAAAAGTTGAAAATCAAGTTCAACTATTCGAATAATTACACAATAAATAAATTATTATATTAAAAAAATTAATACGATTCGACTTTTTTGAAATATTATCTTTATTGAAATAATTTTGAGTAGATATTTTCCTTGAAACAATTATATCAATATTTACAATCCAATTTTGATCGAAGAGTTCATATTGTGTTAGAATTTTAGTTCCATAATTTATTAAGATAAAATTTATATTCGAATAATTTTCTCGCAGAAACTTTTATATATCATGAATTTATATATGAAAGTTTTTTTTTAAATAAAATTTGTTCGATAGATTTTATGCGAATAAATTTTAGTTTGCACAATTTTCATTCGAATAACTTTCATTCAAAAGATGTTCATTAAAATATTATTTTATTAGTGAAAATAATTTAAAATCGTAATTTAGACTCAAATTCAAATATTCGAATAACAACACGCGTTTATGATTAATAAATTTATTTTATAAAATATTCGAACACAATTTTTCATATACGAGTATAAATAAAATTATAATAAATTATTGGGATATAAGTCTATCATAAGTAAATTAATCGATTAAAGTTTCCCTTAATGAAAATACTATTTTAATAACAATTATTTCAATAAACTTTTTTTTCCAAAACAATTGAAATATATTTTATTTATAAAATTTTTTATTTGTGAAATAAAATATTTTTAACAAAATGAGTTTCATCAAAATTATTCCCACTAATAAAAATTGTTTGAATAAAATTTATTCGATAAATAACGTCCAACTGAAATTTGTTCGAATAGTTTTCGCTCCAGCAACTTATCTTACAAAACCTTGTATTGAAATATTATTTTAAAAGTTAACAACCTTTAAAAATATTATTTAATCTCAAGCTTAAATATTCGAATAGCACCCATATTTCATTATAATTAAGTTTCAATCGCAGAGTTAATATAAAACGAATTATTATGCGACTAAATTGTATTCGAATAATTTTTATGACCTAAAATAATTTTTATTGAACTGATTTCTTTTTAAAAAAATGCGAATCGCAATAATTTTTGAGTATAGAAAAAATTTTATTATAATTGCACAGTTTAAATTACTAAAGGTACGGTCACACTTGGCAAACATTTGTCAAAAGGAGCGTAACCACTAAATACTAATTGAATATCTTTTACTTCCGCCAAGTCTTTACGTAGTTGGACTGCTTCCAAAAATATTGAATTCTCTGTTATTCAGAAGCACGCATTGAATTAAAACATCCCTTATTAGATTTTAGTGATTAAGCCTTTTTTTGGCAAATATTGGCCAAGTGTGACGTTCTTGTAGTTGAGCATTTTTATTCGGGCTCTAATACAATACTTCGAATGCTTTTAGAAACTACTTTTTAATTTTTTTTCAAGATTTTATTTCAAAATACACCAGTTATATAGAAATCTTATCACTCTTATATCACTATGATATGGCACTTTTCAAAGAATATCAACTATTCAATTAATTTTTTTAACGAAAGATTTTGGTTAGTTCGAAATTTCCCAACTCCAATGACTAATACTCCCAGTAATTCCTTATTGCTTTTACAAGAGCCATGTCCAGCGGAGCAACTTTTTTTTAGTATTTAAACAATTTTATTAAAATTATTTTTATAAAAATTAGTTTAGTCATGGGGTTTATTTATTAAATGATGAATTATTGTGCGCATACATTTTATTTAGAAAATAAATTTTACTCCAAGAGTTTTTCACAAAAACTAAGTTTTAATCGGTTACTTCATACACGTTGCAATTTTATTCGAATAATTTTAATATATTATATATTCACTCTCTCATTCATAAAAATTATGAGAGTCTAACAACAGCGTAATAAAACAAACTTTCATATGAATTGTGCTCTATTACACTCTTATAAGCCTCTTATAATTTTTATGAATAAGGGGGTTACTAAAAGATGATTTTTGCACGAAATATTTTATTTGAATAAATTTTATCCGAATATATATTAATCGAATAATTTTATTTCAAACTATTTCATTTGAATTCTGTTGTTCAGAACTTAAATTTGATTTTATAGGCAAATTGTTCGAAACGTGTTTATAATTCAGAAACACACGATTTATATTCCAAAGCACAATGGAAAGTCAAGATCACTTACTTACAGAGCAGAAGAGGTGCGTAAGGATCAAGGTGAAATCATTTTATAAGATGATTATTAGACGTAATAAAGCGTATATTGCAGTGGTAAACACTTGTTAGCTCGCCAGGATCTAGAATATCTCACGACTTTTTGCTGCTCAGACAATGAGTTCATATTCAACACTGGCCATTGAGGACTCTCCATTCAAGGTTCTACTAAAAACGTCTGCTAGATTGAACACTGGAGTACTAACGCTATTTGTTTTGGTTAATAATAACGCCAAGTAAATTTTACATTCAGAGGAATTCGTCCCGAAATGATTAAATTAATGAAGTCATTTCTATTCCTTTCTTTTCATTTTATTAGTTGTTGCTTATTAAACAATAAAATTTACTTGTTGTTCTTGTTAAAGCAAATAAAAAACAGTTTTAGAAAGCAAACGCACAGTCTTATTTTAGATCAGATTAGTTGTACAGTGCCGGGCATAGACAGCGATTATGCCCCACTGTGACAGCATTTGGCAACCATCGTGATATTTTTCCCCTGGTGTAGAAACACACACACACAACCACCACCATCATTTAAATGGTATTCAACTAATAAATCTATTATTGGCAGTAGGTCTTTCAGAGTATTCCAAGTGAAAAATTAGTTAGAATAGTTGCTTGCTTTTCCTTCTATTCCAGCCTTCGCCTTTCCGCTTTTGTCAAACAAAAACATTTGATTTGATTCAATCTGATGCGACCATTAAAGGGAGGGACATTGTTTTTGTGTAATAATGTAATGAAGACGGTTGTATTTGGAGCTGGTACATGTTTTCACAGTCATTAATTATGGAAAAATGTATCTTAATCGAATTAGTATGCAAAAGCAAAAATAGAACAACAGCATCATTCACTGTTCCGTTTGCCATACGAGTAGCGAAACAACCATCCAGTCGCCATATTTAGACGATGTCCCTCAACAAAATCAATCTGAAAACGTATTCATACAAAAAAGTCTGTCTGCATTTCGAAATTTTGTAGGCAGCACTTCCATAATGAAAATGCTAATAAATATTATTTGTAGATTTTATATTGACTTATTTGAATGGCACTACTCCCATATGAAAACAATTGCTGATGAATCTTGTCAGGAATTTACAATTCACTCTTGCGATTCGTTTCGATTGAGTCAGCAACACGCGACTTAAAGAATACACAAATGAAAAGCCAGTCTGTGGAAGCTCATCAGTCTATAGATTAATTAAATAGCTGGATAATAAAGATTGGAAATTAAAAAATACTTTTGAAATGATGACGCCGTTTATGGAGAAGTTATTTCGTTGGCAAAGCACCACTTGCAGATGACTTTTCATGTTCAGAATTCGTGTATTCATGCTGGAATTATGCGGATAAATAATTATGGTGACTTATAAGACTGCTTTTTTGAAAAATTTGTGTTTGTTAATAATTTTACTATTTAAGGCTGGCGTATATTGATTTCAGTTTGGGCTTACAAAATAAGGATTTTCCACGAATAGTTTAAGTAGCTGAAGCTTTATTTGTCCTGGCTGAGGCCTTAATGGTCGCACACACTCGCATGTTCAACAACAGAATACAGCAGATACAGCAAATGAACTGAATTTGTTGAAGGAAATGTAATAATTTAGATTCATATCCAGTGCTGCAGTCACTCTGTTTGAAGGATATCTTTTAGCACTCATCAGCTTGTGATGCCGATCACACTTGAGACTAATACTGCGTGGTAAAACAGGACTAAAGTTTCAGTCAAAATATTGGAATTCTTTAAAAGCACCCAGAAAAGCACCGAAAAAATTCTGTTGCATCCGTCATCCAGCGCAAATTCAATCATTCTTATTCCTTTTTTTTTGTTATTAGGAACAGCACTTAGGAGATGGTCCCCCTGTACGGCATTTTGTCGATGACTGAAAGTTTGGGATGCTGTTGAATGGGCAGACGAAGAAAGAGATGACTATGAGTTCTCGCTGAAGTATCGACGAAAGAAGATGCTGAATTATATTCTCTTGGCGATCAGTGTTTAGTACAAAGTTTTGAGTCGCGACTTTTAACTGCAGCCGTACAAAGGCCAAGTCATTCGGGAACTGATGGTAAAGAACCATAAACAGCGACGTTTATTCCTTGAATAGGCTCTGTAGCAGTTGGAAATTGTCTCTAATTTTCATCGAAAAATCACCTTCAGTGATGAATGCGATGATGGAACCATCCCAATCCAAATAAGTTCCAAGAGCGTCCCATACCTTTCAAAGAGGTCACTGTTCATTGTAGGATCTGGGCTGGCGTCGTCATCGGTTCCTATTTCTTTGAGAAAGATTTTGAAAAGACCATCATCTTCAATGGCGAACGCTTTAAGTCGATTATTATTAACTTGTGTTGGCCTGGATTGGATGATCTGAACATCGACGACATGCGGCTTCAATAGGATGGCGCTAATTGTCGCATCATGTCACAGTGAATATTCTGCGATTTAATGGCATGGTCACCTCGCATGGAAGTGATGTGAACCGAGATACTGCAATTTGATAACGCTGGAATTTTCCTCATGGAGTTTCCTCAAACCGCAATAAGCCATAAGCTACAACGGTCCTCGAACCCATGTCATGGGTAAAATTCAACCTGATGTTACGAGTCATGAAATATCTGATATTTGGTATGTGATCTACTGAGATCGTGGAAACTTGAACGATATTTTACTCTACTTTTAGTGGCATTCATAAGACTTTCATACAAATAAAAATTCTATAATATTTCACACACTCTTTATTTTAATTTATTTCAAAGATAGAAAGCGGTTAAATACAGATCATTTAATTATAGTCTACGTAACTACACAAAAGCTCTTTCGAACTTAACCTTTTCATCTACACTAGTGAAAGGGTGGGCTATTAAAAGTGTACCAGAAAGCGAGTGGCCCGTTCCGTATCACATATAATCATCTGGGCACAGAAACATTTTAAACGAACGTTAATAGGAAATTTTGAAGAAATAATTTTACAGCGGTTTTAGTTTAAAAATAAATAAAATTATACGTTTGGGACAAATTTGTATGACGTCATTTTCTGTTGTCGCGTGTTCAATAATGAATTATATTTTTAATTTTGAAAAAGTTTTCTAGTATTCCCAGTGAAATTTAATTTTCCAATATACCGATTTAGAATGAGTGCCATGTTCACGGTTCTCCTAGAAAATATTTTCATACAACTGTGGCAGTTTCCATAAGAAAAAACTTTAAAAAATGATTGGGTGAAGATTTTGATTCTTAGTTTTTTTTTTAAACTGTAACTTAAAAATACCTTTTCTTATCAGTACTTTTTTAAATTGACTGCATGCACGTATAAAGTTTCTTAAACTGATATTTTGATTAAATTAAAGTTTCTGAAAAATGCTGAGAATAACTTTTGTGATTCGTGATTGTCCGAAACTTTTTTAAATTGAATCAACGATTTGAATAATTGAAGCCCACTTTTACTTTGGCCTACGTTACCAATATTTTTCAAAATTTTTTTACACCCTTCACAAATATATGGAATTTACACTTCCATTCTGTTATATTTACGTCATTGCATGCGACATTTCCTCATAACTAATATGCGACCTCATATTTCGAGCGAAGACTGTTCGTCTGTCCAGCTGTCTTTACGTGTAACGATAGAGAGACTTCATTCTTTGACTGATGAATTGGAAATTCATTGAAGATCAGCAAAATTCAAAATACGTTTCCTAAGTTGGAAACTCAAACTAATTTTTGTTATATAAAAATGAATAATTTATGCTAGTTTTTGTTTTATTTTTATATAAAACCTATTCTTCATTTCAGAAAAAATCAAATTGTAAGAAAAAACATTTCACAAAATCGAAAATTAATTCCAGGATTGTACAATTAAATATAAATATATAACCAATTGAAACAATTTTTTACTTTTCTTTTATAAATTAAATATATTTGCTATTGTATAAAGGTAGCTCCAGAACAGAAAATATAGCTTCAGAGCTGGGAAAATTTCAATTTATTTTGGAATCTTTAAGCCACTGACTAAATAAGTTGTTGTATTCAAACATTTCATATATCTTAGTAATTAATTCAAAGTGTTATTAAAAATACAACAAAAAAAATTAAAACAATTTTTCTATTTTTATATATAAATTAAGCATCTTGATATATCTGTGATAAAAGCATTGGCATTAGAAATTGAAAAATCAACCAAAATAAATAGTTCCAAGGCTGGAAAACTAATCATGTTTTTATTGTGAATATAACAAAATTAAATCAATTTTTTTATCCAACAAAAAAATTTTATGTTTTACAAATATATTTAAATTGATAATGAATAAAAAGAAAATATTTTCAGGTTTGGACAGTTGGTTTTTTTATTTAAATATTTTTTTATTTAAATATTTTTAAGACAAAATTTATTGGCACCAGATGACAGAAAACTCAAAAAGACTGCTCCAGAACTGCCAAACTGTTAATGTTATTTATAAAAAAAAATTTAGAAATCAATACACTTATTATAACTGAAAATAAATCAAACTGGCATTAAAAGTCATATAATACCGAAAATTCGATTTCAGGGTTGGACATTTAAGTTTTTTTTTTTTACATAAAAGTAATGAACTGAATCAATACCAGATGGTTACAGGTTTGGAATAATTAAATAAATTTGATGAACTGGAAATAGTGTTAAGCAGATTGCCGGATTCCAAACATGGACATTTTGGGCTTATTTTCGATATATAAATTTAATATTTAAAACTATTTTTTTAATTAACCCTATTTTATGCTGTAGCCAAACTTAAATTGGCATCAGAATTCGAAACAAATTCAAAAATTCGATTCCAGCGATGGAAAATTAAAACTTTTTTGGGTACCTAAAAGTAACAGACGTATGTCGGTGAAGGATATATGAGATTCGGCTCAGCGGAAACCAGCACTTTCGCCTGTTCAATATGAATTTGTTCTATATGTTTGAGTACTTAAATTTCTTCTATTTATTTTGCACTTTTTGATTTATTTACCGGAGTGTAGACTATTTTATTTTACCATCAAATATGATATTCAGTTTTAAGACGATTTTACGAATTTAAATATACAACGAAATGCCCAAAGCCCTGCAGTCCTGTATCCATTAATGTCATGCTAAAAAATGTTTCATCAGAACTTAACATACGAACGTCAATCATTTCCTTTTGCTCATTAAGTCAGTCACTTGCAACTTCTTTAGCCACTCTTTTTTTCCTTTTTGATATGTTCCCTTTATTCGCTCATGTCTTCTTTATATGAAAACACAAACTGGGAACGAGTGGTCTTAACCTTAAATCCGAATAAAAATAAAACTAAATAACAGATAAAAACCGAACGAAAAAATGCAAAAATATCACAAGATTTGTGGTGGTTGCCTAAAACGGTGACAAAACTGAAGGAACGAATAAAAAAATCGCACTTTAACAATTTATGCCAACGCCAAAGGATTTGAATGGTTCTTCTTTTTTTTTTTTCTTTTTCTTTCCTTCGCCTGGGCTGAAATACATTTTGCTTTTTCTTTGTGTATTAAAAATTTAAAACATTTCAGCCTGTTGGATGAAAGCTTGGCTGGCAAGTTAAATGAAGAGAGAAAGAGAGAGAGGCACAAGAGAAGAGTCAAACAAAAAATAAACTTTACAAATTTTTGTGGGTTTGGAAAAAATATGCCAAGATTTTGACTACCGAATTACGTGCTTCAATGTGTCTGATCTCGTTTTGAATCAAAATACGGCAAAATAAGAGTCGAATTTTGGAAGTGTGTGCGTGAAGGCTGAAGTGGCTTTTTCCAATGCGAGTAACTGCAAAGAGTTTGAATGGATGAGTGTGCTGAATGGGACCAACTGAGAAAATTTTGTCTCACGTCGATTTCTTTTCTACAGAATAATGCAACATTTCTTACACTTCTTTTTATAAAAAATGCCAACATTCTGTTATATGAAAGTAAAGAATTTGTTAGAAATGCAGCATTCTTACGAAAGACAATTTTTGTTTTAAAACTCCTCCAATTTATCACTTTTCGGTAAAGAATGGTGAAAATGTTACATTTTCTCTAGAAAAGAAAAGGACATCAGATTTCTTTTGGCCAGCACCGAGGTGGTTTGGGTACCTCTTGTAGTTCAGCATTTCCATAAGAATTTTGAAGAGATCTGAGGAGAGAGATGCCAGGGATCATTTGATTTTTATTGCACAATGTGAGCACTTCCCCAACCCTGAGATATATAAGGTAACAGGTACGCTTTAGGGATCTGAAAATTTCAGGGCTTTCTTTCGAATCCTGAACAGGATACAAACAGCACACCCGAGTTTTTCGGTAGCCCTAACCGACGCTTAAGATGATGCAAACTTTTAAGATAAAGTCAATTTCAGTTTGGACTTGTAGTGACTTTTTACGGACAGAGAATTTTTATACAAAAGCTCCATATTTCATAACGGCTGCGGCTCATGCGGCTTTTATATGCTCTTCCTAATACGGCCCATCTCAAACTAAGACTTTCGTCTTGTTCGAAAATTTCTAGGAAAATTCAAAATATTAAAAAATTGGAAGGTTTTTTTTCTCATCAGATCTCCACGTTTTGAGGTCCCAAGAAGACTCCCTGGCTAATTCTATGAATATGTGTGTGTGTCTAATTATGTGACCCGCTTATGGCTTTTGAACTGCTGAGCCCAACAAAGCCCAACTGGAGGGGTTTCGGAGCTTAGATTTGATATGATTTTGAACCGATTCGAACTATTAGACTTCAGAAAGAAGCATTTGTAAAGTGGTTTGCCAGAATAACCTTAAAACGCCTCAATCCGCTCTTGCCACATCGAAATCGGTTGATCCGTTCGTGATATATCGTAAACGAAAGAATTCAAAAAATTGTGTTCCAAAATTATAATCTGATCTGAGCCACGTATATCATGGGGGAATCGGCGGATTTTAAAGTTAAAATAATAGGGTTTTAGCTCGGAAAGCTAAATACCTTTCTGGTCAACCATTTCCAATTTGTTTTCCTTTTTTTTTGCTAAGGCCGCGAGCTCGTATGCGATATAATAAAAATGACAAAGTGTGCTTAGCTTAAGTAAGACACTATAGAAGGAAACGATTGAGTTCACCCCAGTACTCCAATAGTAGGAACGTTTACAAACGCGAAATTAACCACTACAATGAAAACACCTATTAATCGGAAGAATCAAATATATAAAAAACGCCGGACTGAATATATTGATCGAAAGGGAAATTTGATAGAAACTCAGTCACTGAACTCTGCAACATATTCTTCAACCCCCGATCACACGAAGTCTAAAGAATTCTTTAGTTCCTATAAAAATATTTATTTATATTTGTTTTTGCTTCAAATGTAATCGCACGCAGAAACAATCCCTTCCGACATCGTGAAATCAGCAGTAAATCTGTAAAAATTTGAATTTGTGTTCCACATAAAATTCACCTCTTGGGTGACGTGATTTACACGTTTAAGGAATGAGACCTTAAACTTTCTATGAAAGATTTGAATCAAAATTGTAAAAACTTTTTGTTACAAACTTAATAGTTGGTGGCATTATGCTGTGCCCCTAGTTGGTCCCATTTAGTCTGTGCCTTTTGAGTCGCTGAGTGTGTTACGATCATTGTGCGTGTGTTGCACTGACCGAAGATGTGCGGCACATCTTTTTGTTGAAATTTTTTAAATAATTTTGTCCGAGTTGAAGAAAACAAAGGCTTGTACAAACACATTCGCACGCACAACTTGTGTGTGTGTGTGTGTATATGTTAAAAATGTTTTACTTAAAATATTTTATTATCTTTTTTTAAATTTTTTATTTTGTTTGCGTTTGTTTTTTTTTCGGTTTAACAATGTGAATAAATCCACTTTAATATCAGAGTACAAGTACATTCAGGTACTTGGCGAAGGTTATGAAATGTAATTCATACAACAACAACGAGTGCTAAACAACAATCAAGTTTTGTCTTTTAACTTGTCCTAGAACTAGTTAAACAATATTTCATTAAAACTCAGACAATGCAAATGGTTTGATATTTTTTTCTCTTCAAAATTTTGAAAGTTTTCATGAATATTTTTGGCATGTCAAATTTTTATGTTGTTTGTGTTGATTTGTAATAGAAAATTAATTACAAAAATAAAAATTGAAAACAATAATAATAAACTTGATGACTAACTTGTGTTTTTGCTTAACGCCAGCATGGAAGCGGCATTGACATCGAAACTGTGTTAAAGGCCTTATTCACAAAAACATATTTAATGCTTATAAGCTGCTTATAAGACAAATTTTCTGTACGAATTTATGTCAGCAACATGTTCGTAAATAAATGACGCAGCAGTGTCTTTGTGAAATCAATGCTTTGGCAGGTGATCTTGTGGAAAATATTTGAAATAAGAAACTTAATTTTTTATTTTAATTAATCTCGTGATATTCACTGGCCTGTTCTACGGTACGGCCGCACTAACCCATGAAATTTTTGTCTCAAATCAATTTTCTTCCCTAAATTTAGCAGGAGCATTGAAGGGCTATCAAGAGGCAAACACGAGGAAAGTTTTTATTGAGGAACAGATTGATTACGGTTGGCGTTCTTCGCTTTAAAATTGGACAATTTGCAAAAGATTTCAGACAAAAAGGAGAATTTTTCTTTATTCTTGCAAATTGTTAAATTCACAGGCGGAAAAGGACAATCGCAATCGGGATGCATTTTTTTTTACTTAAGAAATATTTTATACACAACTAAAATATACGCTTTTTAGGAAAATCGAACTGATGCCAACTTCTGTTCTAAAAAATAATGCAACATTTTTCACACTTTTTTACAGGAAATTGCATTATTTTTCCATTTAAGAATAGGGAATTTATTAGAAATGAGTCCAACATCCCTCAGGAAAAATAATTTCTGTTTTAAAAGTTTCCCAAACCGCCACTTCTTAGAAAATAGGTGAAAAAATTTTACATATTTTTTAGAAAAGAACACGCCACAAGAAGTTAAAAATAAATTTTAAATTAATCAAAATACAAGTATTATTTTGAATAGCAAGAGCGTCGGCCCCATATTTGTTCGGAATAATAATTGTATTTTAGTTCATTATTGTTTCAAACTCATTTTAAAATTTATTCAAAAAATTTTAGTTCGATTTTCTTAAAAAGCATGTAATTTTACACCCTTCATAAAGAAGTGAAACGGTTTGCCATTCCGTGTGTAATTTATTCGATATTAGTATGGAACCCCAAAAAGTATATATATATATATATATATATATATATATATATATATACTTTAGCATATATATATGCGATTGAGCGATGTCCGTCTATCTGTCAGTAAATTTGGTTTCCCAAGCCCCCGCTAGAGATTCGTTCTTGGACACATGGATTGGAAATAAACTTAAATTCAGAAAAATATGAAACACGGTTCCAAAGCTGGGAGGCTTACACCTACTTTTCGACCCAAATTTACTACCAAAAACCACAAACTTTTTTCCTTGTTTGTAAATTGAACCTGTTTCATGCTTTACAATTGTCTATTAAAAATTAAAAAAAAAGTTCTAGGGGCGGTTATTTTTTTGCACATTCAGTATTTTGTAGTACATGTAATAACTAAAATAATTAAAAATTTTAAGTTCTTATTAAATAAAACCGCTTTATATATCATGAAGATTTGCATTGTTCAAAAAGAATTTTAACAATATTAAAATTTCGTTTCCAGGGGTGAGAAATTGACTTTTTTTCATTCATAAAAGTAACCAAAAAGAAAACTGAAGTTTTTTTTGCTAAATAAAACTATTGTTTAATTTAGGAAGAGCAAAACTGGTACTTAACAATGTATGTAACGCCTGACGTACGTTGGTGAAGGGTAAATAAGATTCGGCACAGCCGAACATAGCACTTTTATTTGTTTTAAGCATTAAACACAATAACGTCAGCAGGCTACACGAACAGCGACTACAAAAGTCGTTGGCTACAATCGTCGCCTCGTAGTCAGCTACTTAATTATTTTTAAGGCGACACCATCAAATCAATAACCATGAGTTGTTGTTTGTAGTACAATTTTCTTCATACGCCAGTGTAGCCGCTTTTATATATTTAATACACTTAAATAGTGTTATTTGAATTGAATATATAAAAAGTCCACAGTATATGGGAAGAAATCATTTCATTAGCTTGGAAATATAGTTTGTTGTTGCTTTTTGTATAATAATACGATATATTTTCAAGTCTAAAATAATTGAATTTATTTATATTATACTTGCAACACATCATTTACTCATTGTCGCTCATCAAAATAGAAATTAGTTTAATTTGGCTACAACCACAAAAACAGCATGGACAACAACCCGTAGCCGTTTTGTCTGTAGTAGTAAAAATAATCATTTTCGTATACGCACATGGATTCTATTTTTGACATGTTGTAGTCTGTAGTCTGCTGCCGTTATTGTGTTTAATGCTTTATTTGGTAACCATGTTTATTTTTTACAATGTAATTCGAAAGAGTGTAAAAATACTTACACATTACAAGAAGAGAAGAACATGAACTACACCAATATAGTGACGTATGAGCAACATTATTAATAATATTAAGTATACGAGGGGAAGCACGTTCAAAACGAACGAACATGCAAGTGGAGCTAATAAAAACCATATATAAAAGTTCGTACTAAATTTAAGTATTTTTCAAGATACTTTAAGAATTAATTGTGCCTAAAAATGTAAGTGCGAATATCTTTGATATACACTTTGAATGAGAAAAAAAATGTGACTTCGTTAGAAAACCAATCCTGCTGTTGCATAGAATTAGTACAAAAAGACTTAAGATTCAACCAAAACTTAAATGATTCGTACTTAGTTCCAGCTTTTTGTACGATATGAGGATATCTTTTCTTACCGTACTATTGACACCACCTGGGTTTGATGTCAGTACGTTTTAATTAATTTTGTTCAGTGTATATGCTGCAACTGTTTGTCGACAGCAAACAAACGCTTATTCGACTATCACTTCTCAAAAGTCGAATTATGCAGTTCTATAGAAAACTGCTTTGCATAAAAATATATGAGGAAATCGTTTTTTGAAATTCCCCAAGTCGTCCTAGAAACAAGACTGCGGAGTTACGAAAATTGTTTACTACCGTTTAACTGCAAGATACTTTCGCTATTTAATTCTTTGTTTTTTAAATTTGATTAATATTGAATTTTTACATTAAATAAATAAAAAATATTGAAAATCTTTTAAAATGTGACTCCGTATTGAAAATACTATTCCACTTGAGATTTTTTGATTTTGAGTTGAACTCAAATTGAATAGCGAGATACTCTCTTTGAGTATCGATAACGTATCGCCAAATAGGCGTATCCGTACACCCCTAGTAAAACCAAATTGAAAACAATTGACCCTAAAGGCCATTTCAATAACTTCCCGTTTATTTAAACCCAAAATCTAGTTAACGTTTTTCTATGCTTTTGAGCTCTTCGGGTTAGAACACTATTAATTGAATTTTCAGTCAATCAATGATTGTATTAGTTTTCGATTATTATAAAAGGCTCGATAAAACTAATTGATCACATATTCAGATATACCACTTTTTTCGAACTTTTTGTTTCATAATATCCCATGAATGAACTAACCGATTTTTAACCTGTTGGCGGGGAGCACCGCGATTTTTGATTGTAAAAGATAATTAGTTTTTATAATCGATCGGCAAAGCTCTTCAAGAACTGTTTCAAGAAATAAGAAATTTGCTTGAATTCGGTTAAGTTCACAGGAAGTTTGTGTTCGCTGTTTAAAATGCTACCAGTTGGGTTTGATTCGGTTCAGCCGTTCAAAAGTTATAAAAGAGGCATATACTCACACACACACACACACACAGAAATAGTAACACCCTCTCAAAATTATTTAGGAACGCTTCTTAGGGACTTTAAACATAGTGATCTGACAAGATCTCGATTCTTGAAAATGGGGAAAACCAATAACTTCCCTATTTTTTTGCTCTAAAATTTCCTAGCGGGAAGTTAAAAACTCAACAGGAATTGTAATCGCTATAATATAATCAATTGCTTGCAAAACAGCTTTTTTACGGAATTTCTTTAAGCTTATGAGACGAGACGTACTTGAGTAAAATAGTTCTAGAAAACATATTCAATATAAACAATATAAAGTTGCTGTAAAATGCATGTACTGGATGGTTTTTTAAAAAGAGTTTCGAAAGATCTTCGATCTAAGAAAGATCGTGGCAACAAAAGCCAGCATAAAAATTTTATAACCTTTTCGTTTAAACGTTTTTTATTATTTATTTATTATTGTTTAAGGTTATAAGAATAACAAGTGCCAGATATATAATCAAGTGAGCAAAGCACCGGAATAACAACATTTTTGTATTTCAATCAGCGATAAATTCCAGAAATGCGGATATAAAAAGGCCAAACTAATTTTAAAAAATGTTGTGGAAAATCTTCCAAAACGAGCCCATCCATTCAAAACTAAAAAAAGCTGTCATATAGTGACATTATTTCTTTAATCATGTGACATTATTTTCATATTTAAAGTGTGAAAAAATAAATTAAAAAAGTTATTCAAAACAAAAGCCTCGTCTTTGGTGACTTTTGTCCCAACTTCCAGGTTCATTAATTTTTCCTTTATTTTCATAAACAGCCTAATCGCTGTCATTGTTTTTTTTCTAATTGTTGTAACCAAAACCTCTATTTCGTTCCATTTAAAAAGTTTACTTTAGCTAACAAAAATGTTCGTTGCAGTTCAAAAATATTTCAACTCTCTGAAGTCTGATTTGATGTTAAGAATTAGACCTCAGCCATGTTCTCGGAACAGAAAACCTGATTCCATTGCAAACTTCTGCTTTCCAAAGGGAAATTCCCTGAAAAATTATTCGCTTGTGTAGACAACAGTTTCCTCAGTTCGTATAAACTTTAGAGCCTTTGAGGTATTTGTTTCCTATGGTTGCATAAGCGAAGCGTCAAAATGACTGCCAAGACATCGAACCACTTGATTCTGTTGTTCAATAACAAAATACTTGTGAACTTGTGCAAGTACCACGACAGTTGGAGTTTCTTTTTTTGTTAAAAGAGAGAAGACTTTTGTTATTGGCAAAGGGATATACAGAATGTGCCAAGTGCATGAATAAGTTAAGAGAATACAGTGCTGGCGATAGTTAAAGGGAGAAGCAAATTTAAAGTGCATTGCAAGTGTTTTGCAGACAAGCATTTTGTGGCATGGCATTTGTGCTGTCATTTAGTTTTTTACACTTTGGAGGGAAATGCTACACAATGAAGTATATGGAAATGTCAAAAGTTTGCCACTTGTACACACAATATTGTGTTGGTTTGCGATGCGACAAAATGCCATCTGAGTCCTCTAGACTATGGGCGAATTTGAGGACAGGAAGTAAATTGGCTCTGCAGTAAGGAAATGTCGAGAACTGAGCTGCCATCCTTCATCATTTATTTGGTAAAAAGTTGGAAAATTTTACCCGTGGAACGCTACCTTCTCGACCAAAGTATTTCGAGTGGGCAAATTAACTATCATGTGAACTGGATTTTCGAAAAACTAAACGAGGGTAAAAATTTTTTCCAGAAAACCATTTTAAGTGATGAGACCCATTTTAATGCCGTTCTCTGGGGCCACTCAAAGGCCGGGCTGATGTGAACAAGCTATAGGGTGTTTTTATAGAGTAATACAACTTTGAGTTGGTATCACTGCTTTATTTGACCACCCGTTTAACAGCTGATAATTGCTTTTTGTTTCGTATTCTCTGACATTTCATTATGGATCGACTTGCACCAGAGCAACGCGTGAAAATTGTGGAAATTTTTAATAAAAATAATCCTTCTGTTCGTCAAACTTATCGTGCACTTCGTGCACTTCATGCATTCAAAATTTTATTTTCCGACGAAGCCCATTTTTGGTTGAATGGGTACGTAAATAAACAGAATTGTCGCATTTGGAAAGAGGAGAATCCACAAGCTTTTGTCGAAACACATCCACAGAAAATTACTGTTTGGTACGCCTTATGCGCTGGCGGAGTTATTGTCTTCAAAAACGACGATGGTCAGAATGTTGCTGTTTGTGAAAATTGGTGTTCGAGATTGCGCCTTGTACGCGCCAGCCGTGGCGGCCACATGGCCGAAGTCATATTTAAACATTAATGTCATAAAGTTTTCTATCCAATAAGTATTCAAGGATATATTAATTGATATCAAAAATATATTACTATGTTTTATAATGATTTAAACTTGTATCACTCTATAAAAAACACCCTATATAAACGATTGACTCTGTGAAAGATGAAATTTGACAAGATAAGCTGAACATAGTTGTAAAATGTGGTTCAGAAAAGAGCGGATATTTATCCGACTTCTTATTTCATTATTAATTTCCCATATTTCTACTCTACATCGATACCAATACAACTGCCCTTAAAAAAAACTGTGCTGTCAATTTACTTCCTAACTTCAAATTTACCCAACCTTTAGTAGCATAAGCAACAAATAATTAAATTTAAATTTAAATTTAAACCCGAAAAGATGGAATCAAAATTTTAGAAAATAGGGCAAGAACACTGGGATTTAACAAAAGTGTGCTACTATCGATTTGATATACTTCTCGTATCCTTCTTCATAACAAAATTTGTACAAATAAGAACTGTGATTATAGTTCTTCAACTGAGTTGCCTATTATGTGGCAACAAATAAAAGTTCGCATGAGTACTGATGCTGAATGTGTGGTGATTTTTGAAAACAGCTGATCTGCTCTGCTGGTTAAATTGAATATATAAAACTTATGTGGGTTTTCCTTATGCTTTGGAACAGTTATTATGTCCTACCGACCTCAAAACATTTTTCGAACCGTTAACTTGATTTTTCGAACATTTAACGTATTTGAATTTAGTGGTGCAATAAATAGTTCCATGTGAAGAAAAACTTACAATGACTTTTTTATTGGCAAACGGGCTATAGAAGAAAGACGGATTGGAAAAACTTCACTTTTTCTTTAACTTCCCGTTAGGAAAATTTAATATATAAAAAATCGAGTTCTCATTAGATCTCAATGTTTCGAGATCCTTGGAAGAAGTCCTGAGTGATGTTGAAAGTGTGCCACTATGCCTGTATGTGTCTAAAGGTGTGGTATGTGACTCTCAAATCGGCTTGACCGAATCAAACTGGCGACATTCCCTAAAAATGCTACCCAATTTGAGCCGATTCGAACGATATCTCAAAAAAAAATATTAGAAACATATTCTTAAAGTGTTTCTTAACCCTTTTTAAACGGCCCTACCGATCGCTTTCCCAAGCTAATCAGCGACCACGAAATCGTCCAAAAAGCCACGCCACATATTCCAAACCGGGTCAAGGTCGGTTAATTGAAATCCAAAAATAATTTTTTCTAAATTATAATTTATTTATCTGAACAATTATTTTTCTCTTTAATTTTTATTTTCGTGCCGAGTCTTTTTTCCCAAAAATTATATTAAAATTCAAAGTGATCAGTTGAGAGGTTTTAGCTAGTTCGCATGCCCATTTCATTGAGGCTAATGCAGATCATCAGGGCAAGCTGATCAGTGAGTTATTGTTATGACTTTGATATTTGTTTTTAAGTTTCTCATTTATTAAAGTGGAAGTTTGAAATAAATATCTTTAGCTATTCTAAGAAATGTTGGGTAAAGGTTCCCTCATGATCTGCATTAGGCCCAGTGAAATGCGAATAGGAACTAGATAAAACCCCTCAATTGATCATTTTGAATTTTAATATATTTTCGGAAAAAAAGAATCAACACGAAAATAAGAATTAAAGTGGTTTAAAACGACAATTCCAAAAACATGTACTAATTATTTTTCTCGTTTCTTTCACACGACTCGAGAAATACATCAAACATCGTTTATCACGTAGGAATCGGTTGAGTTGTTCACAAGTTGTAACAGTTTGAAATTCAATACAGGAGGGTACCATAGAAGTCTCTCTACACTTTTTTAATTCAAAGAGTTTAAAAGCATAGGACAGCACAAAAAATCACGCTACGACAGCCTTGCTGGAGGTTGAATGAATCGCTTTCTGGGTACACACTTTAAATACTTTTTGTTTCCCCCACTTTATTTTTCTCCTTTCAATTACCTTTTACGAAACAAAATCGAACAGCTGAAATGTATCATGGTATAAATGCAACAGGTTTTTGAAAGATGCTTTGAAACACAAATGAAATCATCATTAAGGTCTCAAAATCCTTGTGTGAATTGGGTGCATGATGTACTTATAATTATAAAAAAAAAGCAACCGAGCAAATGCTGTGTTTACAAAGTATTTGAACGGACTTGAAATGGTCAAGCCAAATTGACGATCAATATGCGGAGTAAAACGAATAAAATCGAAAAAATTAAATAAAACAAACACATCGCAGCGTCAATAGTCAAATAATTTCGCTGCTGAGCAAAAAGCAAAAAAGAAAAAAGGCCACGACAAAAGGAAATGAGAGAAGGAGGAAGAGAAAAAATAAAATGTATGACTAAAAACGAAACAAAGTTATTTGTGAAATGCATCCATCAAAGTCTGCTTCACCAAAGTCAAATCGAAAGAAGAAAACCAACAGAGAAATGCTGAATGCGATTGCGCATAAGCGAAGCCAAACGTTCACACAAACCGATAAATATTTACGCAACTTTGCGATGCAGCGAATAAAATTTGAGAAGACAACGCAATCCAAGAATACTGTGTGGACGACCGACTGATGGACGGACGGCCGGACAGACGACCGCGATGAGTTCAGTGCGTTGGGGTTTGGGTTTGCGTTCGCTTCAGCTTTTGGCTTTTAGTGGCGTAAAACATAAAAAGCGTTCCTTAAGACATAAAAAAGCGTTCCTTTCCTTTCCTTTCACGTCCTCCACTTGCCACCAGCTCAAGCAACGAAATACGATTTCAGTTGGTTTTATATACTGAATTTATTTCTTTTTGTTGGTTTGCTTGGAAATATATGCTGGATATGCTACTGCAATGCGCATTCCATTTGCGGAAGGATTCGTGGTATGATGAACGATGTGTCGCTGATGACCTGATCAAAGTGGAGCATCTGCACGCATATCGATTGCACTGCAGTGGACCTCTGAAAACTACCAACTTGCTGGAGTACCACGAGACAACTTCGTGGATGTCAATGCTGAAGAGCTTTTTCACTCTTTTTTGAAGTTTTCTTTCCTTTTTTTTTCTGTTTCGTTTTCTTTTTTGCTTTTGCTGTCTTTTCTTTTTTTGCAGGTTTTATGTGTGTTTGACTTAAAAAGTTAACAAAAGTGTAGGAATTTTTTGTGAATAACTGTTGGTCTTTTTTTTTTCTTTTGTAAATAATAAGAAGACCATCAGGCAGCATTTTGGAATTTGTTATTTTTGGTTTGCCAAAAGAAAAGTAGAACTCGTTGTTGCTTTTAGGAAATGCAGTGGGCCTAAATTTATGAATTTTGCTGTAAGACTGTTGGCGTTCGACTTTTCTTATATCCTTTTAAGATAATTTTAAATTAAAAAATTTTCGAGCCTTTTTAAACTTGTTTGCCAAGTCCTGAAAATGCATTGAAGGCAGTTCTTGTTTTATTATACAAATTTAAAAACTATTTGTCAAGAGGTCCTTTTTAGCCAATAATTTTTCTTTTAGGTTAGGAGTTTCCCTAGAAATTTTTTTAACTGAAATAGGGGTCTTGTTTAAGCAAAATTACATTTTTTAAGTTGATTATTCAACTGGGCATTATGCTGATCGCAGCTGTTATAGTTCCATTTATAAATCAAGGGATGGTACCAGCATATGCGACGCATTGTGCCAGAACTGGCGAATATTTATTGTGGTAGGGAAGATAGAGAAGGAGTAGCGCTTGTATATATTCGGTTTGAATTTCTTCTACGTTTCCTTTGGCAAAAGAACGAGTTCTGTCTGTTATACATGGTGCGGTTTCATGAGACATCAGACGTAAAGAACATGAAGGTTGCAACGACGATCAACTTTCGTTTACATCACTTGAGCAAATTTTATTGTAGTAGCGGGTATAACAGTGAAACACGCCACACATTGTGTCGTTGCTTCGGTGATCTCGTACACGATCGAGTCACTTCAAGGTATACCCTAAGCACCGATTCATACAAGATCAAGCAATATATCTTTACAAAGGTATCATGAACATGCAGCTCCCAAACTAATAGATCTTCGGGCACAAGTTCCTTAATATCAAGTGAACATATTCCGTTGTAGTGTCAGTAAAACAGGGATAAACACTTCAATCTCCATCAAGCTTGTCCTGGTTCTTGAATAAAAATAAAAGCCAACTGCTGCTCTCATTTCATTCATGGTGGGTTAGACTAAAAGTTTCATTTATGCAGACGAAAAACTGAGTCGGGTTCAGATCATGAATTTAACTCGTTTGTTAAGATCCGTCTTCATCAACTTCTGAATATCTAACAATTTTGATCCAGCCAACTTCTAGCCAAGTAGTTTAGAAGGTTAAACATATCAAAGTGAAAAGAAGAGCTAAAATCGTCATGCTTCTAGTTATTTATAATTTTATGTTTCTTTAACATTTAGACTTGCAGAAAACAGCACAATTAAATTAAAGTTAAATTATTTAAAGCTGACAACATTTCCCAATAATATATTTGAAAACTTATAAATTTAAGCAACAGGCAGTAAAAATATAACTGCCAGTATCGCATTCTATCGTTCAATAAAACAAACAAATTTCAGAAATTGTTTTTCTTTTAGATAATTTTTATTCCATCGACCAATATCTGGCGACATCGGCGAACAGGTAGTTTATATAAATATTTTTAAGGTCACTGAAACTTTTCTTTTTGACTCGGTAGCAAATAAGTGAAATTATTCGATAGATGAATTAACAATTCATTCGATAATTGAGACACGTTTATGAAAGCATTGTTTTACATGAAGAGCAACGTGCGCCTTCCAAAGACGGGCATATCTCCTTATAAGAGCGTGTTGCTGCTTGATGTGCTTGACACTAAACTGCGAAGCTTAAGATCCGGGGTTCGACGCTGCGCTCAGTCTTGAATATGTTATCAGATTTCATTTTCATTTTCATTATTTCCGGCGAAGTAAACGGCCAAAACAAATTCTCTATATTCACATCTTTCTTATGCAGCCTTCTAGTTCTGGCACAAGACACTGCCCCTACTGGTGATGGTCCTACTAAATAAAGTTTCCTTTCTTCGTGAGATATCGTGTTGGTTTCAAATATTCAAAGAAATTTACAACTGAACATACGAGGGGAGGACAGTATGTATTATTTTACAATTGTGTTTTATTACGGTTGTAGCGTCGATTCCGTGGTTTTCACTGCATCTAAAAACGCTCTTTTGTTTTGTTAAATCTATTAGATACTGCAGATTCGGCTCGACAACTGTAATAAGACCTATTTTTTGGTAACACCATAACCTTCTGTGTTAAATGAATAAGTAATCGAGTTCGATGCAAGTCCATCTCATTCAGAATGCAAATTTGTTTACTTTTTTGTGAAATAAGACTACTTCTTTATTATATACTGGGTGTTATTGCGACTCAATATTCGACTCAACAGTTTGTAATAGATTTAAAAAAACTTTAAAAAAACTTTTCCTTAATTTAGTAAAAACTTTCGGGTCGATACTAAAATGGAAATCAGTCCCATTTTTGATTTGTAGCACAACTGGCCGAAATATTCTGGAAATAAATCATTTCAGCATTAAAATCATAAGATCTCTGCCCGGTTCTCAAAAGGTTTATTGTTTTTTTATTAGGACCAGCACTTATTAGATGACTCCCCACATGCCGTGTTTTGTACCAGAACTACAATTCAAGAGACATTCCGGTGAATAGAAGTGTTTGAATGGAATCGAAGAGTTTGCAAAAAGTTATCCATTATAGGAGTTTTGAGGGCTCAAAGCCCTCAGGAAAGCAGTTATCAGGAACTGTATTTATTTGTAAAGAATTACGACGCATGTTTTGAATTTCAATTAATATATAATTTTAGACATTCGTTAGCTTGTTCTTAAAGATGTTGCTTACAACTTGTCAAACTGCTGTCAATATTTTATAAAGTGCGATTTCAAAACTTCTTTTAAATAGAAGACTTTTCAAATCTTTATATTCCATTGGTCATGCTGCCCTTTTAAGCAGGTCATAAATAAAAGTTTTATTTCATCAAATTCTGTCTTTCAGCAAAAATCCAGCTGGACATAAAACCCCAAGTCGAATAGAAGAAGCAAGAAAAATGCCACAAAGATGAAAATAAAATACCAAAAGACAAATATTTTCTTTATTTAATTTTTTTTCTCTTCTTGTTTCTTTTTTTTTTTTTTTTTTTTTTGTTATTCGTATCTCAACCTTCTTTTGGACAAACTGTCAGACAGAACATACAAGTTTGAACTGAATTTTCAATGACCATTATAAATCGTAAGTTGGCTGACGCAAACAAAAACAAAAGAAAAAAAGAGATCCCATCTAAAAGTCTAAAATCCATCAGCAGCATTGAACAGACTTTTTAAAATATATTTTTTTGTTCTGTTTCATGAATAACAAACGCTCTTTGCAAGTGTAGAAGTACAGCTTTTTATCTGCGGTGATCTTTTCGCTCAACTAGAGAATCGAAAGATGCACGCAAGACATCAATAAAAATAAGAAGAAGATAAGAACAAGAAGCAGCATCAGCATCAAAGTCAGAAGGACATGCGATTGGGAAGTTTTATGACAAATATATTTTATGAACTGTCAAAATAGGTGTTGAAAATGATTTAATTTGTAACTGTCATGTTTAAAAAGGCGGCAAATTTGAGCAACAAAAAGGAAACGGCAGAGAGTATTTAAAGGGAAACACAAACACACGCACGCGCACGTAACACACAAACAGAGCGATAGGCTGAAGAGACGATTCAAAAATGAAAGGGAAGGTGGGCTGCATAATTTTTTTTTTTTTGTTTTTTTGCTACAAGCAGCTTAATTAAAAACACTGCGCTTGCGCACGCATGTCAAATGTAATTTAATACTTTCGATTTCATATTTTTATTATATATATTTTTTTATTTGTATATAAGAAGTTACATATTCAGCTAATTGCAGACAATGTTGCAGCGTACAAAAATAAAAAGCAGAACATAAATAATATCACACTTAATTGAATTAACCCTCATTTTCATACTCTTGTATTTTCCTTTCTTTTTTTATTTACGTTGAAATCAAACTCTCACAACATAATTAACAACGATTCTCGAAAATGATGCAGCCAATTATTTATTATTCAGTTGTGCAGTGATTTTCAAGTTTTAGAGGGGTGAACGGAAACTGTTGATGGGGGCGTAACACTAGAAGCGTATGAAACACGTGACAGAATTATGAAAACTCTACCAAGACGGAAGCTGCAATGAAAACTAAAAAATTTACTGATTTAATTTTCGAGCAGCAAATGAGTGTTAAAAAACATTTTAAGATTAAAAAATGTTGTTTAAAATCTGGTATTCATAAATAGTAGATACGATTTAAAAACAGCTTTTAATAATATTTTAAAGTAATTGTCGGCAAATTGTGTGTCTTACACACTTTAGGTGCGGGCGTTTAAAGCACGTGTAATGCCAGGAACACAACTGAGGCGAACGACGAATTCAGCTCCACATGGCGTTTACGTTCGAAATAATTCGCTGTATAAATTTATCGTATGAGACACGATCAACCTTGAAACAGAGTTCATTTCTATTCTTATTCTGAATTGTTTCCTGAGAAAAAGAAAAACGACCGATTTTTTCGAAATAAAATCATTTTTAATATCAACCAGTGAACAAATTGAAAGTAATTTTTGGGAAGTACTTTCTGCACTTCCAAAGTAACAAGAAGTTAATATTTTCGACTTATCAGGAACTGATTATTATTATCCAAATAGTTGATAAAGAAGTTATTCTAGTTTCTAGTTTTTGCAGGTAAAACATTTTTATTTACAAAAATAATAAAAAAAAAACAATATAATTGAATTACAAGACATCCATGAAAGATTTACAAAAAACACTGGATATATATAAATTACTAATAATTACACTATGCGACAATTGAAGACCTTTTGAAAAGTGCAAAATCGTGACTATATGGGTGCGACTCCACTATCAAATCGTAATAAAACACTTTACTCAGTTTGGCAAATTTGGTGACCGTTTTCTTTTTATGGGCCTCCAAGGTTTCCCAATATTAGCAAGATGCCCAGAAAAAGGTGTCATCAGTTTTTGCCAAATAGCTAATCAGCGCTTAAAAATATCACTTAACTGTGTTCGGCAAAAATGTAGCCAAGAGTAGGTACAATATCTCTTGCTAAAATGTTATGCAAGAAATGTATTTTATCTCAGTGTTTTTTTTATTTTTTTCAGTTGTTTGATCATAACTTTTAGGAAATCCTGATTTTTCGTCCTCTATTTTTGGAAAAATTGTAGCCGCGGTAAAGCTGAACAACTTTTGTGAACATACCAATATAATCTGAACGTGTCTAGAAACCAAAAAACAGATCATAAAGACTCCCTTATGATTAAAAATTTAAATTTTTAACTCAAATTTTATAATTTTTTAATAAAACTAAATTCTTTTGAAGAATAATTTAATAAAGTGTTTGTTTTTGTATTTATTTGTTATGTTTCGGGCTGTCTATGAAGAGCTGCCATTTTGAATTTTGATACAGCAAAACAGGAAGGCTTTGACACCTTTATGTCACCTTCACTGAGAAGGTGACAACTCATTGGGGAAATCACTAGACAAGATCCAAATTCGCACTACATCTGCATCCTAAGTTAAGGATCTTATTGACTTCTTTGGAATGTTTTTTTGTACCGTCCATGAACGGGATTAATAGTTTGTGTGTTAAAAATTTAAAATTAATATTAAAAAATAACACATTTAACGAGAATTTTTAATGTCAAATATTTTATTTATTTAAAAAGCAACAAAATATATGGAAAACAATTGACCCCAAGGCCATCCCTGTAACTTCCCCCCAAAAATTAACCACAAAGCTATTGTAACCTGGTTTTTGTGTTCTTCTAGCTAAAACACTATTCAAATCAAGCGATACCCCCGTATCGCTGATTGATGTAGTTTTCGGTTACTATGAAAGAATCGACAGGGCTAACTGATGATATACATATGATGATACATAACGTAATGATATATAATATGATGATATATAATATGATGATACATAATATGATGATATATGATATGATGATATATAATATGATGATATATAATATGATGATACATAATATGATGATATATAATATGATGATATATAATATGATGATGCATAATATGATGATATATAATATGATGATACATAATATGATGATATATAATATGACGATATATAATATGATGATACATAATATGATGATATATAATATGATGATATATAATATGATGATATATAATATGATGATACATAATATGATGATATATAATATGATGATACATAATATGATGATATATAATATGATGATATATAATATGATGATATATAATATGATGATACATAATATGATGATATATAATATGATGACATATAATATGATGATATATGATATGATGATATATAATATCGGAATTTTTCAAAAGAAATAATCTTTTTTTAATTTTTGCCTTCACGATATCTTCTGAACGGATTAAACGATTTTGACCCAGTTTACGATGGTCGAAGATTTTTTTTTAATGACAAGAACTGATGAGTTTGCAGAATTGACCGATGAAACCGTCTGAAAATTATTGTAAAAAAACAAAGTTTTTTTCTAAGATTTTCAAGATATCTTGAATCTAACGGTTCGAATCGGTTGAAATTCACAGGAAATCTAAGACGGGTCACATACACACACACACACACATCATACAGACATAAAGTGACGGAATTTCAGAAAGCTTCCCTGGATCTCAAAATGTAGAGATGTAATGAGAACTCGACTTTTTTTCAAAAAGGGGCAAGAAATTGGATTTTTTTTTTTAATTTTCTTTTTTTCTAGCGGCACTTAACGAATAGAAGTAAATGTTAAGAAGAATTTATTACACGTGCCTTCGAGAGCTCAAGTGATCATAATTCGCTTTATAGTGTCCTATCAAACATGCCACATCAAACAGTACAAGGCGGAATGCACTGATTGAGTAGGATTCATTCCATTCATTCGAGGGTGCCGCCGCAAATAAAAAGAAAACCTTAACAGATCTATGAAATAAAAATTCCAGTGCCAACCTGACGACCTAATCGTTTTCTGACAAACTAAACCGATTAGTGGTGTTCTTTATGGGTAATACGGACTTTTATATTTCTCCCACCTTAACTTTTTCTTAACAGTCTACAAAATCGTACAAGTTAAAAGCCACAACTAACCGTCCTTGTGAGAAATTCTGAGAGGTTGTAAAAAAACCAGTATTTCATAGGATTGTGTAGGGAGTGGTCGCCTGGATATCATAATGGGCCTTTGAGGTCTCTTTACCCTACGAAGTGAATTGCAGATAATTAATATTACAATTATATTTTATTATACAATATTTATTGTACAATACGAAGTTAGATAATTAATGTTTTTAAAAGAAATTAATTTGTTTTAGAAAACCCAAGGAAGTAGCTCCAGAGCTGGAAAATTTAAATTAATTTTGGAATATTAAATCAACTACATAAACATTTCCTTTTTGCAATAGAGAATACTTAGACTTTAGTAAATATATAACAAATGGTTTTAAAAATCGAGCAAAATCAAAAATTTCCTTCCAAGGTTGGACAATTGAAATTTCTTTCGTGCACAAAGAAAACCAACTTCAATACGTTGATGTTTTTTCTTTATTAAATTAAACGTATTTAACTACTTTAAAGAAATTTATCGGTACCCAGTTAACAGAAAAGTCAAAAAGACTATTCCAGAGCTGGAAAATTTTATATATTTCATATCGTAAACTAAGTTAGAAGAAATTACTTAGTGGCCGAACATATTTTATGTCAAAAAAATAATTACATTTACAAATTAAAAATTATACAAGGATTGAACAATTGAAACTTAGTTTGGAGCACTGTAAACACCATATAAATAATGAAACTTTATATGGAAATTATAAATAGTCCCAAATAGAATCCTATTGATAAATAAGTAATATGCAGATCTGGGAACCTTGCGCTTATTTTTGTTTTCTCACAATAACCATTTTAAACAAATTTTTAATTCATTTAATTTTGATTAAACCTATTTTAGACTTAAGGAGGAATTAAATTTCTATTAAGATCAACCAAAATCAAAAAGACGACTTGAGGGCTAGAAAATATCAGCTGTTTTCATGCATGAAAGTAGGACACGTAAGTCGGTGAAGGGTGTATAAAATTCGGGACAGCCGAACATGGCACTTTTGCCTGTTTATTATTTACTATATTTTCAGTTAGTTTTACTGTCGAATTCACATGAAAATAGTTTATTTTTAGTAAGTGAAATGTATTAACGTAAATGACATTATTATCTTTTTTAATTCAATTCCAGAAGAACTTCTGAAAAACGAACCAAATTTTGTTAGACAAAATTAATTGACATGTTGTTTTTAAATTTTAATAAATTTTCTAAAGATGTAACTTTAAAAGGAACTTCTAACTGAAAACGTGTGTCGTTGCAAGTTTCCTTAAAAATTCTCAACTACAGTGAAGGCGAGGGAACAGAAACACTTGCAGTAATAAAAATGTCCAAGTAGTTTCTATATTTATTTTTAACTATTGATTTTATTAGAAAAGTTGTCCTTTTTTAAATTAAATATTCATTAATCTGCCTTCAATAACGGAATTGCAGAGGCGACATTTTTCTTTGAACTCATTTTGAATTCGTAATAATTGAAAAACAATCAAGTAAAAATAAATATCTGAATTATTCTTATGAATTTTTTGCATTTTTGATTTGTGCAAATAATAAATCGAGTAACTTGTGAAAAGCTATTCCACATGTGGTGCAACGATGGAAAAATGAATAAGAAATAGAAAAAGTCCTGCACATGTTTGTAATGCGAAAAAGTTAATTTATGCGAAAAAAGTTAAGATGTCATCTGCACATAAATTACACAAATACAATCACATAATCGAAAGCTCTTGTAAGTATTTGTGTAATTTTTATTTTAATTTATTTATTTTTTCCATTCAACTTACACTTCCTATCGCAGTCACCCTTTTTTATTTATAGAAGCAGTTAAAGTTAGTTGAGTAACTTGTAAAGTTTTAGTTCTTTTACAGCGGATTTTTCTTTACTTGGTTTTGAACTTTGCTAATTCAGAGGATTGTGCCGGAACTATGAAATCAGAGGACAGTAAAAATATTTATTTGTTTTGGGTGAAGCCAACATTTTTGGCTAAAATTTCTTCGTCACACATTTCAACCAGAAAATTTGTAGATTTCTTGACGAACCTACTTTAGTGGTCCTTATCCACCCTGAAGAAGTTAACTGGAAAGGCATGAAGGAGTATGTTAATAGCGCTGACCATATCATAATACCATATTATCAATAGGTCATCGATAACAGAGAATGCTCAAGTTTCCGTCAGTACCTGCCTATTCGGTCTTAGCTGACAGTGCCCTGAAACAGGAGTCACACCACCCCTTGGGCTTACACAGCTTGCAACTTCACTCGTATTATTCCGCCACAAAACCATATTCATATACCTTGCTAAGGTGTTCGAGCCTACCCAAAACCCTTGTTGCTTCCGAGGACGTGCATGTCGTCAGCATCAAGAGGAACCAAAAGGCAAAGTCATAAGACTTATCCCTCCTGACACTCCCAGCACCAACAACACACCCTTCAGTAACTCCTGCTGATTCACAGCAGCATACTGAGACTAAAATCAGCCGCGCTGAAGTCCCAGCATGGTATAAATATACCAGCACATCAACCCTTATCTGACATCTCTCCCAACGACACTTGACATCAAACCACAACCACCACTTGGACTCCTGAGTCATGAAGAGACCTCAAGCAACATCTGTCCACAGAATCAATAAGGCAAGGGGGAAGAACACAGTCCGCTACATGCCATCATTAAGATGAACGTGCGTTAAACAGAGCTTCGCCTGTGAAGCAGATGTTCCACACATGCCCAGCCAAACGTTAACGTGTATAGCAACATCGCCACCTCACCCCCCACCTCAACCAGACCCCATGGCATCAGTGTGAGGAAACTGGTTACGCCTTGCAGGTCAAACCAATAGAAGTTTGTCACCTAGTATTGATTTTTGATCCTTTGTAACGTCGGGACCCAGGCATCCTTCCACCTCTCCTCCCGGGGGAGGTCATCGATAACAATACCAAATTTATAGGAGCGCAAAGCTTTTGTTAGTGACTTTCAACTGTTTTACATTAGATACGTCGCTGTACCAATTGCGTCCCGCCTCTTACTTTGACAGCCCACACCACCTTATCAATCTTCGAGAAGATTTTTACTTTTAGTCATTTTTTGTATTTATAAAATTGAAATTGTATATTTTATTTAAAAAAGTAAAAATTAAATTTACTGCGGCCCGGTCATTTTTGTCTCATGAGTACTCCAAACAGTATATGACGTCATACGTTTTATATTGAAGAAGATAAGCACCAAATTCCAAACGACGTTAAGATGGAACAATTTTTTTACAGTGACAGTTTGAGGAGGATTGCAATTTCGGATATTTCTAATATTAACAGTGGGAATATTATCTCGCTTGATTTCATATAAAATTCCTGCAAAACCTTCTCTCAAAGTCGTCAAATGCCTTCAATTCACCTGTAGGGTATTCAGTACAACAATAATGTCGGCATGAAAATCACTAGACATGTCTTAAGCATTCATTTTATATCGTTGGACAGAGTTTTTGTTCCCCGCAAAATGATGCCTTTTTGAGGCAAAAGAGTATATAGACCCTGTAATATTTCCCAGGCGATTTTAGGCGTGAATCTATTTGGTTTCCTATTCGATAACCACAAAAGCAACAACAACAGCAGCTACATCAGAAGTTACAGCAACATGAAAATGAAAATAATATTTAAAGAAAAAAAAAAACAACAATCACAAGCCAACTACAACTTGTCTTTAACTGAAGTGTGAGCGGCAATAGATTGTGCTTAATGCTTGAATAGTGTTGCTGCCGCAGCAGCAGCAACAGCAACAAACAGAATACAAACAAATGCTTGTGTTAAATGTATGTTAAAAATTTATATCGCTCATGTTTTATGCGCATGCTTAAACGTTTGAAATGACGTTGTTGTTTGTTTGTATGTTTCTTTTTTTTATAATTTTATTGATGTTGTTTTTGTGCGGATGAGCTTTTTAAATTCTACATTTTATTTATTTATTTTTATTTTGCTGTTTGTCTGTTGTAAGCTGCTAAGTTTTGAGACAGTAGCAAAACATACAACATAAAAAATAAACATTGAATATATCCAGTGATTTTTATTGATGTTACAACAACAACACTGTGCATTGGAACCAATTCGTATTTGGTTGTTGGGATATTGAATTGTTTGTTCGCTACTCATCGTACTTGGCAACATGTGTTGTGTGCTCAAATCGATTGCTTTGACACCTAACATCGTTCTGTGCTATTGTTATTGTTAATTTTGTTCCTGTTGTTGTTGTTGTTTTTGTCTTGTTTGTTTTTGCTATGGTTGGAACAAATGTTGTTGTGCTTTTAACATGGAACGAAGGCTAACTGAGAAGGAAGTAAAAGCAAGACAATCAAGTACAATCTTGCAGTCGAGTCAGCTGTTCCGAATCTGATGTACGCAGCAGCATTCTCAGCGCTTATTGCGCACGAGCAATCAATTTGCTAAATTACATGGGAGAAACATGACTACGAGATTGAGTTCCCAGACGCCCGTTTAGCATCTACACAATTAAACTTAACCCTTTTATCCCCACTATTGGCTATAGACAACATCGTAGAATTATGCTCTCACCAGCTGTTTTTATTATTTTATTATATGAGGGCCTCGTATTGCAGTGGTTCTTAAAATAAAAATCCCTAAAGTTCAGTTGCGAATTGTTTGCAAAGAGGCAATTTTGAAATACATAAAAATAAATTCGGAAAATGAGGAATTATTTTTGTAAAAATTATAATTCGCTTCTGCCAAATTGTGAGTCAATATTATTAAAGGATAATCAATTTATTTTTTTTTTAGTCCAGGCAATATCAAAAATAGAGCACTTCTGTACTCCTTTTCTAGAGCAATTGACATTATCTAATAGCGTGTCACTATGTCCAAGGCCCTAGAAAATAGTCGCAGGCTGTCGGAAGCAGTTCATTGCTGCCCGCCAGCTGCAGATAAGTGTTCTATTTTTAATATTCTCTTGAAGTAAGTTTCACGAATAGTTAAAAAATTATTGCGGAAAGAAATAGTATTTAAGATCTCATGCAGTCCAAAGCCGCACTTTAATAAGAATTGTTAGTTTTCGCGGGCAGAAGAGTTCCCTAAAAGGCGGAGGGAGACTTGGCTGTACACTCATATTCCGCAAATGGAAATTGAGTGTCCTTTAAACTCCTAAACGAAAATAGCGTCCTACAGGCTGAAATATCTGACATGACAGGAGTGGTGCTATGGCTAATGCCTTATCGGATATCCCATCGACATGTCCATATTATAGCCGACAGTCGTTCAGCATACTCCACTTTGTCCAAGAATGCTGCCGAGCCCAGACAATCTAGCAGAACATTTGTGTATTATATTAAACTGTGTGAAGGAACTTCCAACGTAATGTAAAGTCCAAGGATCTTGCGCGGATCCTTTGATCCTTAAGGAAACCAATATTGATCAGAGACACCTCACTATCATCCTGCTCGCCTCGGCGCTACTCTTCTTGAAACAGCTCAGGCCATGTGATTTAAAGAAACCAGCTGTGCTATAGCGAGGACACTTTACCCTCGCCTAAGTCGTAATAGTATTAGAAATCTTAGGGCCTTCCAAGGAAAACATCATCGCAGTCTGGTGCATATACTCACTGGACGTTGTACTCTTAGAACCCATACCAATTGCAAAGCCCTACCTTACAATGGTTATTGTTTTAGCTGCAATAACAAGGAGCAGGATTAGCAGCAGAGCATCTTCCGTCTCTCTCTTCCTCTAGAGTATCGGCGCCTGCAAGCCTTTCGTAGAACATCCTTCTGCAATATATGACAGCTATCAGGACTCAGCCTCAAGCGCCTGGCAGTCTTCAGTAGGAACAGAACTGTGGGCCCAACTGCTGACTACCATGATGAGTGCCAGCACGACCCCCAGATTTTCCTTCCTTCAACCATATTTACGTTTTCTTCTTTTTGTACACGCAGCACAATTAAATTAAACCGGACTCAAGAGGGCTGCAACTGTCTCACCCTCTGCTTCAACCAGCTACCTGTTAACGTAGGTTACGTTGCCCCATTGGACCATATATATATATACACATTTTACTTAAAACCTGTTTTTTAAAATGACCAGTCGAAATATAAATTAATATTGATTTTGGAAAATTCACAATCTGCCTACTAAAAATATTTCACAAAGAATTTTCAAACAATTTCATTTCATACTTAAGACATATAAATTCCGTATTGATCTTGGAATAACGTACGTAATATCGTGTGGATTTTATAATCCATTTTCATTATTCCAAATGCTCTGCTCGTAGTACATTTCCCTCCGTACGAAAGGCTATTCATGCCACCGGCTTGGCATGATCATGATCAGGCTCTTGTTAATCGTAAAGTGGAATTGAATATAGAGACATACAGTCAGTCAGTCGTAGTTCAAGAAGTTGCAGCATGAAAAAGGTATGAATGTTGCATCTGCAGCATCGTTTCCCAAGGGACAAAAAGTGATCAGCTTGGCCGGGCAATAAACACATTAACGCATTATTTAGTTGTCAACACACAGCAAAAGTTGAGTTCGCATCATTGGAGAAACTTTTTACTTTTCAACAATATTTATTTATTTATTTATTTAACTTTTTTTTTGCTGTTGTTGTTGCTTGTTTGCTTAAGATTTTATGGTGGTTCATTTTCGCATCTTCTGTTTTTTTCGTGAGCTTTTTAGCAAATTCTTATTTGTTACAATGATCCCGATTTGTTCTTGTTGGTGCTTGAAAGGAATTTTGTGTCAGCTTGTTGCAGTTTGTATGGCGATGATCTTGTGCTTTTTCAGCAGCAGAGTTGTGTTGGAGCAAAAGTGTTGGCTGCTTCAGTAGTCGGTGGTTTGTGATGACTGGCGGTTTATGTTTGATGTTGGCAAAACATTGTTTTATGCATGTGATACACGCCTTTTGTCATCGTCATGATCGAAAATGATGTTGCTTTTGCTGGCGATGATGATGATCGTGTTCATGATCATTATTAGTTTGCCGGTCTGCTTATAAGAATTTTTTGGAGACATTCTTAACCTGATTTGGTTTGTGAGAGTTGTTGGACAAGATCGTATGGTCTCTTAAAAGAGAAATACAATAAATTCCGCTTTCATGTATATTCATGGCAATAATAACAATAACAATAATAATAATAACGATAATTGTGCAGCTAAGGCAACAGCAGCAGCAGCAGCAGTTACATGTTATCGGCTTTTTCGGTTTGAAAACTACAATAAACAGAACAACAAGTCCATTATGGATTAGGAATCGTTTGGAAATTTGATCATTTGAAATCGACAAAGAAAAGTAAAACAAATCCTATGGGAGAAAATTTTGTGGTCTGTCTGTTATTCGAATAAAACGATCGATTGGGTTTTCAGTTGAGTTGGCAAAAAGGTAATGAATTGAAAGATATTTTGAATTAATCAGTGAAATAAGTGAAACTCAATGTTAAGTAACGACTTGTTCATTAGCGCTGCCAGATAAGCAAACCCCTTAACTAAATTGCGGCCGAAGCGTCATATTTTTTCTACTCTCGCTCGCCCTCTATGTTGCAGAGAATCAAGATTTACAGTAATTCGTACGCGAATGACTGTCAGCAGGTTTAAGGTCATGAGACAGGAATTGACGTTAAACTTTGACTCATCTGTCTGTCAGTGGGCATTAACTGATTCATTATTTGCATGCGAATATGTGAAAGTCTTTTAATTTAAATTTTAGTGCTTTTAAGTTCATTTGTTCTGGAATTCAACTAAAGTATGGCAACAGTGTTGAGAGAATAAAACATTAAACACATTCCAGACAGCGGACTACACGACTTAAAGCTGTCTCCATATGCTGCCTAAAAATGCATACTGCAAAGAGTAGTCGCAACAGTTTATTTATATATCATTTCGATTCTTCGCTTTTCGCTTTTTTTAATGGTACAAAATAAGTTAAGGGCATTTCTCAGAGTCAACTAGATTCCATCAAGAATATAGTTAAAGGTTGAAAAAAATTGTTTTATTGCTGGTAATGTCTGGTTTGGATCAGGCAGACCGGCAAAGTTTATAATATAGTTGGACATCTTCTGGTTGGAGCGTATTCGAAACTACAAATTTTCTATGACTCTGGCGCATAATTCAGACTAAATTAAAGCGATTACAAGGAACGCGTTGACTTTGAGGACGGTTGCGTTTGTGGTTTATTTGCTTACACACCCGACTCAAGAAAATCCTACTATAATAAAAAGTCTATCGTCAAGTAGTACAGTCGCGGTACCCAGTTCACTTCGGTTTCCCGTAAGACGACCAGACTATCACATCTCTCTCGTAGAATGTCGCATGAGCAGTGTGGCACGTAACATCGTCTTGTTGAAACCACATATCTTAAATGTCCAACCTATTCAAGGCAAAAGAAGTTGATGATCAACTGCCTAGAGCGGGCGATCCAGGCGTCATATATAGCAGGAATGGATGTTATAAAGAAAGTGTTTCGTTGTAGTGTAATTAACCATGTTGGCGATTAGCCGTGCCCATTAAAATCGCCTAATTCAGATGTCTTAGACTTCATTCTTTGGGATTACTTGAAGTGACTGGCTTCTGCCAACCAACACCAAACTATTTTTGTTCTTAAGCAGCATATTTTACACGAATTGGAATAGATATCAGTGGAAATTTGACGGAAACTCAAGAAAAATGCAACAAAACGTAACAATACTGGCGGCTGACAATTGTCGTATATCATCTTTTCTTAAAATCTTGGCGAAATTCTTTCAAAAGATTTTCGTATAGAATATTTACGAAATAATTTTGCAATTGCATTTCAATCTGGTAAATTGCTTTATTTTTTCAACTGAGAAAAAACATGAGGAGCAGCGCTTCCACAACAAAACACATGCCTTCTGTTTATACACCCACCAAAAAAAGCAACAAATGATATCATATATAAAAAAAAATCGCAGGATGGGCTACATTGGCTATTTTGGCTACATGTAAACTTTTTTGTAAAAACATTTTCCCACATTTGATGGGAGTACAGCAATTGACAGAAAAAATTTCTAACTCCAAAAAAAGATTTCCAGTAATAAATAGAATTAATTTTTTTTTTGTACAACAAACGTTAATCATAATTCCAAATAAGTTTATTAATTCAGTCAAATATAACTTCTTTTTGTATGCAGTTTTGGTAGAAACAATTGACAAGAGCCCCTGCAAAGAACACTTATAAAGCTTCAGTAAAAGAATAGTTGCTTTTGCGAGCTACCAAAACAAAATAAAAAAAAACAAAAAAGGATCCTGGATTCAATCCTGTGACATCTTTGTGGAGCGACATCTTAACTGAAGCATGTTATTTATATTCCAATTGAAAACATCGCAACTTTAAGAAAATATATATTTAAAAAAGGTGTAGCTATAATGAGACACTCGTGTGAGTACGACAAGTTTCAATACTCAGGCATTCCAACAAACAAAATTGGATTTGATAAATAACTTTTTTCAACAAAACTCCTTCCAAATTATTCTTTTCGGATCTGTTTTAAACTCTTAAAAGTTGATTTTTTAAATAGTGTTTCTGTTGAATCCGATACATAATTAAGCAAGTGATTAGTTCGTTTTTGATGCCTTCTCCCTTGAACTGATCAATCCTTTTCCAAGTGCAGCCAAGTCACAAGTGCAAAACATTTCATGTATGGCAGAGTTGGGATAATAATGTCTTTCAGGAGCATGTCTTACACATAAATCACCAGGTAGAGCCATAAAAGTCCCAGTCGAAAATCAATAAAAAAAAAACTGTCCTGATGAATAAAAATTAAAAGCCACAAGGATGTGATTCGTTAAAATTTTATTTCATAAAACACTCCAGGACAAATTATAATACTGAACATGAAATTAGAATCAAACAGCAGACATGTTGTCTGTACACAAACATCTCGCTGAGTTCTGTGGAAGCTCACTTTTCATCAAATATTTACTCAAAATTAATTTTTTAATTTTTGCCAACATTTTTCAAACAAACCCACAATTTGTTTCCTTTGCCTGTAAATATTATAAAATTGTTTACAAACTATATCCAAACAAACGCAAATGATCAACTGTCAACGCATACAATCAAACACATTGTCCTTTTCCAGCGACCCCCACAGCGATAATAATAGGGAGCATTAAGGACATAAAGAGAAAAACACATTTAATCGCAATAAAGCAACGCCTCCAAGTTGAGGTTAAATAAATAATTCATTAAAAATTGCAAACTGCCAGGACATTTCGAAAAGTGTGTGAATTTTGATATAATCCATATTCAACATTAAAGAGACGAGACGAGACGAGATGAGAAAAGTGTTTGCCATTTATCATCCTTTTGTTTTCTATGTAAGAGGATTATGATGCGAGAGAGTGTGCATTATCGAAATCAATAGTTCTGAAACAACACATCGATCTCACTACACTGTCGTCATCTGCAATGCTGCCATTGTGCGGACTCAACAATATTTTTATATGATATTTTTTAAATATGAGCCCAGTGGGAGATCAGCCAATTTGTAAAACATTTGCTTTTTTCTATTGTTCGTATTATTTTCTATTCTATTTTATTTTTGGCCTAAAAATAAATTTTACTTTCTTAACAGAAAATAAAATTTTAAGCGGTTTCGCATGATGGCATTACTTATGCCAAGAGAATAGTGCAACAAAAAGGATCATTATGTTTTCATATAAAATCGCAGGGAGATTTTCTAAAGTTATTATAATTAAATAAATTTTAGTTGGTGCCAGACTGTTAAACTGATGGTCGTCCAACAGCTCGATTTCTTCATGCGCTAGTACTTATTCTCTATTGCCACCCGATTGTCAAACGCTTTTCAAGCATTTACTATTCATTATTTAGCCGAAGGGACCACTCGTTCAATAAGGCATGGAGCAAAGAATGACCAATGCCGATTTTTCGAAAAAAAAGTCATCTTCTGAATGGTTTAAAAAATACGCCACTTAGTCAAATTTAGGGTTCAAAAATCTGTATACAATCCATGAGAAAAATGTGCACCCGCAACGGTGCTGTTGGCTGAAGTGGTAGAGCTCAAGACTACAATGCCTTCAATCCCGAGTTCGACTCCGTCATGAATATGATGTTGAATTTTTCTGATCGGCCTTAAAGCAGGATTGTTGTCGGCTGGTCTCAATTTCGATGGCAGAGTATTAGTCGCTGAATATTGCCGACAGGGATTAACATCGTCATGCACTATAAGAGCGTAATATAGCACCCTCCTTCGTGGGTACCTGTAGCAAAAATATTGACCAGTGAAGAAAATAAGTAAAAAAAAGTACAACGAAATTCTCTATCCTCTATTCTTTCTTCATCTGTCTTATTAACACTATTCCCTACTTTTCTAGTTTCACCACATGCTGCTTCTACACAAAAAAATATGGCTTGTGCGCATTTTTGTGGGGCGGGATTTTTAAAACTTCTTTCTTGAATATGAGGCCGAAATTGCAGTGATTTAACTGAACGCCATGGATCTGGATGATATATGATTTCAGCAACATACGAGTTGCAGAGTAAATTATTTAGAGACGTGTTGATGTGAATTGACCAACAATGATGCGATTTAACGCCGTGGGGTTTTTGTCTTTGTGGCTTCAAAAATCCCCGACTTACCCAGAAAAACTCCTAAACTCAATTCCGACATCCAACGTGTCGCAAGCGAGATATAGTCACATCTGCGTAATATGGAAATAAAAACTTCAGATATATATGACATGAAAAAAATATAATCAACCGGCGTTACAGGGACTTCGGTTTGATGCAGTTCTGGTTCTGGAAACTGTTATCACATTCAATTCAAGCACCCAACAAGCGGTTAAACACACATGACTACTGATGAGGGAAGTGTGGCGGCTTTCGAAAGCAGCTATTCTGTTCTGCTCTATAGTAGAATATATAAAACTGATGTTGACTTTCTCTTGTGTGAAGAAGTCGGGGGAAAGTTCTTGGAAGGAATAACAACCTGTCATTGGAAGCTTGGAGGTCGTTTGAGCCCCATTTATTCTATATATTATATTATATATTCGGAACATGTTGTATTTACAGTCCAATAAAAAATATCACAACTATTTAAAAATAATACGTTTTATAATAAAACAGTGTAAACATAATGAGACACTCTTTAAATCACGTCTTTCAGAATTCAAAAGGTTTCAATACTTATATTCAGACATCACAAGGAGAAACAAAATTGGACATGATAAATAATTTATTTACGAGTAACTTTTTTAAAAATATTTTCTTTAGGATTCATTGCAAATTTTTTGAAGTTAATTTGATAATTTTTAAGTCGAATCTAATAAATAATTAAAACGTAGTGGGCTTGTTTTTCGAAGAGCCTCCAATCTTTCTCCCTTAAACGGATCAACCTTTTTCCAAATGCTAGAGGACAGTATTCAAACACAGCGCTCTAAAATGAGAAACACCGGGGAGCTCGTAGTATTAAAAATTAATCCACCGTTCCCGTCTTTCTTTTATTTTTTTATGTTCGTTAATTAAAATTCGCCTGTTACAAAGTCAAGTAAAACTATTTCCACATCATGTCCGTTCTACCCCACAGTTCAGCGTTTGTGTGTTTGGTTAGATGTACAACAGGTGAGACTGTGAAGCATTTTGTTAACGAACAGCGATATGGTTGCCTATCTAATACAACAGAGTTTCGAGCGTGAAACAAAAAAGCTTAAACACCTAACCCTGAGATCAAAAGCACTCCAAATGCCGGAACTTCCGGTGTTATAGTTGGTTCATTAATTGCCTCATCACTCTGATAAATACGCTCCAATCAAACCAGCAGCAGAAACAACAGAAACGAAAACAACACAAATTTATAATATTTTTATAAGACAATAATTCTCAAACATACTCGTACATGTGGAATTAATGATTATTTAATTCAATAATTTATAGCGACGAGGAGGATAGTGACACACATACAACCTACAGCAACACTACTACGCTGATGGATCTCGCATTTATATGGGTCAGTTTGAGTGTTTGCGTGCGCAAGTGTTTGCTTTAGTTGTTGTTATCACATGTGAAACTAATAAATTGTAATAATTGCATTAAAATACTGGCGATGAAAACTGAAATCAAGACAATTTTCCAAAGACAGAAAAACAAATGCAACAACATATTGTCACTATTCACTGATATGGAGCAACAACACAACGAAACTGACACGAATAAGACACCAAAAAACCATCAACCGCAATGCGGTGTTTTGCTGCTTAAATAATGACAACAGTTTAATTGACCTCTAAAGGTCAAAATGCCAAAAGCTCACACAATTCCAGCGGGCTAAATTTAATTTAAAAAAAAAATTGTACCACTACAACACCATCAAAATGAATTGGCTGCAACTTTAAATGTATAACAAAACCACAGACACACAGACAAGACAAGACAAACGAAAGACAGAAACGTTGTCAACCCATTAAATATTGAAAGAAAACTAAAATAAATTGCAGCGCACAAATTAATTGTCATTGAAAATTAAACTCTTTAAGGTTAAATTAAATTGCAAGGGAACAGCATAAGAAAATACAACAACGACAAACGAATTTTAATGGAAATGTCAGATGTTGGCTAAAGCTGTCAATACAACCCCACTCTTCCTCCCACTCTTTCTGCCACTGCAGATGGTTTGACGACAATGAAAACAAATTGTTGCGTTGTCGTAAAAAAAAATCTTACAATGCAACCCTTTAATTGATTTAATTGAATTTTCAAATTGATGCTCCCCTATTTTGTATTATATTTAATGAAGCACAGTGGTTTGATCAACTAAAATCGCGGATATATTAAGACATCGTTTACTTCACTTAAGGCTCAGGAAATAAATGTTGTTGTTCAGTCTTGTTGTTGAGAAAGTTGTAAGGGAATCAGAAAACCGGTGTCTGCTAATAAGACCACAGGCAATCTCCGATATATCCTCCCCATAATTTCAAAGTTATATTTGTCCTGCTGCAGTGCAGATATCTTTAAAACTATTTTCTTACAACAGTTAAAATCATTTGAGACTCTTAGGATAAAGTCAAGCGGTTGGGCAATCCAGACGCTAGTTTATGTTGGCACAAACTTGTTGCTCAGTAGATGGCGGCGTTATGGTATTTGACAAGCAGCTTGAACAAAAATAATTTTATTAAAATATTTTGAGCATCATATAGAGTTTGTTACAAGCCGCAATCGAAAACTCTATGGATTTGTAGTCTGTATGCAAATGGAAAAACTATGTTTGTCAAGCCGCTTGTGTAGTTTATTCGGCCCTCAACGTTCCTAACCTTATATTCAGAAAGACATGATATATACTGCAAAAGAACACGGGACGTCCAACTTGGAACACTTAGCGATCTCTGTCAGCAGTATTCAGCTCTGTTTTTTTGCTTAATTTCTTAGGACAACAGTTTTTGTGTATACAAATTCTATTAGGAAATTGAATACGAGAATTGCAACAGTATTGATCTGATATCAGCATGAATTATGCAAAAAGAAATTCCCTACAGCTGCCTATTAACTAAGGCGCGTCACATATAGAAAACTAATGTGAACACGGATATGAGGATGACAATTTTCACGACAATGAGGCAACAATACGGCAGGTAAGTGTCCGCCCTGCTTTTGTTGTTGCAGCCAAATTCAGCTAATTTCTAATTAAGATTAATAGGCTACAATTTATAAGGTTTTTTAATTCAGAAAAGCATGGTAAAGAAAAGTCAACATCGACTTAGTTATCTAATTTTAACAGCGGAGTAGAACAGCTATTTTCGAAAGCCGCTACACATTCACAATACGTACTAATTTTTATTTAGAAATTTAAATTTCAAGTTAAAAGTTTCGGTAGTTACGGATCACTGTAACATCTTCAGAATTTCTTAAGTTTTGCCCAGCCGTATTGCAATTTTTTTAAATTATCATGTTGCAATTAATATAGAGATCCAAAATTACTGGATGTATTTTGAAAAAAAAAAATAATAAATTGAAACGCTTACAAAAGACGAGCAGAGCTCAACCAGGAATGGTACATCGGCGGTAAAGATTTTTCTGTAGATTCTTGAGTATTGGAAGATTTCTTAAATTACAAAAGTTATTGCTTTTGCTGCCCGAGAAAATAAATGCGTATATAATTCTTGTTGCCTCTCTTAGGGCTAAGAAGAATGTGAAATTTTAAAAAGTCTTGAAATTGTCTTTAAAAGGAAGGCAGTAAAAAAGGAAATTTTACACCAACATAAATAATAACTTTTCGAAATAAGTGCTTTTATTTTAAAATTTTCCGAAAGTTTTGCCATATACGAAGCCTGTTCAAACAATTTTATTTAGAGAAGAAGGCCACAGGACAGTAGCCAGTAGTATAAACAGTATATGACTAATTAGTCATTTATTTTTTGGACGTTTTGGTGTTTTAGATTCTGCACCCTCCAGACAATATCGACCTGAAGCAAAATCTGCGGACCCAGTGATGAGAAAATACGTCAAAAAAAGTTACGAAATTATTACTCCCATCGAGAATATTAAGGGAGTGTTGTATGGGAGAGGACTTATATTGCCATTCCCAAGAAATCTGTATCGTGAACATTTTGGAGTGAAAACCCCCATTGTGAATTACTTGGAAGTAACATTTTTTTGCCATTTTCTTGTGTGTTAGAAGAAAAAAAAATTTTTTGCAAAAGATTTTGCATAAAAATTAAATACACAGATTGTGTGTGAAAATTTTTATATCGTCAACGTTTATCAGCGATTTTTTAGCGCTGGAAAAAGGATGTCCGGTTTCAGCTAAGACACGTGCTCGATGAATCGATTCTGCTATCTTCGACGGAAAGCAAGTGAAAATATTACCGAGATCAGTGCAGAATCAGATCACAGATCAGATCAGGAATCGAAAATGTGCCAGCTGTCCACTTTTTAACTTCTCGCTAAGGAAACTGAAAATTTTCATAAACCGGGAAGTTATTTTTTAGCCCGTTTGAAAAAAATTAAGTTCTCATCAGATCTCTACGTTTTGAAGTGCTAGAAGGCTTCCCTAAATAATTCCGAGAAAAGCACAAAAAAAAAGTTGCGATTGTTTTGTGGTTAAAAATTAGGGGAAAAGTACAGGGGGATGGACTTTAGGGCCAAGCGTTCTTCACATTTTTCATCAACACTTAAAAAAATAAAGAGTCAATTCAATGGAATTCCACCATGAAAACAAACTGAAACTTGCACGCTCCCTTTCCGTTCCCACGTACGTTTTTTCTAAATTTATTTAATAAAATTATTCAAGATTACTGGGGATGTCATTTTTGTTTTGCTTTCGCTCTCAAAAAGTTTGTCGAGGGATATATTCACGATAGTAAATCAGAAAATTTTGAAAGTTTTTAATGTTCGTGATGGGAGTGAATAAAAGCGGAGGTATTCAGGAATTCACAATCGGATAGACCCGCTACTTATAGATCTACGAAACTATTTAAATAGTTTAACAGCTACGCTATGAATTTCCGTTAATAAATCAACAAAACCCACTGTCTTGGATTTCATCAAACGTAGATTTCCACAATAATTGTCTGTGAAATAAAATCATAAATCACTTTTATAGTTTTTCTCTTTTTTCTTTCATAAATAGAAGAAAAGTCCATACAGATGTTTTCTACTCTGAAAGACAGTGAGATTCTCAGTTCCTGTCGGAAAGTAAATCGCGCTGGTTAATAAATGAACGAACGAACGAACGAGCGAACGAGTGACTGCTTCACAAATCAACAAGTTGAGTTGATCATCAATTTATGACACCGACATGTTCACACAATTTTGCTGGTTCTCATTTTTTATGGTTTTTTATTTTATATTAATTTTTTTTTTCACCATTAAGTCTGTGGAAAAGCATAATTCTTGATCAAACAACATTTAATGTAATTGTAAATTTAGTAAAAAGTAAAAGAAGTTGGCTGTTGTAAAACGTTGACCGATTGAAGGGAGTCAGTCATGATTGTGTTCATCCAGTGTTTGTCATTGTCTTGGGCTGATAAAAATCTTGAAGTCTCTATCAAGTGCAACCGAAACTTAAAAAAAGAAAATAAACAATAAAAAAATTTATACACAATTGAAATCTACCGACAAATCGCATTTATTTGGGTTGAGTTGGCGCTGATGACGATAATGATTGTCATCATGATGATGATTGTGTGTTCTTCATTTGTTTTATTTTCGAATTCTGTGATCTTCTCAGCGTCCGAATATTTTAAGCAGCTTCTTCTTCTTCTTCATCAATTGTTTTCTCACTCATATTTTACTGAAGGAGACAAACTGGTGTCTATTGTTTTGTATCTGCTAAAGTGTTGTGCCCCCATTCATGTAGACATTTTCGTTTTATTCAATTCTACTTGAAATCGTTGTTGTGTTCAGTCTGTTTTATATTCGTTTTAATTTTTAGTGTTTGCGACAATTGTTTATAGTGGAAACTATAAAAAAGTAAACTTTTGATGCAAATGTATCGGCGGTATGGCCATTCCTGGCTTTGTTGCAACTATTCGTTGTGATTTTATGTGCCAGAATACGTTTAATTTCGTTTATTTTTACACTCAAACAACTTTTAAGTTTTTGTTACAGTGGAAAGTATGCAGATTTTGTATTAACAGCAGCTCACATTTCCTGGGTTAATTTGAGGTTAGGAAGTAGATTATTTGTCAAATAATGACATGACAAAAATTCAGCTGTCATTCTTTCACATTTATTGAGGAAAAGGTTGGAACATTTCGAGCATGGAATGCAGCACTCTTGAACAAAGAATTTTAACTGTGGAAATTTACTATCGAAGCCAACTATCAACAACAACGCATTTTTTAACAAAACAGTCTGTAGTGACGGTTATTTAAATTAATAAAATTGTAGACTATTGAGCTTATGAAAACCAGAAACAGTCCTCGAAAAACCTTAACATTCGAAGTAAGTGGCCGTATGGTGCAGTTTGTGCTCAGGCGACATCATCGATCCGTATTTTTTGAGGAATGAGCACCGCCGTCACGGAGAGTTTTCTGCGCCGCCAAACAATAACAAACCAATTTCTTGTAAACAGAATTGGCTAAAGTGGGCATGGCTTTGACTTCAGCACGATGGTGCTAAAAGCGTCGCAAAATTATTTCCTCCGGGGTTATTTGAAACACTAGATATACGTGAACAAACCACAAGCAAGTGACAACTGAAAGATGTTGTTCAAGATTTTCTGAAAAGAGTAGACATCTGCCGATATCAGATTCCATTATTAATTCGCAGGTGTCTATTTTACATCGTCATCAATAAAACTAAATTCCTCAAAAAAATAAATGGTTTTAAGCCAATTTGCCCGCTATTTATGTCATGATGAAATCAGACTCAAAAATAAAATTTTGCCCCATTTTTTCTTGGAGAATTATTCAAATTCTTTCTACCATTTCTGTTCACATGGAAATATATTTCATATTTTATAATTTTGTAGATCACTTTGGGTAAATGAAATTTATAGAAGACCAAAAGCAAATTTTTTAATATATTTTCAAATTTGTTTTTATTTTCTTTAAAATTTGTTAACGCAGACCAATTTATAACATTAAAACCTGTTATTTATTTATTATTATTATTTTCATTAATAGCACAAAAACTTGAAACCGTTTCATCAATTAAAAAATCTGCTATTTTGTGTTTCCTACCAATAAATTACAAAATAAATACATCGTCTCCCCTGTACAAGACTACCAAATTTCTTCGAGTGTATCTTTTGGGAAATTCATAAAAGATTCTCATCGTTTATGTTGCTGCTTCACATTTACGCAAAAATATGCTGGTTTGCCGTGATTTAAATGTGTAAAATAAAACGAAAATAAAAAACAGAAAGAAATAAAAAAAAGACAAATCAAGTAAATCGTAAAACAAAAATCATCACGGAACCACAAATCAAGACATTATTAATTTTAATTTCACTTAATTTAGTAAAATTTATGACAATGCCAGCCAGTATTTTCATCGCACATCTTACGATCATGTACGGGAGCTGGTTCTGTTGTATTGATGGACCGACTATGAAATCTTTTTCCTTATTAAGTTTTCAAAATAAATTTGATGAGAAATTGTGGAAAAAAACTTACAAAATAATTTGAGTCTGGACAGTGTTCGGACTGGCGTAAGAGCTTAAGTGACACCACACAACTACTGAAGGCATGAACACAATCAAGACGGGATGCGATGCGGTTGTTAAATTATAAGAGTGAAGTGATTTCTCAAAAGTAACCATTCCGTTAGTGGAAATAAATGTTCTTAATTAAAAGAAAAATTAATTTTTAAGTGGCATACCTTTTGATAGTGGGATACTTTAAAACAGATGGAAGGGCTGCACAACTGAGATGGGAAATGTAATGGAATAGAGATTTAGTTTAATATTAAAATCCGTCATTATGTCTATATTTTTTCATTTGTTATAGATATATAATAAAATTTAATTTAATTTTTAAACTGTGTTTTGTGCGTTACGGTGTATGAAGTTGTTTTCAACAAATTTGACAGCAGCTGTTTAATGGATTGTACAGCTGTTCTTGGCAATATAAATACGTTTCAAATTGATATATAATTGATAGAAAAATTTTTTCAAATTCTGCTGTAAAAAAAATTATGCACTTTTTCTTTTCTCTTCTTCGTTTTCTTTTATTAGAGTTGCTATTTTTATATTTCTTGTTACAGATTATGTGAAAAATTTTATATATCAACTACTTAAAAAACTAGCTGAACTTAAAATATATTTAGAAACACAAAGACGCCGTAACGGATTCAGAAATATATATTCGAAATATATAGATGTAGACGGAATGATGAACTTAAATGCGCTGTGTCATCATCACCAGAACTGGGGCTTTCAAATGATTGGCTGTTGTTTGACTAAGCGAATTATATAAAGTCGGTTGGTTAGTTTGTATGATTTAAATCGATTAATATATTTTTTTTTTTGAAAGTAACAAATTTTTGTTATCTTTTTAATAAAAAATTTGCTTTAAATAATTATTTTCAATTATATTTAATATTATTTTAATATTATTTTCAATTATAATTGAATTTTTGGTTATTTTTAAATTACTAGACAGAAAAAAATTTTAAATTTTTGATTAACTTTGGCGAATGCCATCCGCATAATACTTAATGCGGATTTAACAACAGCAGACTGTTTTCTTTGGGTTTATTTGAAGGTACGGGTATACGGGTATACGGTTATACGGGTATATAAGTCTGCGATCATGCCACAGCTAAAACAAAACATGCGAAACGAAATTCAAGCCATAATACCGCAAATTTTATGAAAAGTTATTTACTGGAATGGCCACCTCTTGCGGGACATAATTTTTCATACTTAAGATAAAAATATTTCAAATTAATACACTTAACAACAGAAGAATAATAACAATTAACCATTCAATAAAAAACTAAAAGTGCTTTATTCAGCTGTTCCGAATCTTATATACCCTTTACCAACGTAGTCTGGTGATACATGTATTTTTAAGTGCCAATTTTGTTCTTCCCAAGTTGTAAAATAGTTTTAGTTAGAAAAAAAAACAACGCCAGTAGCCTTTTGGGTTACGAGTATAAATAAAAAAGGCAATTTACCACCCCTGGAAACGAAATTTTAAATTTTACAATTCTTTTTTTAACCGTGCAAATCTTCATGATGCATAAAGCGGTTTTATTTTAGAAAATATTGACATTTTTAAACATTTTAGTTATAACATGTACTACAAAATACTGAATGTGCAAAAAACACTTTTAATTTGGCAACCTTGGAAAAAAAATGTTCAATTTTTATTTTTTACTAGATAAGTGAGGCTTCCCAAAGCATGAAATGGGTTGAGTTTACAAACAAACAAAATATAGTTAGTCGGTATTAATTTTGAGAACCTCTCAGCTCTCAAACCATATTTCAGTTTTTCCAATTCTACAATATTTGAATTCATTTCCAATCCATTAGTCCAAGAACGAAGTCTCTAGCTCTTCTGGGCGCTTCAGAAAACCAATTTCACTTACACACAGACAGACGACCAGGTGGACATCGCTCAATAGTCATCGCTATTCATAAGAATCCAGAATATATATATAGTTTATGGGATCCCATATTAACATCAAAGAAATTACACACGGAATGACAAACCCTTTCACTTTTTTGTGAAGGGTATAGAAAAGTCATTAACGACAGTTTTGCGCAACCCTCTATTTATGATCCAAATTCTTATTTTTAGTTTTTGATAATGATGTCGATATTAATTTTACCTTTATTTCAGCAGGTCACGTCGTCACTAAAAGATTTGATTTTGCAAAGGAAAGTGTGTAAGTAATTTTTTACTGCATTCAGGCTCATGCTGTTGCATCTATTGGAAAACTTATTTATCGTTTAAACTGGATTTTTTTTAATGAAGAAAATGTTCGCTTTTTACAGTTATCAAATACTTGTAAATAAAATAATTATTCAAATTCTTTACGAAAATCAAAGAGAGAAAAAAGCCATGAGTAATAAAGGCTTAAAACAAACCCAACAACAAATATCAGTTAACAATAATTTTCTTTTTCAAGGTCACCAGGCAGACTGACAGAGACGGCAGCATTTTTGTTTTCTTATTGACGTATGTATATAATTTAGGCAGAGAGACAGACGGACAGACACACAAATTACGGACGGGCACTTATTTTCCTATTAAATTTTTTTCAAGTTGTTGCTGTTGCCGAATGATGATGCTTCTGCTTCTACAATTTCTTTGTAAATATTTTCAAATTGTTGTTATTGTCGTTGTTGTTGCTGTAGATTATGATTATGTATTTTCAACAGCAAAAACAAAACAAACAAAAAAGAACAACAAACGATGAAAAAAGTATAAAATTATATATTTCTTGCTGATAATTTTATATAATTTCAAATTACGTGCGTTAGATGTGGCATAAGAAGAAAAAAGAACATCTTCTGTATGATGAAACGAAGTTCTAATAACTTTGAAATGAGTAGAAGAAAAAACTTCTCAAGCAAAAAATGTTGCAAAGAAGAAGTGTGATGAATGAGATTAAAAATGTTGACCTTGAAACTATTATTTTTGCTTATTTCACAGGTAAAGAAATGATGTTGCCCCAATTTCAAAGCTCATTTCGAATAACAAGTTGATTTTCCTATATATGATGACTCAACGATGGAACGCTGCACATTTTCGGGGTTGCAGGCTGATTTGCCATGATGAATTTGGGCGTTTCTAGTCTGATATTTCTTTTAACAAATAAAGTTCCACGTGGACTTTCAGCAGGGTGCAGTAGTCGAGATTAATATTAATAAAACAAATTGTATCATTCATTGTTTAACACCTTGCGCCAGGAATGGCGAAGGGTAAGCGCATATCGTTACAGGGAATGCAAAAAGCCGTAATTGCGAGTACCTTAAAACTTTTTTATATTAAAATAAATGTTGGCGATCGGTGCAATATTATACAATAAATATATAAAATTGTTGGTCATTTTTAATTTCTACTGAAGCTTTTGCAATAAATTTAACTGTCAATATCTACAACATGAATAGGGATATCGAATAAGCGATGTCCGGCTCTCTGTGCGTGAAATCGGTTTTCCAAAGCGCACAGAAAAGCTTCAGATTTTGGTTTTGGATTGATATGCTGGCAATAGCGCTAAACAAATTGCTATTGAATATAAGCTCAATCCAAACTACGGTCCCAGAGCTGGAAAATTCAAATTAATTTTTGATATATGAAATTAACCAGTTGAAATAAAAAATATGAAACCGGTAGTTAAAATCAAAAAAAAAAATCAAAAGAAACGTTTCCAGAGTTGGACAATTGAAACTTTTATTAGTACACAAAAGCAACAGATTTACGTCGATGAAGGATATATAAGATTCAGCACTGCGGGGTGTGGCAGTTTTACCTGATTTTAATTAGTCCCGGCGCTCAAAGGCTGCTCCTACTCATGGAATTGATTGTACCGGAGGGGGCAGAGTTTTAAATATGCCTCAACAGCTTTGAGGTTATTGATATTATATTGCAGGCGAATTTTAGACAGAATTGTAATATCAATTGATATATCAAGAAAATTGGATTTAATATTCATGACTGAATCAACGATTCTCGTTTTTGCATTCTGCTCGTTCAGCACTTCAGCCAACTGAAACTCTACAATTAGAATAGCACTGCCTTCGAAACTGATCGCCCTATTTTGTTTCAAGGCAATTTAATGGTCACACACTTTTAATAAAAAATTTTTCCTGTACCGGTCTTTATAAAATGATTATGTCAATTGCTGTCGATGATGTTAAGCGACTAGTGCTTTCGTAATTTAAAGAAGAAGACAATAATTCACACAACCATGCACTAGAACAGATCAGATATATCCGACACGACATTCGTAACTGAGTGTAGAATCAAAAATGGGTTTATTGTTTACGATGTCAACGGTACGCTCATTTGATAGCACGATTAATTAATAGGGGGTTAAATATGTTATTAAGCAGGTAGATTCCGATTAATCGGTTAAACGATTATTTTTATATTAATCCGCTAATAAATTTTTTTATAGATTATTCGAATAGTTTTCGATTAATCAGTTAACCGATTGATTTTCGATTAATAAATAATTCGATTATTTTTATATTAATCGGTTAGTATATTTATTTAAATTTATATATTAATCGATTAATTTTACATCAATGAAATACATGCTTCATTTAAGATTAATCGTTTAATCGACCAATTTTAGATTAATCAGTTAACCGGTTGATGAATTTATTTTGAATTTATCTATTAATCGACTAATTTTAAGTCAGTCAGTTAAACGATTGATTTAACAATAATCTGTTAAGCGATTAACTTTCGATTGACCGGTTAATTGATTAATCTTAAATTAGTTTTAGATTAAACGTCCAATCGATTGATTTTAACTTAATTGGTTAATCGACTGATTTTAGATTAATCGGCCAATCAATTGGCCTTCGATTAATCAACAAAATTTAAATTAATCAGTTGATCGATTAATATTAGATTAAGCAGTTAATCGACTAGTCGAATAAGTTTAGATAAATCGGTTAATCGATTAGTTTAAAATCAATCGTTTAATGAACTTACTTTAATTTTACCGATTAATATAAGATATATGATATAAACGATTAATTTTAGTTTGAGCGGTTAATAGATCAGTTTTAGATTAATTAGTGAATCGATTATTTTAAATTAATAATTATATGACATAATTTTAGAGTAAATGTTTAAGCCATTGGTTTTAATTTAATAGGTTAATCGATTGACTTTAGATAAATAAGAAATATTTTATAATCCAATCGAAAACAAATGCATGTTTAACTTAAATATACTTAAATAATTCATAATTTTGAAACAACAAACCAGAAACATGCCATGAAATTTTTTATCTTTAAAAATATAGAAAATAACTGCGTTTATTCAGCAAAACCAAGAAGAGGCATGTTAAAAAGTAAAGCGCAAAAAGCCATAGAAGATCAATTAGTTAAGAAAATACGTTCACAAAGAAAAGCTCAGTGGGAGATGTTTGTGAAAGAATTTCCTACTGAAAGAAAATAATATAATTTAAGCTCAAAGTAACTTTGAGTACATCAAAACAGCTGGATAAATTATAGAAAACAAAAAAAAAAAAAAAGATGTACGTAAATAATATAAAATCACACCATTCATGCATTTCCATTCATGATGTTCATCTTCATCGGTTGCGTTCATCATTTACCGCGTTGATCTCTATGGAATCGATGTATTTCTTTGATACTCAAGTATTTCGAATGGTATTCCTCGTCTTGTTACTTAATGCGTATCAGCCATGTAACGAAAGTGGTAATTAACCAGAAGCCAAGCATTAAATTATTTATAGCAAAAAGAAGAGGAAGCAGAAAAAAAATCTAACACAACCCAAGAGCAGCCATCTGCAGCAGCAGCAGCCAACATCAGCAGGTTATTGGGAAGAGCTTAAAGAAAGACATTCTTCTTGAGTCAATCGCTAAAACTAATCACCAGCAAGTCAGTCCTGCTCACACAAGATCATTACAAGATTTGACGAACGTCAATGTCGATCATGCTGTTTTCACTCTTTTGCCGGCTTGTGCATTAGAGAGAGTGGTTGGGGGCACTATATTTTCACGTCGTAGTAACGAACTGTTGTTGCAGGCACTGCGTTGTAAGCTTTTAATAGATCTGTGTTAGAGATGCGAAAGATTCTTATAGTTTTATTATTCGACAATCGATTTTATTCGTTTTAATAAACGAAGAAGCATACGAAACTTGCAGAATAACGGTGATTATGTTGTTTTAATACTGGTTGGCCCTCATGCCATCTTCAGACTTGTAACGAAGATTAATTTGTTTTTAAATCGTTCTAATACTTCTGTGTGTGCTACAGATTAAATACGTCTATATGCTGGCATTTCTAAATTGAATCACAAAAAATCTGCGGAGTGTAGCAGTTTTACCTGATTTTAATTAGTGCCGGCGCTCAAAGGCTGCTCCTATTCATGGAATGGATTGTATGCACAAAATTTCAAAAACCAATTAAGAATTACAAACAAATGCTGGTTAAACTTGAAATTCATTTAATTATTTTTTAATACAATTTACAAAGCGATGTGCTTGTCAGCGGGAAACAGTTTGAGTACCCGGTGAATGGAATCGTTGTATTTCTTTAAAACAAAAACGAGGGTCATTTGAAATCACGGGACTACGAGAACGGCCAACATCTGCTCTTTGAAACAAGAATTGCTATAGAGAGATGGAATGTTAATCACCCATTGGAGTACGGAAAATTTTTGGTGTCATACATAAATGCTACTGAGAGGAAAGGAGCTCCGTACAATGCAGGAGCTGAAATAATTGTATCACCTTTTTTATAAAATATGACATCGGTTAGAGCGGAGAGATATCTGCCAGATGTCGCATCAACAGAAAGATTTATCAACATTTCAGAACAACGTGCAATCGTTGCATCACTTAAAGTCTGCTTAACGTCAGTTCCGTGTGAAGTACTGTTACGCCATCCTCAATAAAATGCTGAGGGCTATTTTGAGTCAAAAGTCCTCATGAGCTACGAGATCTATTTTCAATTAAGCCTTTACGTAAATAAAAAATATCTTCCTATCAGGGCCACTGAAAATCCCCGTTTGATTCACGAATACTCCGTTACATGTACTCGAAGCCACTATGCGGTGCGACATTCACGCGGTATCAGTAGTTGCGTTGCATCAGTTCGAAGATAAAAGCGGCAATACGGAGACTGTTACTGTGGAACTCTGCAAGATTGTGATGAACGACTTCCTAACATCGAAATTGAAGGATCAAGTCCTGGTGAATATTTGACTTCATTGGACTCTGTTGTCTTAAGCAGAATAAGGCGAACACGATACCATTTCTCATCTGCTTTATGGAGTGTCAGTGCTAGTTGTTGTCAATATTATGGACAGTATAAAATGGGTCAAGAAAGAGTATAGAAAAAAGGATATTCGTCAAGAATGGGAATGGCCATTATTGAAAATCTTACCAACGTTATAGAACATGTGATGACTGGCTGCAGCCACTTGACGGTTACTTGAATTAAAAAAGGATATTAAACAACAATATTATATAATTAATTTTGCACCACGCAGGGGTTAAATAAACCCGTTCGCGTTTAAATTTTTATGTCCTTTTTTATATTTCTTGATTCCTTTTCAATATTTTATAAACAATAACTGGAGAATTTAAAAAAGAATAGTACAGAGTTGAACAACATGCCCAAACCGCTGAAGGTTATTTCCCAAGACAGAGGTCCACTGCGGAAAGTGGGTCAACAATAAATCATCTCGTACCATGGTTTTTGACAACGAGGAGCAATAAGGAACCCTCCTGGTCTATTGAGCGGGTAAAGCAGAGTATTGGGAAGGATGAAGAAATACTAGCCAAGATATGAGCGACGCAGCTTATTCGCGACATGATCGGTGAACGAATTATTTCGCATACAAGCGATTTCAATTGCCATCTGTGTTTAGTTGGCCACACGCTTTAGATTATTTTGTTTGGATTTTTTTTTGTTTGTTAAAATAGGTCTAGAACCATCTGCACTGCAAAAAGGTTATGGAAATTTTTCTGTTTAGGGCACGAGTATATAAGTCCGCCTCCAGTTGCGTGATACAACTTTTTAGAATTAAATCAGAAATATTCTATTTAGAAACGGTGTTTAAAAATATTACAAATTTGTTTTAGATAAAAAGCTTTAATGAATTAAAGCGCCTCGGACATTTATGAAAATCCTCTAAAACTTTCAAGATATTGACATACATTTTTCTTAGAATTACAGAATATGAGCTTTTTAATATCGACATTCAGAAGTGGAAGAAATATTTCTACTTTTTCAAAAAGCGCACTAAAAATACTATATTTTTCAGTCATCTTGTCCACTCTTAAATGATAACACCAAATAAAACAATCAAATTGGTTTGACAGCACTGGAAAGCAGCCAAAAAGCTGAAATTTTTGTCAAATTTATTTTGTTCTATTTATTTTATTGTTTTAATTGCACTGGATGAAGGTAATTCTACACGGGACTATAAAATTCCCTAACAAATTCTAAAATTCCCTTTACTATAACATTTCAACAGGCTTCTATTAAAGTGGAAAACATTTATAAATTAAAAATAAATCGTTTACAATTTTTAGCTGAAACATTTCCAGATATCTGAGTTCCAAAGCTAGTGGCTTTAAAATATCGGTCCAATCACTAAAAATTTTTAATTTAATCGATTAATCTTACAAATGTCGCAACACTATCTGCAATTGTGGGCTAAACACTCGGCTATTCATTCATCTAAAAGCATGTACGCGCTGATTAGTTTCTTAATTCCATAAGAAAACCTGTTGAAAGTTCCAGACCGAGTGAAAAAACAAGAGACACACTTAAGAATACTCGTATTGATTTGGAAATCAATTATTATTATTACGGCCATTTGATTTGAATAGTTTTAACAATTCTTTCCCAGATTTTCGCTCTTTAGTTACACTCAGAGTTTGTGGCTGCTTCAGGTGTGAGCTTTAACTGGGTGGCAAACACAAAAAGAAAAACAACAACAAGACCGCAGGTGCTTTTCTTTAAATTCATTTGTAACTCTTCCACAAAAAAAAAAAAATAAATAATAATAATAATAAAAACTATTAAGAAAATAAGTTAATTTAAAGAAAAGTATGCTGCTGGGTTTGTTTCCATTCGCTTGCAGCAGTTTAGGAAAAAAAATAGGAGATATAAACAACGTTATTTCTTGCTACACGGTTTGAACACGTTTTTTTGTTGTTGTTGGAAAAAAGCAGCTGTAACAAATTTGTGTAAAAAAATAACTCCGTTAAGTTTTATGTGTTTTTTTTTTAGGGTACAGAGTGGGATAGCAACGGAAATGGCCAAACATATGCTGCAACACCTCCAGCAGCATATCAACCAACAGATTTAGTGAGTTTCTAAAACAGATCAGATGTCATTAAAAAGATTTTTTTTTCAAGATTCATTTATTAACAATGAAGTGCGATCATGTTAATGACACCCTTAAAAAAAAAGAAATAAAAGTATTGAAGAAACAGTACGCCAGCTTGTGCCGCATTCAGGGGTGCAACATTTTATTTTCTTCACCTTTTTTTGGTTTCCAAAATTACGCAACTTCGCAAAGGACTGATACAAAAATTACAGTGTTCCATGTCGTTCGTCGTATTGAACAATAAATTTGATAAAGACAAACAATCATTCGAAATAAAACCAACGGGAAACAGTATCAATTCTTCACAAGAACATCTGGGCGCGCAACATGCCACCAAGTGTAATCTCTAACGGATTGGGACAACTTCTTGGCCCTGTTTTACACTTAAACTAACAAGAACATCTCGCTAGTTTTTCTGATTTAATAATTGTTCGATGCGCAGCCCATTTTTATATGTCAGGATGCGTTAACGAGTGAAATTACCGCAGTTCTTAAGAACTTTTTATTTACTGAACGTGTCACTGCATGTTACGCTTTTGTTTACCAGGACCGGTCGTTAGGGCATGCGCTCTAATCTTGCAAAGCTTTGTAGCTCAACTAGTTATAAGAGGTGCAGAAGCAAAGATATGAGAAGAGAGATTTTAAAGCTCTGCTGGGGAAATGTTCACTGTAGAAAAGAAGAATGCGGTCTTTGTCCTTGTGGCCTCAACTGGACAGCATTGGAACTGGCCGACGCCACTTATCATAACGCTTATGATACAATCGATTTATTGTCTACTGGCCGTCATGTCATCATCAAATTGATTTCCTTGGGTTAGCTTTTAGGATTTTGCCAATTTTCGGCATTGCGAACACACTAGAAACAATCCCTGAGTTAAAATCCTAAAGCCAACTGGCCACCGGTGAGATGCAACTACATGTTTGTGAAAAACTCACAGAGAACTTCTTGAAAAACTAACAGCCTGTCATCAGAGGCGTAGTAGCCATTTCAGGTGTATTTTATTCAATACCTAAACGGACCACGTCTTCTTTGCAAACCAATAAAAAACATCGTGACTATTTAAAAAATTTGTGATTTTATTTTGAAATGATAAAGTGAATTCAAAACTGAAGCACTCTTCACAACCAGATAAATTTTAATCGATATCTGGTTGATATAATTTTTCATTTGTAGCTGCTCTGTCTCTCTGAGGCTTTCCTATTAAATGCGTTATTTCTTTCGAATAATTCAAATGAAAGTATTCGTGTTAAATAAAATTCATTATAATAGCGGGGTCAAAAATTGGGAGATCAATAGTAGATCGAAGTTACAAAACAATTTGTACAAACTTTTCGATCGATATCAAATCGGATAATTTGCCTCCGGATTTTATTTAAAAAATTTATTCAACTTTTTAATAAATTTAATTTCATTTTATTTTGTGCTATTTGCAGGCCACCCGTCTTATAGAAAACGAGCAAACTATTTTCAATAAACAGTCTTGGAAATTGAGCACATTTATAATATTTTGCAAATAATGGTCCTGTTCGTTAATTTTTCCGTCAATATAATCATCCATCAGAGCAGTTAATTCGATTAGCCATGAATTGGTTTCCAAAATCGTGATACTTAAGGCCGCTAGACTATTTTCTGTTATTATATTTCTTGTCGGAAGTCTACGTCGATAAGCCCGCAACGATTACAAATTTTGGGGGGCAACATTGGTAGCGCTGTTGCCAGTGAGCGGCCACATATGCTAGAAGAAGTCATCGGAAATTGAAACTCCAGATTCGACTAAGTCCGGGCCACCCGTCGTGGAGGTCACATGCCAAAAGTCATATATGAATTATAACGGCTGGAGATTTTCTTTCGAATAAAGTGAATATCATAACAATTTAAAAAATTAGTCTTTGTTTCTTTATATTTCAAAGTTCCATACCTCGATAAAAAAACACCCTATATTATTCGCTCTAAAAAGCAGGATGGCAGCATTCCAAGGGAAGGAAATATTTCCTTTTTATTAGAGATATTCGATTTTACATGAACTGCATAATCGTATCTTTCACTAAACAACATTTGTCCGCTCAAACACTTTAAAAGTCAATTTGCTTGTTTATTAAATAAATAAATAATAAATTTGTATTTTCGAAATCTAATAAATCAGATTAATTGACGTATCGTGCTTCATTCTTATGGTCTTCAACACCACCAAACCAATCATTTGCGACATCAACATAATAACAACTTCTTAAATGCGAAATGTTACTTGAAACACAAAACAATGCCAGCAACAACAAAAAAGAAAGAAAAAACAATAGCCGAAGTACTTGTAGTTGTTAAGCTGGTAAACCAGCAACACAAAACAAATCCTCAGGAAGAGTGGAAAAGTTTAAAAAAAATATATAAAACCATTCAATTGAGTTGAAAACGGAATAAATAAATATGAACCGAAAATAAATATGCTGGCATACAAACGAAATGTGTACTCGGTCCTTCTTCTCAACGTTGCAGTTGTACAAGTTGAAGTTAAGGACTTGCTTGTTCATGTTGCTACATGTTGTACAAAGCAGTTGAAGTTGGCAGAGGAACAATAGAAAACGGCAGTTATTTAGCAAAAATTATAACAGAAAAAGAAAAACAGAACAACACACTTGTGCCGAATTCGCAGCGAACGTTTTTGTTTTTGCAGGAACTTGGAAACAAACAGAACAAAATTCCGGTATAACGAAACAAACACGATAAGAATTGTAACGCTCTCGAAGAGATTTTTGTTTGTGTAAAAACTCTTTTCTTTTTATTCAGCATACGCTACTGTCCTCATCCTTGCTGGTGTATAAGTTTTGCTCTGATTTGGAACTTTTTTGTACGATCAATTTATATTTTTAGCGCTTTCGAAAGGAGTCACAGCGGGAATTGTGGTCCAAAATGCTTCGGCATCAAAAGCTTTCTATTCGCAGTGTACCACTGCGTAGGTCTCTTTGCTTTAGAAATAAGTCGTTCCCTGAAATAATTGCATTCTAGTAACCGGGAAAGGAAGCAGGCTTATGCTCTTCTATTCACTAGGGATCTTTTTACGAGCCACTTCAATATTCGAAAATGATCGAAAAATCAGATCGTGTGAGCTTTCATTTGGTATTGTATCGCAGTACATTCGTCGATGAATACCACTATCGTGAATTTTACTCAATTGCATTATTCACAATAGTCCAAATCAATTAGCAGGCACTTTAAATCTAACATCGACTATGAGATCTTTCGATATCGATAACAATAGTTTGACAGAGAAACTATATTGACTTTATTCAACGCTTTTGGAAAAAATAATCTGCTCGCGAAGTTCATAGAGCATTTTATTTTTATCGTAGAATTGTGTTTGGCGATAAATCTGATTTCTTTTTAAATTGTTAAGTCAACGAGCAAACTTTAAGTCTTTGATGCGAAGACAGTCCTCGAACTGTTAGCGAGGCGCGGCTATAACTATAATTAAGCTGACTAATTGGTGACGTCATTGGCCCTTAATACTTTCGAAGTGAGAAATGAGGTGGCGTTCAGGTGAATGGCGAACGTTAATGATAATAAATATCAGTAACATCTGGTTAAAACAAGACTACGCAACCTCAAAATTTATGTGCTCTTGGCTGAAGTAGTGAGCACGACACATTAGATCCCGAGTTCAACCCCACACTCAATGTGGTCTGCAATTAACCGCGTCATGTGTAACGTGTTTTTTGTAGTGTCACAACTTTGAGTTGGCATCACTTCTTTATTTGAACACCCATTTAACAGCTGATTGTTGCTTTTTCTTTCGATCACTTTAAAATTTTATTATGAATCGACTAATACCAGAGCAACGCGGGCGAATTGCTGAAATTTTGAATAAAAATAATTGATCTATTTGTCGAACTCAACCGTTCAAAATTTTATTTTCCAATAAAGCCCATTTCTGGTTTAATGGGTACAAAAGTAATCAGAATTGTCGCATTTAAAGTCAGGATAATCCACGAGCTTTTGTGGATACGCCTTCAGATCCGCAGAGAATTATTGTTTGGAGCACTTTATGCGCAGGCTCCAAAAAATAATGGTCGAAATGTCATTGTCAATGGTGAACGGTCTAGGAACATGATTCGAATTTTTTTCGTACCTCAATTAAGTGGCATTAATCCTGCTGATTTGTTGTTCCAACTGCTCGGAGTTACATGCCACACAGCGGGCTCTGCAATTGATTTATTCAAACAAACTTCGGATGAAAGATTAATTTCACGTTGTGGCTCAATTAATTGGCCATCAAGATCGTATAATTTAACCCCATTCGATTATTATCTTCGGTGGGTTGTGTTAAGTTACTTGTCTACTTTGATAAGCCACAAACAATTCAAACACCTGGAAATCAACATTCGAAGAATTATCGACGAAAGATGGCTGCAAATGCTGCGAAAAATTTTTGAAAATTGGTGTTCCATATAGCGGCCACATGGCAAAAACCACATTTAAACATAAATTTCATAAAATTGTCTTTCAAATAAAGCCCGCTTTCGTCGATATTGAAAATTCGCCCGGAAATTACCATCGCCCGGTACCGGCAAAGTAACAAGTAAAAACAGTCTTTATCTTCTGATCAGTCTTAAGATAAAACAGCGTAGGACGCTATTCAGATGAATAGAAACATCAACTGGAAATCTTAATATATCATATAAAACAAAACAATTTGCTACAATTAGCTCAACAACTATGGCCTGGTGTAGGGTATTTATTGAAAAAAGTTAACAATTAAGAAATAAAAACGGAACAATAACTTAAGGACGATGAATAAGAACAGCATAAGAAACGCAACAAAACATAAGAAAACAAAAGAAAACAATTGGATTCAACGAGCTCACACCCAGAGTGTATAATTACACAATCATCACATCGTCATACAACGTCGTTCGTAGGATACTTCTCCTCTAAACATTTGAATAAGTACCAGCGCGCAGTTGTTGTTGCCCAAGTACTTTTGGCATTTTTGTTTGTGTTTCGTTTGAGAGAATGAAATGAGTTTAAGACTGCAGTGGATGCGGTACATCCATCCATCCATCCATCAAACAGTTCTTCACTTCTTGTGCCCAACTACGCGTGAGTGTACGAGTACTTGCCGAACGGACGGAGCGGAAAAGGTTGTATTGTTGGCTGCGACCCTTTGCATATCCTTTTGATCCTTTGATATGGTTTCTGTTGTGTTCTCTTTTTTTATTTTTCATGTTGAATTCTTAAGATTTTCTGGTATTTAAGAAAATCAGCATCATCATCGTCATCATCTGGCACCTTCAGCTCTTTGTGAATGTTCTACTTTTTGTATTTGTTTTTTATAATTTTTTTATTTGTACTCGCAGAATAGATTCAATTGTTCATATTGTGATGCAAACAATTTTATTGAATTCGTTTCTTATTCGCTAAAATTGGGTGTGTCTTGAGATTTTTGTCAGACGATTTCCGGCGCGTTTAACGTTGCGAACACGAAATGTTGGGACAATTGTAATGCTGCGTTTTCTTATCGTCTTCAGATTAGAAGTGAACATTTTATTTTTATCACAAATATTTTGTAAAGAAATATTTTGAAAATGTCTTGAGACGCATAAAAATTTTAGTATTTAATAATTTTTTTAATCAAATTAAAAATTTTCTTTCGTAAAAATGCACGTCCGAATTAAGTTAAGATTTTATGTGCTCCAGGGATAAACATATTTCTTGTCATCGATTAAGTTAATCGGGGGTACTTGACTTTATTGCCCGATATTAATAATCGTGAGAAATATTTTTAATCATATTATGGTCAACCGCTATCATTGTAACTACGGTGATAATTAATTTTGGTGTACACCCTGTTTTAATGTTGCCAAAGAGTACATTTTCTTACTTCGGAACATTGACTGAGTTATTCCCGAGTTCAACTCCGCACTCAGCCATGAATGTGGTGTCGAGCTTTTCGAACCTGTTTTAGTGCAGCATTTTATTAGTCGTCCGTTTGTCACAAAGACGACGACATAGCGCCGATCGCTGAACATTACTGACAGCGAATGATACACTCACGTAAATAAAAGAGCAGAAGACAGCACCCTCCTTTATCGGTAACTGCAGCAAGAAATTCAACGGCGAAGTAAAAGTAAAAGTACCTAAAAAATACTCTATATTCTAGTCACCTTTAAAAGTAGTCTCTTTTCTAGTTCGCGTACAAAGCACTCCATATACGGAGGTCATCCCCTGACTGCTAGTCCCAAACAAAAAATTGCAGTCGGCCTGTTTCTACGACGGTAGATAAAATTCACTGGTAGTTTCATAACAACGATATCGATTGCCACTTAAGCGATCAGAGCTACTCTTTCGTAATTGAGTTAATTTGACAACAATTAACCCAATTATACACCCATGCGGGTCAGTAAAATTCTACTGCATATTCAAAACTGAGTGTGGATTCGAAGTCGGAAACAAAGGCATCGCAGTCTTATTTCTCTACTTTAGCCAATAGCACCAGTCTTTTTAATATTAACCTCTTTTCTTATAGTTCCACCATGATGAATTGCATCAGTAGGGCGGCTACCGTGAGTGCCGGTTCAAGAAAAAAAGAAAAATGAAAAAAAGTTTACCCTTAAGGATGTACCTGTAACATCCTGCAAAGCTCTCGTAACCTGGTTTTTATGCCCTTCTATGCTTTTGAGCCCTTCGAGCTAAAAAACAATTAATTTAATTTTCAAATCAACCGATTCCCTCGTGATAAGTGGTGCTTTGTATAGTTTTCGACTACTATAGAAGAATCGAAAAGACTAATTGATCAGATATATAATTTCGGAGTTAAAAAAAATCTCTTTTTTCGAATCTTTTCCTTCACGATATCCCACAAACGGAATAACCGGTTTTGGCCCAGTTTACGGTGATCGACATGAGAGCCAAGAGCTGATTAGTGTGTGAAATCGAGCGATGATGCCGTTCAAAAGTTATTTTAAAAAGATCACTTGGAAATGTGGTTTTTCTCTAACTTCTTTTGAGATGTCTTGAAATCTACAAATTGAAATCGCCTCAGATGCACGGAATAAGTTCAGAAACGCTTTTTATAACGCCATGACTTTGATTGAAATCGGTCAAGACGTAACAAAGTTATAGACGGGTCACATACTTACACACAAACACACACATGCATACAAATAGACACAGTGACGGGTTCCCAGAATTATGCAGGGAAGCGTCGTGATCTGAAGGCAACTCGTTTTCTTCAAAACGGGGTACAAACAATAACTATCAGATTTTCTTGAAATTTAAAATTTTCCCAGCGGGAAATTAATAAAACAAATAGGCGATAAAAACACGCCTGAAACACACAATATAAAGAAGCACAAAACATATAATTGTTTTTCTAGTAGAAAAGTTGTCTTGGACTTCCCTTAATTTCAAGGAATTTGTTTTAAATAAATAATCATCTGAGCAAAACCATAAATTTTTTTTAATATATTTTTTTTATAAAAGTGACCTACAAGAATGGAATAAACGCTATTTTGATTTGAAAAGAAAGCTGAAGTAGCTGAATATTTTAAATCACAAAATTGTGTACGCAGAACATCTTTCTTGTGATTTCAAATCATATTGATCAAATCAGAGTTTACGAACAGGCCTGCTTTAGATTTATTTCTAATGTGCCTCGAAAGCGTGTAAAAATACTTGCACATCACGAGAAGAGAAGAACATGAACTACACGAACAATCTTGTAGGACTACAATCGTAATTTCCAAACTTAGAGAAACAGGAGCATTTCATATCATCTAATTTATAGAAACAAACTGCAGTGTGCACTTTTCCACTGAATAGCCTTCTCGCAAAACGTCCCTGTGGGCAACAATCTACAGTGGAATTTTCTTAAGAGAATTTACCGACTTTGAATTTTTCAGAAATCCAGTGATGCAGTTCTAAAAAGAACCATTTCACTTATTCTTAATTTTTAATAATTTCTGTGCTAGAAATATGTCTTGTAAAAGTTTCTTATGAAAATGTTCATGAAACTCTGGAACTTGTGTCAATGAGATACTTTCACTGTTAACAGTTCCATAATGTTTTTGTTGTAATATGACATATTTTTTTTAAAATAAAAACTTCCCTATTTCCGAAACTTTTAAATTTTTCTTACGGGAAGTTAAACACTTTTCGGACTGCATATTTAGTTTAACAGATGAGAACGTGTTTTCTAACTTTTACAGATTTCCTTGGAAAAAAGAGAAACTGCATCCAATCACCTCCGTCTTCTCTTTGTTTCCAAATAAAAGTTGACAGTGTAATTTTTAATAAACGCAAAGAATCATGCAATTTCCAGCGATCGTTGAACAGACTGGAAGATTTTCTGAAAACGGTCACCATGATTGCGGTGTGGGTTTGTAACTAAAGCTGATGATGAATAAATTTTTTGATTATTTTGAACTCATTTTATTTATACTTATAAATGGGAGGTGGGCGTGGCTGATGTTATCAAAAGATTGCAAGTGCCATTTATTTATTTTAAATTTCTAAGTACGAAATTTGAAAGCTTTTCGTTGAATAGAAAAAAATTATTAGCAAGAATATCCATTCGCGTTATATCGGAGTTCAAGGGCCGTAGTAAACGCTGATGAAACCTCGCATATATCTTTTATTTGTTATAGAACGTGTAAGTGACTAATTTTAAAGTTTTGATTTGGAGAGAAAACTTTTATGCAAAAATATTTATTTGGATTTTATTGGAGGTGGGTGGAGGGGTGCTGCTGATATTAATGAAACTTTACACATGTGAAAGTTTTGATTGCATTGTAGGAGATAGGCAATAGGTGTAGCCGGCATTGGTTACTTGTATCCTTCTTAATTTTAGGCGCTGAACTTTTCATTAAATATTAAACATTTAACTGAAATTTTTTCTATTCATTGTAGGTGGGCGTGGTTGATATTATTTAAAAATTAGAAACTGTATGTAACAACTTTGGCAACTTTTCTTTAAATTAGAAACATTTTATGCGATAAAATTTTATCCGGAATTTATTGGAGATATGGATATGGGCGTGACTGATGGTATGAGTGAGTATTTCGTTTATTCCGAAATTTTTGTTCGTTTCTTCCAAAATATTGAAGACTTTTACTCTGATGGGAAACACTTTATAAAAAAAACCAATATGTTTGTGTAGGCGGTGGGTGTGGATATGTTCGATTTTAATTTAAAAAAAAAATACCTTGAGGAAAAAATTTTATGAAGGGCAGGGCTGATTTTGATTACACTTGGCCTACATATTTTAAACTTTCGCTTTTATTTCGATGGAAAAATTTTTATGAGAAAAAGTAGTTTTTGGGCGTGGCTGGAATTGAAGTAACTTTTTCTGATGCTAGAAAGTGGGCGCATGCAAATTGAAGACTTTTGATTTTGATATGAAACATTTTATTAGAAAAACTTAACTTGGTTTTTATGGGTGAGGGGCGATGAGCATGGCCCATTTCGATCAAATATGTATAGGAAATATTTTATAAGAAACCATCTATTTGGTCTATATGGGCAGAGCTGATTTTGATGAACCTTTTCGTACATCTTTTGTATGAATCAGATGTGAATAGTTCTATACTTATTCGATATGTATGGGGGAATGGGCGTGGCCGATTTTATTGAGGCTGAATTGGGCTTCTTAATTTGTCAATATACTGGTTTTGGTGACAATTTTTATTTAACTAGGACAACTTTTTATATATTTTGCATCACAATATATGGAGACCTTCCTCTGGATGAGGAAAAACTCGTGGCTATAAGTCATGGAATGAGTTATGGGCTACTAAAAGAAATCATTCCGCCTTGATGATGATGAACTGAAAACATTTTCTATTTGTAGGGAGAAAAAAAATTTAAAAAAATACATGAAACTAAAATTAAATAAAGGGAAAACTCAAACTTGCAAGAACGTAAAATATCAAATGCGTCTTCAAGTGTGCATGTTGCCATAAAAACGAACACTATTAAATGCAAAAAGAATATTAAAACAATATTGCCAAAGATGGGGAAAAATTGTATATGAAAAAAAACGAAATTAAAAAATAAAAAAACCCAAAGAAGTTATGCAAACAGAGAGAAGGAAAAGAGAAAATGTGAGGCAAACTAACCCAAAACCATGGAAGTTTTACCAAGAAACTTGAGCCGCCATATTTAATAATACACCTCCGTATCAAAGATATTATTTTTTCCTACTCAAGTTTTTTTCTTCTTTTTTTTTTTTTTTTTTTTTTTGTTAAGCGTTTCAGGCCTCCTTTTGGGTACGAGTGTTGTATGCCAGCAACCGCAAAATGTATGCGAAATGTGCATGCGGTTTCATGTTAATGCAAGCAGTGACTCTGGTATGGCTTAAATATGTAAAGAATGGCTGGGATTTGCTTAAATTGTTGGTGGCGAAATGCATCGCGTTTTATTGAATATGAAAACATTTTAATAAAAATTATATGCTCGTACCGAAAGCGACACATGCCTGCAAACGTTTTTATGAAAAAAAAATATATTAAATACCATGAAACTTTTAACTGGATTGGAAGTTATTAACAGCAGGTAGTAGAGTTGGGCCGATAATGCTAATGCTGATGGAAGGTCGCAGCCGTTCTATTAACTCAAATGAATTTTTTATCACTGTTGCAGGTTCTTAAATAATATTTTATGTCTACTTAAACTCGTTTCTTACCTCGTATTTTGCTGCAGTAACGCTTTTCGTTCCAAAATCCTGCTTGACATCGCGGCTCTCCGAATGACTACAGGACAACCCAGATCTCTTGCAACAGCAGTTGTTATCTACAAAATACAAGCAAATAGATACAGTCATATTTTTATAAATATTTCCAAGTCTCGTAATCAATTGAAGAAAAAGTTTTATGTAAATGACTTATTAAAAATTTATTTAAAAAATATTTCCACAAAATGCAAATGATTTATGCAGCACCACTGCTTGGCCCTTCAGTCCATTGTGTCTGTATATTATTATTATTGTTATTGTTATTGTTGTTTATTCTTTTTGCATAAATTTGAAACAATTGAACCGGATAAACGATAATTGCGCAACAATTTTGTATCTAACTTTTTTCTACGTTTCCGTTGACAGCTTTTGTTCCCGGGTCAAAGTCATTTTTATTTAAAAGTCGCTATTTTCTATTTGAAATATTTCCGTGGAGGTCAAATCTCAAGAACGGCTTGTTTGGAAATGTTGTAATTTTATTTAAAAATTTATAGAGTGTGTTTTTCTCAGCTGCATAAGAACTACTGATATCGCTATTCATGCTGTAACAATTGAGAATTTCAAACTGCGTTGACGCACGTCATCATGACACATTCACACGGCAGGTTTTTGATTAATCTTGTCAGTTGCGTTTGATATAACAAACCACATCCATTCGCTTTTTTAATACCAAAAATTGCGTCAATACATCCTCTTCTGCCCATCATGACACGATAACGGGTGTTTTTCATAGAGTGACGCAAGTTTAAATTCCAATAAAACAAGGAAATATGTTTTCAATATCAATGAGACGGGCTTCATTTGAATGAACATCTTATGAAATTAAAGTTTAAACATGATTTCTGCCAAGTGGCCGCCAATGGGGCGCAGAAGGCGCAATCTGGAATACCAATTTTCAACAACTTTTCGCAGCATTTGAGGCCGCATTTTGCCCATAACTCTTCGAATGCTGATTTCCAGGTTTAAAAATAGTTTGCGGCTTATCGATGTAGACAAGCGACTCAACATAACACCAAAGCATATAATCGAATGGGATTAAATCACACGATTTTGGTGGCCAATTAATTGGGCCACAACGTTTAATTATTTTTTCATCCAAAGTTTCTTTGAGTAAATTAACTGTAGCGCCCTTGTGTGGCATGTTACTACGACCTATTGCATCCACATATCAGCAGTTTGAATGCCACGTAGTTGAGGTAGGAAAAAAATTTCGAATCATGTTCCTTTCGTTTTTGAAGACATGTGGGCTAATGACTCCCCCAGTCCATAAAGCGCAGATGTCTGATTACATGCCACTTACAAGGTCCTGGGCCCAATCGGGAGTGATTGACGGTACTGTTGTCTGATCTAGTAAGACTATGGTATCTTAGATCTCGGAGTGCGACTCCGCATAAATACGGTGTCGAATCTTTCTTATCTGCATTAGCCCAGAACTGTGTTAGTTGTTTTCGGCTTGTACCAAAGACCAAGGCATATCATTGGCCGCTAAACATTACCGTCACTGATTAAGGGAGCCATGTAGTAAAGAGCAGAATACCGCACGCTTTTTCCGTACGTGCATGTAACAAAAAATTCACCGACGAAGTAAAATGTAAAAATAACTACGACATCTTTTCCTCTTAACATTATCCCATCCTTTCCAAGTTCCAGCGCACTGCACTGCTGGTACTACTCATACAAAATAAAGATAGAAAAAGTACATGACGTCAAGATCAAGAATGGTTTTGCAGTCTTTTCATACAGTCTTAAGCTACAACGCGCCCTTTGTATCCCTAATAAGGCCTGTGGCTGTCAAATAGAGTAGGAAAGTACTGATTGTCAAGGAAGCACAGTGACATAAACTTATCTGGGTCACAGCATACAGCGATTTCCCCAGTTAATGAACCAGCAGATGAGTTGGCTGCTCTGGCTTTCCTGTGAGCATTCCTGATGCCGAATCGGTGTGGTAAGCAACACTTCGTTGGCTACCGTCAAGAACTGCCTCCTCAAAGAATCTACAAGAGGCTGACAGCAGATGACGCTTTACAGGTACGTACAACGTCGCTAGAATCAGTTCGCTTTATTGAAATGGTAGGCGCTCACTTCAATAGATATAAAGATACCGTAGTCGAGTTTAAAAGACAATCGTCTTCCTCCAACTACTTTCCAAATAACCTGTTGTACTTCTGAGGGAACGAACGGTTACAAAATGAATATCATGGCCAGTTACCCGCCGAACATGACTCCTTTTGTAAAGGATATCTTTTTCGCCATGAAACTGTTGGTGTCTAAAAAGTTTCCGCAACTATTTGTAAAACCAAACTCGAACTACGCAACTTTATTGTTACAACTTCAGTTGCTCATATTATTTGCACGCTTCCTGAAATGCGCCCCAGCTCACATGTATTGCACACAAGTGCAACAGCAATTAAATGAAATGTTTGATTATTTAAATTAATAAAACGCAATTTGAAGAATTGGCTGAACGCTAAGGCACCAGTAATAAATGCCATAAACTCTTTAACGATGCCTCCATTTTCTCGACTTTCTTCTGCCAATAACGACTAAACAAAAGTATTCTATCGGCCTTAAAGATGAGATTTTTTGATAGCAGGAGCATTAACGTTCTTTGCAAGTCTTTTGTTTTGTTCCTTTTTTCTTTTGCTTACAAAGTATTTCATAAATGAAAACGAAATCAAGTCACGTAGTTTATTAAAACATGGCTGCTGCCATGTTGGACAATGAATTGAATTTCCGCTTAAAAGTTATTAAACATGATGGCGAACCGATACTCACACAGAACCACTCACTCAGTCCTCCAGTCACTCACTCACGAACACTTAAGGCTCTTATGGCGTCTGTATTTAATAATTTCTTTATTTTTTTAATTTTCTATTTTGTAATTCAACAGAAGGAGTAGAGTTTGATGGAGAGAAAAAAAATAATATCAATATTAAACGATTGCAGTTATTTTTAAACGTTATTAAAAGCACTTTAAAAAGGATAATACAGCGAATCAACGTTACCCCATAAACAATTCAGTTTGCAGTCAAAGTTGTTTGAATTTCCATCAAAAACGAGCACTGGGAACGGTGATTTGAGAATAGAAGGATATTCGCTGGCGATGCCTGTTCTATGGCAATTCAAGATATTGGAATTATAAAAGTATTAAATAAATTCATTCAACGAGCGACTAACTGGTCCTCATTTAACCCTTTACGCTTTTAAATTTATATGTGCCGCTGGACCCAAACCCTGGTGTACAATAAAATAATTAATTTTTTTAAGTCTAAATTGTAGTTAAAACAACATGATCCTGGTGTAAATTCGTTAAACATTTTTTTTTCCCCAATTTTATTTTATTTTTAATTCATAAAGCTTAAAAAATCTTATTAAAGTTTGTTACTGCTGTTGCATTTTCATCGAAACGTGTATGACAAAAGGAGTTGAATTCCCAGTGCGTTATTTGTTGGCAGTTGGCTTCCATTAATTTTTGCATTGTTGCCTTTCCAACGCCAAGTTGAAACAAACCAGGCAGGCATTGCACCAGCAACGTTGCAACAACAACAACAACAACAGCAACACCAACAACAATGTGTAGCATTCAGCTCCAGGTTTTCGTGAACAATTTTGTGTTTGTTGAAACGTATAATCTTCGCACATTTCTATGGAAATTTACAAAAACAATGTGATGGGAAGAGTTTCGTTAGCGTTGCGGGCTTTTCTTTTTTCCACAATTCCCTACAATAAAATGGATCTTTTAATTTGTGCAGCAGCTTTGGCACAATCGTCTTGTGCAACATTTGATTTTGTAAAAAAAATGCTGTGTATATGAAAGGGTCCCTGAAATCGAGTGTGCTTTTTCAAAAATATCCTATTAAAAAAAAGTTTCTTAAATGTGTGTTTCAAAATGAGTCTGTGCCATAGAAAAAATGTTCTGTAAAATATTAAAACCTTTTACCAACACCAACACCTTTTAAACTAATGGCGTTTTCTTTTCTGGAAAACATGTAACATTTTTTCATTTATTTTTTAAGAAGTGGCGGTTTTAAATAGTTTTAAAATAGAAATAAATTTTCGTGGGGGATGATGTTGGATTAATTTCTAATAAATTTCTTATTTTTAAAAAGCTAAATGTTGCCATTTTCTGTTAAAAAGTGTAAGAAATGTTGCATATTTCTTTAGAAAATAAATCGACATAAGACACATTTTTTTATGAGTAGGACCAGCAATTAGGGGACGACCCCTATATTTTGTGCTGGAACTAGTAAAGGAGGCGATAGTGTTAAGAGAACAGATGCAGACAGAATAGAGGATAGAGAGTTTCGTTCTACTGCTGCATTCTACTCTTTGAAACATGACGGTGTAAATTGTTGTCGGTGAGGTTCAGCGACCAGTGATATGCCTTGGTCATTGAGACAAGCCAACAACAATCCTGTATTAATGCAGATCATAAAAATTCGACACCATATTCACATTCAGACTGAGTGCAACATGGTCTTGTGTGTTACTACTTTGGTCCACAGCACGCAGCAGTTCGACTTTTTAAAGTTGTAGTAAAAAACCCTAAAACCATGGGATAAATTAGCTTATACGGTATCCATCGGAATTTCAATAGAATTTATATATAAATTTTAATCAATGTCGAGTGCCGCAATTTGTCCCCATTTTTTTTTTTGTAAAGAAAAATTCTTTTATTTATCACTCAGCTTAAGAGCTTTTAATATAAAACTATATTCTTTATTAAAAAATTTCAAGATTTTAACTACCTGGCCCACAATACCACTCGATATCGTTTTGTCGACAAAATTTTTGGAGTTTGTCTTTCTTTTAAATATATTTTGTCGACAAAACGATATCGAGTGACAGAACGATATTGAATTTATTTTACGAGAAAAAAATTTTAAAAATTTTTAGGAAGAAGTAAATAAATATATTAATCATGAAAAATATTAATCGAATTTATCGGCATTAGACAAGAATTACTAAGCAGCAAATCCGCGTATCGACTTATTTTTTTAAATTCATATCAAATTCGCTTATCACTAGTATTTAGAATATTTATTATGATCATCATATTAAAAGGACGGACTAGTACTGATTTCAAGGCCGCTACACCATCTCATCAGTGCCCTTTTTTAAATTTTCCACTTTTCACGGTGGAATCAGTTGTTACGAATATCAACTATTTAACCAATAATTTAATAAAAATAGAGTATGAGAAGTTTCCATTATTAATGTATAAATTAAAGTTATTTTTCGTTGCTCCGATAAATCCCCACCCTGATGACTTATATTCGATATATTCCTATTTTTGCGGGGTTAAACTTGAGCCTGATTAAAAATGCTTGTCTAAAGATAATAAATTCGAATAATAATTCACGCATTCATGATTAATATTTATGTTATTGTTGTCTGAGTATTTAAAATATTATTTTCAAATTTCTTGTAGTAAATATTCATTGTAAAAAATGTATTTTAAAGAAACATTTTATTTAAAAACAACTGAACTTGCAAAACTTAAAAAGAAAAGTTTGTTTCAAATAAACATGGAACAAAATAAATCAGCAATTAGGACACACAGAAAATAATGAAACGGTAACACGGGGACTTAGAGTGTACCAAAATCGGTTCGATACAGTTGTCGTATTCGATGCCATAATAAAATCTGTGAAACTAACTAAATACATGAGAGTACTGATGATGAAAGTGGCTTTTGAAAACAGTTGAGTTGCTCTGCCTTGTAAGTTGAATAATTAAATTGATCACTTTTCCTTGTGCCTCGAGACATTTTTCACGTGCTTCTGCCTCTCCATATTAAATGAATTTAATATAAAAATAAATAGCTCGATAAAAAAATATGTCCTCACAAAGTACTTTTTGGTAAAAATATTTTTGGTACCAAACGCAATATGTGAACTTTTTTTCAAACACGAACAATTTTAAAAAGTAGGCACATCTTCTAGAAAGTCGTTCTAAAGAAAGTCTTTAAACAACACAGATCAAGTTAATGGCTACCAGAAACTGTTATTGATTCGAGCTCAGAAATTTGTTATGTCTGGTGGTAACTTTTACATGTTGTTGTAGGGTATCTCCCACTGTCATAATTGAAACACTGAATGACAAATTATAGACCTTAACTTCATGTCCTTTGCCTGTCTAGGTTTCTTTCATATCACTCTCAAGAAGAGTTTCATGAGCAGAGGTAAAAGAATTATTCTGAAACAATACAAAAATACAAATGCACGGTACCTTGAAAAAGTACCCTATGAAAAGTATCAGTAAAATTTTACTTTAATATATATAAAATTTTTACAACTTGTTTCGTAACGAAAAAATTTGATATAAGTTTTTAAAAAAATAGAAAATATGAAAATAGCTGAACCGAAAGGCCATTCTCGTAACTTCCCGGTAATTCTAGCCACAAATCTATAATACCCTTCTTCTATGCTTCTGAACTCTTCGAGCTAATACGCTACCATTTTGGTTGTCGATTACTGTAACAGAACCGAGGGCCTAACCGATCAGATATATAATTTCAGAGTTTTTAATTCAGTTCACTTTTTTTTTTGCATTTTTTCGTTAAACGATTTTAGGCCCGCTTACGATGGCCGACATTTTGAATGTTAAGCGGTAACTAGTTTGTAGAATCGATCGGTGAAGGCGTCCGAAAGTTATTTCAGGAAGACTACTTCCAAACATGCCTTTTTCTTAAGTTTTATTGAGATTTCTTGAAACCTACCGGATCGGACTGGGTTCATGTATTCAACAGTTATAAGCGAGGCACATACTTACAAACACACACATACAGACTTAGTGACGGGCTCTCAGAATTAGTCAGAGAAGCTTTCTAGGACCTCGAGGCGTGGAGATCCGATGATAACGCAGTTTTTTTGAAACGTGGTAACACAAATAATTTGCCATTTTGTTTAAATTTTATTAAATTTTTTTTATTTATTACTACAAAAATAAATTTTCAACTGTCCTACCAGGAGGTAAGAAATTGGAATAAGATATTTGGAAAAAACTATACTGCACTTTTTGATATAAATACCAGGGTCTTTTTTTTAAGTACTTATGAAACTTGGTCAAGAAGCAGCTCTTAACAACATGTTGTTCAAAAAGTACCTTTGGAAAAACTTTCTTTCTGAAATAAGTATGTTTTAGATAAAAGTACCTTTGAAAAGAAGGACCTTTTAAAAGGAGTAGTTTTAAAATTGTACATTTTAATATAAGCATTTTCACAAAAAGGACCTTTAAGAAAATTTCCTTATGAAATTACAAATGAAAAAAGATCTGTATAAGTAATACTCCGTAAAAATAGTATTCAAACTTAGTAGCCCTTAAAAAAGTACCTTTTAGTAAGAAAATGGGTGCTAATAAATGTGTATGTATGTCAGTAGCCTTTGTAACACACGTCCCCTGAAAAATGCATTTTTCAAATAGAACTTCTTTTAATAAGTCCCTTTTAAGAAACACCTCTTAAAAAAGATTAAGATGAACTCAATAGAAAGAAACGAACATGTTTCAATAAAAAAAAGTACCTTTTAAAAGGATTCTTTTAATAAAATTGGATGAAGTATTGGAATTTTAAGTGCAGGCAAACTTTCAAAATAAGCTGATTATTTTTGGAACTCGCAGACTGGAAAAAATTTAACTTTAAAAATAGTACTTTCCAAAAAAAATTTTAAGTACCAACTTTAGAAAGGTGTTTGTAAACCTTTTGGAAAATAGCTGTTGTATTTTCTTCCAGAAAATATTATTCCATAAAAATATCTTCTAAAATAAAAATAATTTTAAAAATTATATTGTAAATAATAAATTTTGTATAATAAACAATTAAATGTCACCAATTTTGAAAACCATTTTTTGTAAAAGTAAAATCTTTGATTTCATTTTAAAAACTTTATTCTTTAATAAAACCGCTGAGAAAAAGTGCAGTTTTTCAAAAATATATAATCAACTCAAGAAAAAAAACTAAATTTCAAAATCTCTACATTTTACCAAAAATTGTAGATCATTTTTGAAACGACTTAAACTACATTCACAATGTTTTTTTCTCCACTCTTAAATGGTGAGTGTCGTTAGTGTATGTGCCGATATGTAAAGTTTCAAATAAATGGCAACGGCAGAAATTGATGGATTCGTGAAAAATGAAATGGAAAAATAAGCGAAATATCGTTGATTTGTTACGTGTTGGAAAGAGCCATTTAAAAGTTGCCGTAAAGAAATATTCACAACAAAAACTAAATAAAAAATATATGAGAACTGACAGCGAACCTAAAGTGCTGTACAACAAAATACAATTTCCATAACTCTGGATTGAAGTCTCTATTCTGGTTGCGAAACAACTGAACAAATCGTGTATGTTCTCCAGCCATTGAAGTGTTCAATGAAAAGTTTTCAACGATTAAATTGTCCATGCACGGGGTTGCAGTGGTGTTCACTTTTCAAAAAGAGCTTGCAAATAGAAAATACACACACACACACACACTCATACACGCTTTCAGAAACGCTGTGATGTAAAATGAAATTTGTTAAGTTTTTATTTTGTTGCTGCTGGTGATTTTATTGCACGGTATGAGCCAACATGTAATTGTTGGTGTATGTACAACAAGTTGTATGCAAATATGCAATTAGACTTTTCAATTGTTTGTTTTTGTGTCTTTCTTGTTGTTGTTGTTGTTGTTGTTTTTGTTGTTTATTACAACAATATTTGATTTGGAAATGTCGCTACAAGTATTGTTTTCGAAAACCCTCGTAGTTGGTATTTGAAAAAGGCATTGAAACATGTTTTTAAGATTTGAATAGCAGAATGTATTTAATATTTAATAAAAGTTATTTAAATTTCAGTTTCAAACAAATCAATTAATTTATTAATTTATATTGCAGAGCGGAAAACACACTGTGTCATTTTGTGGCATCGCTAGCAAACACTGTAGTACGAACTGGTGGCAACGTTTAGCATTTTCGTATATTTCGTCGCAAATTGTAAATGTCAAAATAATAGTAAGAATTTAATTAAAAAAAACAGAAATAAATTAAAAGAATCTCAGCTTTATGTACTCGTAGTGAACAATAATTGACTTACGTTGACCTCCTATGATTATTCTCCTAGGTGTCGAAAATAGAAAGAGGAATTAACGGGTGTTTTTTTTATAAGATTATACGAGTTTAAGTTGAAAAACACCTTTTTAAGTGGCGGCCATTTGGGACTTATATTCAGCGTGGCTTAGCCTTTCAATATGAATAGACTGAAGCCTCAACAACGATTCCGAATTGTGCAAATTTAATTTGAAACTCCATTCGAAGTGGAATAAAACTCTCAAGTGTGGGCCAGTGCTTCAAAGTCTATTTTGAAGCTACTCAACTGTGTACAGGAGAGGGCCAAGAAACCAAATCTATTGACTCTCTGGGGCATCATCGCAATGCGGGGTGCGTTGATTTATTATTAACATAATGGGATCTTCTCTAATGAAATTAGGGAAGTCATCCTGAAACTCATACCTTTTTGCGCCCAATACATTCTTCTACGTCGAGAGAATTAATTTCCAATTCCAAACAGTCCGTACGTGGGACAAATTAACTGCAAAAGTTTTCCTCGTCACTTTCGATTTGAGAAGGTTTAAACCGAAAGCCCATAGACACTGGCCCCTTTTCCCGCCGTCCCAAAAATAACATCTTTCCAGATCCAGCGCAATGCTTTGCATATGTAGGGATGGTCTTAGATACTCATAAAAATATACGTATCGCACGAATTTTATTCAGCGATGAAGTTCACGTTTGTTTCAATGAATTCGCCGATTAGTAAAACTGTCATACATGGCTTGATGATAATCCTCAACTGGCTGTTTGGAGTGCTTTATGGCCAGGGGGAATCATTAGTCCGTACTTCTTTAATAACGATGCTGGTCAGAACGTGCCAGTCAATAGTAACCGCTTTATGGCCTTTTTCGCATGACTACTGACTTCTTCGCTCATCAATTCATCAGCCATGAAGGGCAGCAGCAACATCAGCAACACGGCGCAAAATGTCATACAGGTCATGCCACAACTGATTTATTGAAGGATAAATTTCGCATAGTTTTACATTCTGCGAATTGATCTCAAAGATCGTGTAAACTAACGATGCTAATCTATTTGCGGGTAAAGTCGCTGGTCTGTGTCGATAAATCCGAATAAACTGACCACTTGAAGGACAAGATTGATAGCGTTATTGTCAATATACGGCCGCATATATTAATATGAGTAATCGGAAATTGAACCTCCAAATCAAACTACGTCCGAGCCAGCTGAGAAGGTCTTTCGAATAAAATAATTTTAATACCAATTTGAAATGTTCATCGTTGCTTTATTCCATTTCAAAATTTTAAACCTCTTCAAAAATTAGAATACTAAACTAGAAGTATATAAGTATTATTATTAATAAGGATAGTTGGGAAACAAATTTTTCAAATCGAAGCCTTTCTACTAAAGTTATTCGAATATCTAATAAAATTGCTTGAATAGGATTATTTTAATAAAATTATTCGAATCAAATTATTTGAATAATATACTTCAAATAGTATTGTTTGAATAATATTATTCAATTGATATTAATCGAATAATTTTATTCAAAAATATTGTTCTACTGGCATTATTCGAATAAATTTCCTGGAATAATATTATTTGTTCGGATTAAATTATTTGAATAAAGTTGTTCGAATTTAATTATTTGAATGAAATTGACGGGAACATGTTATTAAAAAAATTATTGCTTTAAAGTTATTAATATAAACATTTTTGAATAAAATTTTTCGAATAAAATTTTTTAATAAAATTCTTTGAATAAAATTATTTTAATAAAGTTGTTCGAATAAGATTATTTAATAAAACTATTGGAATAAAATTTTTTGAATAAAATTATTGTAATAAAATCATTCGAATGATATTATTCTTATCATATTTTTCGAACAAACTTGTTTGAATAAAATTTATAGAATTAAATTAATTGAATGCAATTGTTCAAAAAAAAAAATATTTTAAAAAAAATTGACAGAAAAAAGTTATTTCAACAAAATTGTTGTAATAAAACTATTCCAATTATATTATTCGAATCAGATTACTCGAATCGTATTATTTCGATAGAATAATTTTGTTTGAAAGTTAAAATTGTGTAAAGTAAAATTATTTTAATAAAACTGTTCGAATAAAATTATTTGAATAAAATTTTTCGAATAATATTATTTGAATAATACTATTCAAATGATATTAATCGAAATACATTATTCGAAAAATATTTTTCAAATAGCATTTTTCGAATAAAATTCTTTGGATAAATATTTTAATAAGCTGGTTCGAATAAAATTATTTGAATTAAATTGTTCGAACAAAAGTATTGTAACAAAATCATTCGAATGATATTATTCAAACAATATTATTTGAATCATATTATTGGAACAAAGTTATTTGAATAAAACTGATGGCATTAAATTATTTGAATAAAATTATTCGAATAAAATTATTTTAGAAATATTGTTCGAATAAGATTATTTGAATAAAATTTACGGAAATAATTGTTTGAATAAAACTATTGTAATAAATTTATTCCAATAATATTATTCGAAATAGTTTATTCGAATCGTATTATTTGATTGGAATTATTTGAATAAATTTTTTTGAATAAAATTATTTGAATAAATTTTTTTGAATAAAATTATTTGAATAAAATTGTTTGAATAGTTCTCGATTAAAATTATCAGAACAAACGTGTACTTTGAAGAGGATTATGGGAATTAATTTATTGTAAAATTATTTGAAACAATTGTTTATTCAAAATTATTAGAGTGAATATTATTCGATTAAATAATTTATCCGTAAATTGTTAAAGGTTTCGCTAATTTGGCTGCCCATTTTAAAAAGTCGTCCAATTTTCTAATAATAAAGGAGACTACGAACTTGCGAAAATTTCCAGTTTAAATATCCCATCGATTAATAAATAGTGCGATAATTATGAAATTAAGTTACCCCTTTAACTTGATTACTTTTAGAGCCTTTTTGACAAAACACAAATGAACGCAAATCTTTAGCTCTTAACTTTGGACACCACCCTCGTTGAAATTATATGAAAATAAGTTTCCAACAGTTATTATGTGCGCAAGAACAAAATCTGTTTATGTTTCCCACAAAAATAAAAAAACACTTCCAGACCAGCCAAACAAAGTTTACAAAAATAAAAATATTTTAATATATAAATCGAAGACAGGCAAGACAAGCTCCAGTCAGACAGGCAACATTTTGTTTCTCTTATCAACGAAACAAAATCAAAGTTGAATACGTGAATAGCAGGGGCACCTTAAAGAACATTGCAGAGTGAACAAGTTTGCAAAGTAAAAGTCTGGAAACAACCCCCCAACGGCCAGGCCAGGCCACAACAAAAACAACTACAACAAACTAAAACCAAAACGTTATCGATGGGGAGTTAAAAAAAAAATGTTGCGCATGTTTTTCTACCGCCATCATTGAAGTTTCTCCAATACAGGCGAGCGACGAGCGTGCAGTTTATTAAAGACTCTCTGGAATGAATTTTTAAAATGAATTTTTAAAATGGATTTTTTCACTCGTTACTATGAACGTTTCATATTTTCCAGTTCGCCTTGTATTTTTTTATGGATCTTAGTCATGCGAATGTGTTTATATTTAATAAATAAAAATTTCTATAAAAACGCATATAAAAGGCAACTTTTCGTTTCAGGTATATATTTACGGACGTATAGAAAACCTCTTTTGCGAAAAAAAAAAAACAACAACAACATTAAAAAAAAGAGACATAAAAATGTACTTTTTGGGTGTTGGCAAACATAAAGTTTTATGTACGATATTGATATTTTCATAATGGCATCCATCATATATTTAAGTTTTAATAAGAAGGCAGGGTATAACATTTTATGAATACTAATACAGAGGACTTGAGGACTACGATGGCTTAGTTAAAGTGTGATAAGACTTTCATTAAGGTGGAGCACATTTGGCAAGATTTTAAAAGTCTCGTGCAACATAAAAATATTCATAAATAAAACGAAACTTATTTCATGATTTAATAAAAATACTAGTGGGTTTTAGACTAACATTTTTTGCTGCATTAAATAAATTTTATTTAGATTTGCAAAGTGTTTCAAGAATATTTTTTAAGAAAACCCAAACTGCTTTTTATGAATACATTTTTACGTATATTAAATAAGAATTGTAAGTTAATTTAGTTCCTTAACTTTTTCTGTAAGTTCAAAAATTGCAACCCCGACCTACCGAAACGGGGTGGTGAGTTCCGAAGGAGAGCCAAGTTCTGGCTTGCAGTAGTTTTCATATTTTATTTTTTTTTGGCATTTCTGCCACAACTTCATTATTGAATGGTTATTAAATAATGAAATATTCGGGTCATGAGAACCAAAGAAACCAGCATCGCCGTTTTGAATGCACACAGCAAAACATTTTGCAAAATATTCAAGTGATTCACAGTAAAGCGTGGCGGGACACATTCTGTAAATCTGTGGAACACTACGAGCATAAATTGTGGGGCAAATAATAAATCATATTTTAAAGGAATCTGTTGTTTGTTCTCTTCTTGAAACAGGGTAGAAAAACTTACCCAGAAAACTAAATTCTGCTAAATGGCCGAGAGGAATTGAACTCATCACAACTCTTTTTGTTTAACATGTGACTATTTTTGTTCCTTTCTTGAAAAAGGGCGGAAAAACTTACACCAAAACATAAATGCTGTTACAGAGCAGCGCGTTATAGCCTAAAGGAATTGGACTCATTATAACTTTTTATTTATATTGAGACTATTAATTTGAAATTTATTTGTTGGTTGGTTGGCTTTTTACCAAATCGTCAGTAGAGTTCAACCAGAGTTTTGAAAAGTTTCAAACTTCTCAGCTTAGTAAAAGACTTTTATAAACCATCTGAGAATTATGTTAATAAATTAACTATAAAAGTATTAACAAATAATATTCATACTATAATAGTACAATGACAGTATGTCAAAGAGTTAATTTATTAATTTTATTTTGAAAAGAATTATACTAACGAAGAATATTAAAATTTCATTAACCAAACATGCCGCGTAAAACAGCCGTTGTGCTCTTTCCCACTGTACGTTTTAGCTCTATCATATGGCAACCATAAGCGGATGATATTCCAGGAATTGGTCGAATGTTGTCCGATATCTAACACTATTGATGGAAAGGGCAAAACCGTGCTCGTATTCGAAGAAATGTGGACCGATTATGCTTTTCTACGCCAAAAACTGCACTTAAGTCGGTTGCAATTGTCACTTTTGAACTGCTTAAGGATTTTCCTTTGCAAATATTTTAGAGTTTAACGTTACCAGGGTTTTCGAAACTGCAATCTGCAAATTATTTTACAAGTTTATTCATATTCTAGTTTTTATTAAGCAAAATAGAATATTTAAAATATTAATCATCAGATTAGGGGAATTTCGTGCTACCAAGAGCAAGTTGACTTCAAAATGAATACAAGAACTTCTCATATTATATTTTCGTTAAAGACTTTGAAGTTCCTACTGAATGGTATCACCTTTAAAAAATAAAAGTGGAAGAGTTTAACAAAGATCGCTGAGGGCGTAATGGTTTCGAAATCAGTACTGGGGCTAAATTATGGCATTTGATATGGATCGAAATTTTTGCAGAAATTGTATAGAAATTCCGATCCATGTCGAATGCCGTTCCACTAGTGTGATGATTACGAAAAGTACTCAAAATGTTCCACTTTTCAAAAATTTAGAAATTTTTTAAAATTCATAAAATAAATAAATAATTTTTATATAATATGAAATTTATTTGTTGGGTGGTTAAGCAATGTCTATATGCATTTCATTGGCGCTTCTTACCAAATCGTCAGTAGACTTCAACCACAGTTTTGCAAAGTTTCAAACTACTCAACTTATTAAAAGACTTCCAAAAACCATCTGAGAATTATGTTAAATAAATTAACTATAAAAATTCACAAACAATTTAAAAAAATCACATTATAATAAGTGTAGCAGGCTATGAAACTTATACAAACCAAACCCAACAAACAACTTTTATTCGATACGAATCTATTTCATTTTTCTATACCTTTATACAATTAGAAATCCCTTGGATAACAATGAAAGTATTTATAAGGCAAAATGAAAAATAAAATCTCAATTGACAGTCTTTTAATAAGTTGAGAAGTTTGAAACTTTGCAAAACTGTGGTTGAAGTCTACTGACGATTTGGTAAGAAGCGCCAATGAAATGCATATAGACATTGCTTAACCACCCAACAAATAAATTTCATATTATAATAGTACAATGACAATATGTCAAAAAATTGGTTTATTAATAATTTTTATATTTAATTCGACTTTCCTTTGGTGTTAAATTCTATTTGTTCGAGCTCCAAGTCTCAGACTTAATAATTTTATTTCTTTCAATATTTTGAATATTTTCTTTCACCTTCACTTAAAGTGAAATGCTTTGATCAAAATTTTCCTGAGGCAGAAAACCGAATGTGTTCTATATATTGAAAGAAATTATTTTTTTGTGATAAAAAACATGACAACAGTTTTATTTGCAAGTTTGAGATCTAGAGCCCGAACGAAATGAATGACATTAACAAAAAATATTTTGCAGAACGCAGATTCGTACTTGTGTCTTGCTTAATAATTTTCAACTCGGTGATGTACTGGCTATTTCACAACGACGACAGAACAAACATATTTCGAACAAAAATAAAATTAATAATTTGTTTTTGTTTTGTACCTTTGTACCCTTCACAAAAGAGGGAACGACTTTGTCATTCCATGTGTAATTTCTTCAATATAATATGAGACCCCACAAGTTCTCTGGAATCTGATGAACAACGATAGCGATTGAGCGATGTCAGTCTGTCTTTAAGTGAAATCGGTTTTCCCAAGCCTCCAGAAGAGCTAGAGACTTCGTTCTTGAAATAAATACCGAGGTATTGAAAAATCCCCAACACGGTTGCAGAGCTGGGAGGCTTACACCCATTTCTCGACGCAAAATCAATACCAAAAGCAAATTATTTTTTTATTTGTTTGTAAATTTAACATATTTCATGCTTTATGAAGCCTCAATTGTTTATTAAAAACTAAAAACATTAAAAAAAGGTTTTCCAGGGATGGGTTTTTCAGTATCTTGTAGTACATGTAATAAAATGTTTACAAATTTTAAGTTTTTCTTATATAAAACCGCTTTATACATCATCATGAAGATATGCACTGTTAAAGAAAGAATTTAAAATATATTAACATTTCGTTTCCAGGGGTGGGAAGTTGACTTTTTTTATTCACAAAAGTAACTAAAAAAATAACTGACGTTGTTTTATTAATATTTATATAGGCTAATTGTTCTAACTTAGTTAAAATCTCAAAAAGACATACAGGAAAGTCAACATCCGTTTTATTCAACTTACAAAGCAGAGCAGAACAGCTGTTTTCGAAAGTCGCTACACTTCCATCTTCAGTGCTCATGTGTATATTGTGTTTATTGCCACTTTTTAGGCGGCTTAGTTGAATGTGATAACAGTTCCTATTTACACATATTTTATTGTGAAAAAGAATCCGAGAACTGTATCAACCTGATGTTAACACGTTTTTGTTTTAATACCCGTGTTACCGTTTGATTATTTTCTTCATGTTCCATTTTTCTGAATTTTTAGTTCCATCAGACCTAAGTCAAATTTTATGGTTTGAATTTTATACTTAAGTATATGTGAACGTTTTTTTTCCCAATTTTAATTTTTGTTTTTTTTTTTTTGCTCTCTAAGACTATTTTATAACTTATAAGAAAAACAAAATTGGTACTTAAAAATATATGTAACGCCAGACGTACGTTGGTGAAGGGTATATAAGATTCGGCACAGCCGAATAAAGCACTGTTTTTCAACAGCGCTATCACAACACATACTGGACCCTGGACACACAGCTGATTTTGAAAAAGTAAAGATTTTAGACAAAGCGAACATTGGAAAGAAGAGATACGCAGTAGAAAGCTTACGCATTCAGCAAAAGATAGAAAGGACGATGAATCTTAAGGAAGATACGAACAACATTAGCGCAAGCTACAAAGTAGCTTTAAGGAAATAATTTTAATTAGTTGTAATTTGGTTTGAAAGTATCACTTCTGAGTTTATATTTTATATTAATGAAAATTTAACAGACACAGTTTGTAAGTAAAAAAATTTCAAACAAAAAATTTTTTATATATGTAAAATTTCAAAATATATGTTTTTTTTTTATAATAAAATAGATTTCCCCAAAAAAAACCCCTTGACAAAGTCAACAAATAATTGACGAAATGTCGGGAAGAAAATGAAATAAAACTTGTTTTTTATTGTCATTACAATAACCAAGGCCTTATTAGCTTAAGACAAAAATCATACAAAGCACTTTTACTTTTTTTTTAATACGAAAGTTAGAATTCGTTCGACATCATGAAGGAGGCAGTTAACCCACAAAAGAGTTCGATTAATAAAATAAATTATTAAAAATATATTTTCATATATAAAAATTGTCTTGCGAAAACTACAAATTACTTCCAATTTTGAATAACTAAAATAACTTCTTAATAAATTATCTGAACGTTGTTGATCAGTCGAAAAAACCCCTCTTTGGAAGTAAAATAACATCCAATTTATTTAATTGGGTAAAGCCCGACATTTTTGGATCTTGGGCCTTGCTTAACAGTTATGATACACAATATGTGGATCATATTTAAAATGTTATCGTATACAACTTTTCCGTAAAATTTGTATAAATAAAAACTGTTGCCACATCCCAGTAAACCGCCTACTCAACGATTATAAACAAAAATTTAAATGACTACATAGGTGATTGGAGCGTACCGCTCTGCCTTGGGAGTTGGAAAACTAATTTCAATATATATGGAATATTTATCAGGTCTTTATGAATACAACATGTTGTGGGCCCAAGTCAAATAATCTCAATTGCAGTCAAACTATTTGTCTTTATTAACCGACTGCGTTTATCTCTCTCAACATCCGCCAACTGCAGCACTCCCATTTCCTCTTCCTTAAAGGTTCTTTTTAATTAATACTTTAATACTTTAATAAACATTTAGCACATTTAAACGACAGTCTGCAGAACTTGAGATTTAAAGTCTTGTCAACATTAACCGGCTGCTTTGCAACTAATCAAATGATGTCAAACAAATTATTATAATCGGTGATTTAGTGGATACAGCCAACTTCCGCTTTATTTTTCCACTGATTGCAACTAAATACCTCATTAACATGATTGATAATTTCATATTGAGAGATAATTTCGCGTAAATTAAAAAGTTTTACAAACAAAGTTTTTTTTTTCTTTTTATTGTTTCGAACGCGTGTTTCTTGCTTCAGTTGAAAAGTTCAGTTAAGTTGACTGGTTGGCGCAGTGCTTCCAGCGCCATTAATAAACAAATTAATTCAAGACAACTGTAACATCAATCAATCAATCAGTCAATGAATGGGTTTTAGTGTAAACATGATTAGAAAAAAGATATTTAAAAGAAATATTTATGATGGACAAGTACACTCAAAGAAATAATAACAAGTTTCTTGTTTTCAAAAAAAAGAAAACACTCTGGTAAAAGCTGCAGCAAATTTGCAAAAAAAGAAGGATTTTAGCTTTCTAAGTTAAACAAAAAAACATACAATGAAAATTAGTCAAACCTCCAGTTCAGGGATACTGCAAGAGTTCATTTATATATTAACGGAGTAATAGAAATCCATATTTCAACACGATCATTACCAATATCACGCGTTCATCAGCTACAAAACAACGCGATATCAAATATTTTTGGTTATTAAACAAAATTTAGTTTCCACTTTTATGCTCTTTCAGGGGACTCCCCTTGATAAGGGTGCGCAACTACCAAAATAACCTCTATATCGTTTTGATTCAACCCTTTTTTTATTTAAGCACTCAATATTTCAATTTTGTATATAATAAAACAAAAAGTACTTTTTAGATAATCACATTTCCTCAAAAGTACCTTTACACAAAAGCGAATTCAAGAATATTACTTTTTCCAATAAAGTACCTTCTTCGAAGAGTAATTCGTTTATAAAAGTCTTTTAAATTACTTTTCCCAAGAAGTACTCTTAAAAAGGTACAGTTCTAGAAAAGTACGCATTTTCAGTGAATAACTCACTTTTACTAAATTTACTTTTTCTTTATGAATACTATTTTCAAGATGTATCACTCTTAAAAAGTACCTGTTTCCAAAAGTTTTTATATTTAGTTGCAAAAAGTACTTTTTCTGAAAAGAGTACGCTCAAAAAGAAAATAAATTTTTCAAAGGAAAAATTAGATTTCCCAAAACACATTTTTCCAAAAATACTGCTTCCAAAAAGTACTTCTTCCAAAACTTATTTTGCCAATGGATACGTTATTTCAAAAAGTATATTTTCCTATGAATACTACTTCTTAAAATACTTTGAAAAAGAACACTTTTGAAATAAGTATTTTTCATTGAACTTAGCTTTTGAAAAAGTACCTTACAAAAAAATTTCCAAAGGGCACCTTTTCCAAAAGGACCTTTCAAAAAGCACTTTTCCTAAAAAATATTTTTCCCAAATATTTTATTCCCAAAAAATACTTCTTCCAAAAAGTATTTTCTTCAAAAATGATTTTCCCATAAGATATTTTTCCAAAAACACTTCTAAAAAGTATTTTGTTAAAAAGTACTCTTTTCAATGAGTACATTTTGCTATAAATACTACTTCTAAAAATATTGTAAAAAAAATTTCTTTTAAAATAAGAATTTTTCATAAAAAGTTACCTTTGAAAAAGTACCTTTCACAAAAAAAGATTTCCAAAGAGTACCTTTTCGAAAAGTACCTCTTCAAAAACTACTTTTCCTAAAAAATATTTTTCTCAAAAAATTTTATTCCCAAAAAATACTTCTTCCAAAAAGTATTTTCTCCGAAAAGGACTTTTTCCAATAACACATTTTTCCAAAAACACTTCTTCTAAAAATTATTTTGTTAAGAAGTACTTCTTTTCAATGAGCATATTTTGCTATAAATACTACTTCTAAGAATATTTTGAATAAAACTCTTTTGGAATAAATGTTTTTCATTGAATTAGCTTTTGAAAAAGTACTTTTTAAAATACAACTTCCCAAGGAGTACCTTTTCCAAAAGGACCTCTTCAAAAAGCACTTTTCCTAAAAAATATTTTTCTCAAAAAATTTTATTCCCAAAAAATACTTCTTCCAAAAAATATTTTCTCCAAAAAGGACTTTTTCCAATAACACAATTTTCCCAAAACACTTCTTCTAAAGAGTGTTTTGTTAAAAAGTACTTTTTAAATGGGTGCATTCTTCTATAAATACTACTTCTAAGAATATTGTAAGAAAAAGTACCTTTTAAAACAGAACTTCCCAAAGAGTACATTTTCCAAAAGGATCTTTTCGAAAACCGCTTTCCCTAAAAAACATTTTTCCCACAAAATTTTATTCCCACAACACATTTCTTCCAAAAAGTATTTTGGTATAAGATACTTTTTCCATAAAGTACATTTTCTATAAATACTACTTCTAAAAGTATTTTGAAAATAACACTTCTGAAATAAGTATTTTTTCATTAAAAGTTGCTTTTGAAGAAGTACCTTTCCATTGAATACTTTTCCTTAAAAACTATTTTTCCCGAGATTTATTATTTCCAAAAAAAATTTTTCCTATAAAGTAATTCTTCCAAAAAGTAACTTTCTCAAAGAGGATTTTTCCCAAAAATTATTTTTCCCAAAAAGACTTTTTCTAAAAAGTTCTTTCTCTAAAAAGTTACTTTTTTTTCAATAAGTACTTTTTAAAGAAGCCCATTTTTCCGTAGGTACTATTTTTAATAGATTGAAAAATAAGTATTTTTCGTTGGAAATAAATAGATTTCATTAGAATTTGCTTTTAAAAAAGTATATTGTACAAAAGAACCTTAAATTAATCTTTCAAAAAGGTGTTTTTTAATAAATGCTTTTTCCGAAAAGAATTTAAAAAAAAATTACTTTTGCCTTTAATTACACTTGCCAAATATACTTATTTTAATAGTACCTCTTCAAGCAACTATTTCTTCTTAAAAGTACTTTTTCCAACAGTATCTTTTTCATTTTCTTCCTTTTCATTTTATTAAACAGTACCTTTTCCAAAGTTTTTTTTCCCAAAACATATTTTCAAAATTTATTTAAAAATAGTGCTATTTGATATAAATATTTGTGCAAAAGCAGCCTATTCAAAAAGTACTATTTCCACATTGATTATTGAAAATGTCTTTTACGGTACTTTTTATGGAGAGTATCTTTTACAAAGGAAAGTTTTTCAAGGTATTAAGGTAGCCCCTTTACCGCCAATATGGAAGAATGCATTGCATCAGTTAATAACATTTCGATCAGATTTCAAATGTTTTGGTTACATGATTTTTCTCGAATTTATTTTCAAACTTTCTCTTGTTTATCCTTTTTGGTACTTTTTTGAGCTCTTCGAAAGAACACACTTTTTATTATCTGCGATTCTACTGAGTTTGAAATCAAAATGATTTTAACGCAAACAAATTGGGTGCTAATTTACCTGTTATAATTGCGAATTTTCAAAAATGTAATTTACAAATTCGACATTCGTTTCAGTGTAAATAAAAGTTTTTTACTGTTTTTAATAACTCAAAAGATATACGAAGTTCAGAAAAAGTATCAAAATTCAGTTTTTACCCCATTTTTAGTCTCTAAAAGCCCTTTTACCAAAAGAATACTTAACATGTGTCGAGCTATTTTCTAGAAGTTTACCGCTGGTTCCGATTTATAAAAATTCCGATTTTACCCTTTTTCCCCGATTAGTACTTCATTTTCTAAAAATCCCTTCTTAGTGGATCTGTACACGGGGTGTATCTGAATAATTTTGCATTGTGTTTATAAAATATAATTTCATATTTTTTCTTACAGTGTAGATATTTTTCTTACAGTGTAATTAATTTTTTATATATTTTTTTAATAATTCTTTTTTTTACAGTTTTAAATACTTGAAGGTTAACTTCCGCATGGATGTCATCATAAACTGTAACAATTACATTCACACACACACACACACACACACACACACACACGCAAAACTCATGTGCATTGAAATAGGAATTTACATAAATATTTTCCGTTGTATCTTTTTATTCTCCACCCAGAAGATAACTGACAGAAGATAACTGGCTGCCATCTTTTGGATTGTGCTAAAAAGCATGCCGCGGGTTGTCAACAAGATTGTTAATGACAATCGGATATTTAAATTACAATTTAATTTGTTTGGCTTTTAATTCGAACATTTCACTCCAGCATGAAGCGATTAGAGAAGTACGAATTATATTTAATAACTTTGACGGTTGTATTGACTCGTACCGTTAAGTTGACAAGTACGATCATCGCAATCACGTTGTTAATCTACAAAACGCTTAATTAATATAATTGAATTCATGGCCACGGCGTAAATGGCCGCTTAGCGCTGTTGTTTTTCATGCACTCGCAAGAAAAACAGATTAGAAATTTTCCAACTGGAGTACGCGGTTGCAATTATTTAATTGTGGGCATACTTATTGTATGTGATATCATGCACGATCATGTTGGCGCATGCAAAGGATATATAAACACGTTCATAAAATCTCATAATTATGTTTAATTATTCAGAATATTAAATCATTCAATGGACTTATTTAATAATTAAATTAATTGTTAAGTGAAAGTGTGTCCCCTCAAATAAATAAATAATTAACAATTTTGTCATTTTGTTGCATTTAGAAAATTATTATTTTCAATTTGTTTTTCAAATGGTGTGGCACCGTTATCAAACTGATAATTAAGTTAAAACTTTCTAATTACAATTTCACAATTATTATTTCACAATTATACTAAAAAAACATTTAAAAAAAATATTTTACTTTGAGTTATTCAAATCGAAGTGTTACTCATATCGATTTCTATTCTAACAAATAATGCAACATTTTTCACACTTTTTAACAGAAAATGGCAACATTTTGCCATTTGAAAATAGAAAATTTATTAGAAATTAATCCTACATCCCTCACGAAAAATAATTTCTGTTTTTAAGCTTTTCCAAACCCTCACTTTTTAGAAAATAAGTGAAAAAATTTTAAATGTTTTTTAGAAAAGAAAACGCCAGGTTGGGTCCGACGCTGCATAGAACACACGTGCAGTTAAAGGCCAGTGTGATGGTGGATGGACGGATCACAACTTTTAAGTTGCATAAGAAGCATTCAAGTGCCTGGGCTTCTTAGGACGTTGTAAGAGATACTCCAGCCCATCTGATATCTCACCTGATTTCCTTTACTATGCAAACCACTTACATGCGATCGAAAATGGAACTCAAATCTTTTTTGTGGGCCGCTGCTCCAAAGTCCATGCTGAAGTTATTGGACCGTGTACAGAAGAGGGCGAAGAAGGTCATCGGAGACAGAAGGGTAACCACATCTATAGACTCTCTGTGAGGTGCGTTTATTTGTTTCATCGTTACTATAGTGGGATGTGCCTTAATAAAATCATTGAACTTGTTCCCGAAATCCATTCCATTTGAACGCCCAACGTGTTTTTCAGCAGGACCTCAAAGCATGAGAGAATTTGTGTTTTGGCTAAACAGTCCGTTTGTGGAGCATGTTTCTTTTAGAATGTCACAACTTTAAGTTGGCATCACTGCGTTATTTGAGCATCCTTTTAACAGCTGATGAATTGACTTACACGAGAGCAACACGTGCAAATTGTTGGCAATTCTAACCTATTTGTCAAACTCATCCGTTCAAAATTGTATTTCCGGGTGAGACCCATTTCTGGTTGAATGAGTACGTTAGTAAGCAGAATTGTCGCATGAGTGAGAAGAATCCACAAGCTTTTGTTCGGTGCGATTCATGTACTGGCAGAGTCATTGATCCGGATGTCCTTAAAAACGAATCTTACTGCCAATAGCAAATGGCATGGGAAAATGACTCGAAATTGTTTGGTATCTCAATTACGCGGCATTAATCCTGCTGAGATATGGAGGCAACAGGACGAAGCCACATGCCACACAGCGGGCGCTACAGTTGACGAGAGGTCTTCCCCGTCACTTTCAACTTAAGAAGATTGAAGTCGCGCATAGACGTTACTCTCTCTCTCTCTCTCTCTCTCTCTCTCTCTCTCCTATTCCTATTCAATGGCACCTAATTTTTTTTAGTTGGAGTTACGGGTGCGATGAAGTAGTTGTGCTAGGAAGCAGATCACTAAACCTTCAACATATTTGGGTCAGTTTTTAATTTCTATCAGCGCATGGTTGGGATATTATCGACGATCATGTGCTGCAGACACGGGTTCACTGTAGCGAAAATTCTTCATCAGTCTTCTCCACCCTCTCCCCTTCTTTCTAATTACGGGATAGTGCGCTTCATATATGTCGGAACCACAGTCTTGGGGACTGGCGACAATTGCAATATATAAGCAACTTCCCGCTAATTTTACTTGCGACGCTGTCGTAGGCTGGGGGCATATTACGGCATTCGACTTCGAACGAAATTTCCATTTAAATTGTATTGAAATTTCGTTCGATATCGAATGCGGTAATTTGCCCCCTGATTTTTGTGCAATTCTATGCTTTTGGGCTCCTCGAGCTAAAAAAAACTGTTATTTTAATTTTCAAATCAACCGATTCTCACATGATAATTGGTAAATGATATAATTATCGATTACTATAAAAGAATCGATCCCTACAAAAGCTGAGATATATAATTTTGAAGTTTTACAAAAAGAATTACTTTTTTCGAAATTTTTCGTTAACGATGTCCCACGAAAGGATTAACCGATTGTGATCCGGTTAGCAGTAATCAACTTCAACACCTGATTGGTTTAAGAAATCGATCGATGAATGCGTTCAAAGGTTATTCTGAAGAACCTACTTTGAAAAACTTTTTCTCTCTAAGTTTATTTACGATTGTTTGCAGTCTACCGTTTCGAATCGGTTCAAATTTACAGGAAGTCTGAAAAACGCTCTTCAGAACAATATTTCTTGAATTTGGCTTAGTTATAAAAAGATTAAAAACGGGTCACCTACTTACACACTCAAACACACAGACATGACGACGGGCTCTCAAAATTAGTGAGAACATCTTCCTGGAAAAAAAAACGTGGAGATTTTATCAGAACTCATTTCTTTCAAGTCGAGTCGATCAGAATTGCTGAATTTGGAGTGCGGAGAATCCACAAGCTTCTGTGGATACGCCTTCAGATCCACAGAGAACAAATACTGGCGGTAATTTTATAATTATTAACATTAAAAAAGAAACAACTTGAAAATTATAATTCAAGTGTCCAACACTTATTTGGACAACTTTTGAGAGACCAGTTCTGGAATAACTTTTGCCTTATTTTTACGAAATAAATGAATTCTAATTCATAATCTGAGCTAATGAGCCCAATATTTTTTTGTACAAATTTCAGTAAATAAAATAACTTCAAACTTTATTTAATGAGACCAGTAACTCTTAAGTGATGGAACTAAGAAGTTGTGGTTAAATATTGTCCTTAACAAAATTAAAGCTAAAAATATGTAGAATTTGTTTGCCTTGAGCAACGAATACGTCTTATGTACCACGAGGTTCTTCTCATTTTTTTTTTTTTTGATAATTCATTTGCCACAAAACTTTGTTTAAGTCTCCTGCCAAATGGAAAAGTTTCAACGATATTCGAAGAATTTGAAACATCTATTATTTCTGTTGCCATTATTTCATATGCCACAGTGTGCATCGTGCATTTGTGTTTTAGGCCATTTTTGTTGCCTTCGGTCAGCGGCTATGAAACCACCCTTAAGATGCATGACATGACATGACATGAAAATACATGAACGTGCATGAGCTTGTGTGCAGTTACTTGTAATATTTGTTAACAGGGTCGAGTAATATTGGTAATACACACAAGTTGCATGTGTTGGGGCAGGGAGTTTAAATAAATATTGTCGCCTGAAATATGGTTTTTTCTTTTCTTTATTTGACATATAAAACAGAACAATACGAGGAACATAAAATAATACCAACACGCAAGAGATTGTGGTCATATAAATGGGCGTCAACAAATATTTATTAAAAGCATATGAGTCGTGTGTATGTGTGCAGTCGTATGTGTGTATTAATATTTCATGAACTTACATATTTTCTAGATCTCAAATAGGAATAACCCAGCAAAAGTTGTTAAATACAAAAAAAATTATTTATTTCTCCATTTAATATTTGAAACATTTTTCATTGTTCGATATTTTTTAAATTTCTGATGAAGCTATTTAGCCTTGTAAAACATCAATAATTTTTTACAAAAGATTTCTACACTTCGCTGATGATCAGTGATATTATTATTCATTAACATAAATGAATAATAATAGGAATACATTCTTAAGAAATCATTTATTACACTGTACAACACAGAAAAAAATTACAAGGTCCGATCTATAAATTTTGATAGAGACCAAAAAAAAAAATAGACACGTGTATCGGCGTTTTTAAAGTTTACATCTGAATTTCATTTAAGAGGGCATTAAAGTTTCTCAGCTCTGGCACATTCTTATTGTTAATCGGCATAAGAATCCATGTGATGCTTACATTTTAGGTATAAGGTGTGTTCAGCAAATTTATGTAAAATGTTATGCAGAATATTTTTGTAGAATATGTTAACCCTCTAACTCCTCAAAGTATGGGTCTTTTTCGTCCTTCTTTTAAAAAGAGCAAAAACACCATTAAATCAGGGATAAAATGTTTCGCAAAAATATTATCCGTTACATTACGACAAAAACAATGAAGAAAAAATCAACACAAAAGTCAATTTTTTTTGTCTTACAGTGGGCGCTACAATTGATTAACTCAAAAAAGTTTTTAATGAAAAAATAATTTCACATAATGGCCCAATTAGTTGGTCGCCACGATCGTGTGATTTAAGTCCGGAGAAATATTTTCTTTGGCGTTCAGTTAAGCCACTGGGCTACGTCGATAAGCCACAAACATTTGAATACCTGGATATCAATATTCGAATGAAATCCAGTGAAAAGTTGTGGGAAATTGGTGTTCAAACTTAAGCCGTAGCGGCCACATGACCGAAATCAGATTTAACTATTTATTTCATACAGTTTTCCTTCGAATGAAGCCCGTTTCATTGATATGAAAAATATATTTCCTTGTTTTATTATGATTTCAATTTGTGTCACTCTATTAAAATCACCCATTATTTGAAAGGAAGACACCGATTGTATCAATACATCCTTCTGCACATCACAATACAGTTCATTAAATACCACTTTAAGTCCATTTTGTTCATAAATTTTAATTGATTTCAATATAAATTTTAATATGTTATTTTGATATTCCATAATTTGTTTTGCTTTTTTTTTTTTGTTTACGCAGTTCTTGTTTTATCATCTAGTTCGAGTAGACTGGCTATAAATAGATTTCGATAAGAGTTAGAGAAGATAGAAATTTATTCGTGCCTCGAGCGTAGCTTCAAATGAAGCGCTTCGATCTCAGAATTTTTTATGTTGTTTGACACATGATTTGAGTGCGAATGTGAAAGCGAAGCAAAATTATAATCATCATGGCGTGTGATGCCACGGTCTTGGATAAATCCAAGAAATTTAGTTTTAATATCCTCCTCCTGTAAGAAAACATTCGATCTTGCAGTGGTCTCGGTGAATGTATAATATATAACCTACGATAATGAGGTTAAGTATCTCGAAGTACTCTTCCATAAAAGTCTGAATTAGAATCGACATCTTGATTTAATCGCTCAGAAGGTTACAGATGATTGGACCCATGATAGCGTATGGTGCAGAGCTATTGACTACTTTGGTAGTAGCTACTTCTAAACTGGCCGCGAGCGCGCTAATACTTTGGCTCAAGAAGGTCGTGTCCAGCATTAGCTATCGAGAACCTGATTGGACTAAGATCAATTCAGATTATGACGAAGTCACCTACTACTTTGACTGCTTTTGGTTTTCCTATTTTTTTGGAAGGTTGGGCTCATAGAATCTGGGTAGTCCATCTAGTAGAGTATCTATCGGTGGATCTATCAAGGGACAAAGGGACAGGTAAACAAGGAATTGACGTTTGGCGAAGTGTTCGCCATTGTCTTTCGATCCAGATCCGCTTAGAAAAATAGTAGACTCTAGGAGTAGAAGGTGGTATACGGAATTGTAGATTAAGGAGCATGAGTCTTTGGACCCAATGTAAGGCTGTCTGGGGCTATTGGAAAATGGTCCCCAGTCTTCCAAGCCCAGATTCAGGCAATTAACCCATGCGCTTTCTTAAATCTTAGAAATCGTTTCAAATCTTAAGACTCCTCTGAAGACTCTTCCCTTTTGGAAGTTTCATTATAAACTTGTGTCGAGATAGAACTTATTTCTAGTTTTGCAACAGGGTATTGAGGTAGAGAACAGATTAGCGCTACTCTACTTATGAGCTCAGAGTGCTGGTATGGATTAGGCTGGGTAGCGCTTATCTCACTGATAAAGGAAAGCTAGACCCTGGCAGCAAGCATTCTTTTTATTAACGACTTTTATATGAAACACTATTTGTAATTCACAGACAGACAACGGCCATTTTCTTTTTTCGAAAGGGTCTTGTTCTTCCCAGAGAAAAGGTTGCTCACAATCCTTGATTGTGGAAATAAAGTTGGAAAATTAAAGAAATTATTGAATGATGAGTAGTACAGAACTGTTAGAAGTAGGACTTGGTATGGAGCGAGTCAAGTCGATGGGGGAACCCTTTTCATCTAAGCATACCCTTGAATGTAGCTGGTTACTGATTTCCTCAATAGCCGTTTTGGATGGAATTATAGGTTGTGTAAGATTAAACTATTGGACCCTACGACGTTTGTGTATGGAAGAGAACGGGACTGCGGCGGGAACTCTGAGTGAATATATTGTTTTGCGAGGTTGTAGGAAGCGTGTGTCATCGGCTGACATTACACGGTCCTCTACTACGTCCATAATGACATTCGTGGGAGGGTCTCTGGCAATACTTCGACTGAGAGGTGATCGAGGACACAAGAGGTTCAATTGGTATTAAGTTGACGACTTTTGGATCATGTCCTTCAACTATTATCGATCTATTTACATTTAAGAAATTGTAATTTAAAAATTGATGCATTTCTCTCTGGTATTCGAATGTTTATGTTTGTGTGTTTGAAAATACAAGATATATAAAATATTTTATTTTTGTCCTCGATGCAATTTCAAAACGATTTGTTAACAATTTATCTTATTATTTGGAAAAGCATATATATTTTCTTCATATATGCAACCAAATAACTTTCTGAATTTATATTTTTCATAAATATTGATGAACGATAAGCTATTTAAAAGTGTACCACAAAGTGTGTGTGGGGTGATTCTATATAAAATTTTGGTTTAGCATGAAATATGAGAAAAGTTCGATAGAAATGGCATGCTCTTTGTTAGATTTTTAATGTTTTCAAAAAGAAAATCTAATTTAAATGATGGAGTTGCAACAAATGCTGCTGGTATAGAGTGCAGACTTAACAAATTCATACATTCAACAGCCAACATGTATCGAATAAGTCCACCTGCCCCCCACCCAATCCACGTATGCAAATGTTGATTAGGCGTTTACAGAACATGTGCACAGAAAAACCATTTTCTTTTGGAATATTTCATAAGAGGAAAATAGAAAAACATGTGGTGCAAGGGGTGCGGCGTTTGCGTTCACTAAAGGCCACTCGCACAAATAATTTCTTGAATATTCAAATAACTGGAAAGAAAAATTACCTCGAAATAGCAAAGACAATTTGAATGAAATTCTTATAACAATTTCCCAAGAAATAAAAAACTCTCTGTTTTTTTCAAATAATTACAAGTGTAATAAATATTTGATGCAACTAATAATTTATGTATTTGTAGAATGAGCAAAAAAAATATAATAATAATAATAAAAATGATTGCTTAACTAGTCGTGTTTTTTGTTTTATTTTTTTTTCATAAAGTATTCATATTTATTTCTTTCCCCCCGCCGCCTAGAAAAGGATTTTCCCTATCGTTATTCCGTCATCTTTACGGCAGCTAACAAAACAATTCATTTCCCAAATAAGTTATTAGGAAATATAATTTTAATGAGCTGACAGGGGATTACTGACACCGTATGGACTTTGAAAATAAATAAAATCTACTTGTAATTTTACACACTTTTCTAAATTATTAATAATAATTATAATCATGATTTTTGTACATGTCTAATTTCAATACCCTTCATCACATACACACGAAAGAGGCTATTATTAGGTTTGTCATCACGCTTGTAATTTTTAATATATTGTATTAATTTTTTTTCAGCTCAGAGAGTTTATCCGAACTAACTGTGTCAGTGGGCATGAGCCAGTTTTTGTGGAAATCGCTGGTTTCAAATAGAAATTAATATCGATTTAGCGGTTTTAAAATCGCCGGTCTGGCAAGGCTGTCACTTATTATGTATGAGCCATGAAGTGTGATTTATAATGGAATCGTTTAACAATCGAAGAACTGTTAAAATGCTGCCTGTCATAATAAAAAAATTTGAAGAGATTGAAAGCGTAAAAGCAATGATCAGTCCTGTGTATCATTGGAACGTACGCCCTACTAAATATATCGCTTCAGATCGAGAAAATATAATCTACAATCGATTCCCCGGTGTTCTCAGCAGCTAATTGGAAATTTCCAACACTCGCAATTTCACGTTTCATAAACTTTGACGACGTCAGATCGCATGGCAAAATCTTTGTCAAAGGAAATAATCTGGTCGAATAATTTTCTTTTTCCTTTGAAAGACTTCTTAAATGAATGCGGTGTGAAATCCGGTTTCTGTGGATGGAGGGCATCGGACATCACCGATTTTCCAATACTCTGGTATCTAAATCACGGCAAATTTGAACGATGTCACGGGTTCTATTTACTTTACGTTCCGCTGTAGTTTTAGGCTTATTCGCATGCAGCTGCGACTTAACAAAATCCCACAAGGAAAACTCTGACGGGGTCAAATCAAACGACCTCGGTGGCCAGTTCAAATCACTTCCATGTGAAACAGCAACACCTTGAGAGCACTTTGAAATGTTAAGAACTGATAAGTGCAATAAATCTATCGGCGAGGTACTACAAAGATACCGAAAAAAAACACTTTTTGGTGATATTTTGATATAATTTCCTAGTTTTTTTTTTTTTAAATAATTCACTTTTTTTGAGTTTTTACTGTCACGTAATCTCACAAGCCGTTTAACCAGTTTTTAACCTGTTTGCGGTGATCAACGTGGTTTGTAAATTTAAAACATTATTTTGAAATGCCGCTGAAAAGTTATTTTAAAAAACTTACTATGAATAATACTTTTTATCTAAATTTTCTTGAGATATCTTCAATTGTACCGCTTCTAATCGGTTGAAACCCATATAATATTAAGCTCAGGAATGCTCTTCAGAAGGCAACCACTTTGATTTAATTCGTTTTGGCCGTTTAAAAGTTACAAGTGGGTCTCATACTTGCACCCAAACACATACAGATTTAAGGACGTGGTTTCAGAATTAGTCAAGGAAGCTTTCAAGCACTGCAAATCGTGGAGATCTGATACTTGATTTTTTCCAATATCTTGCCGATTTTAAGAAACTTAAAATTTTCCTATCGTGAAATTAAAAAATAAATTTTTCCTTACAGCTCTTCCTGAACCAGAGCGCTGGGCGTCGCGTTAGCAGTAGGATACGAAATTGCAATACATTCCAAGTATATTTTTACTGTAAATACTTACCCTGATTCCAAGGCCACTTTCAACTATCAACTATGTAATTTGGAATGGTGTGTCAAGGTTTTGTAGAGGTCATTCAATGGAATTATGTAATTTTCAATATGGCACTTTCTTTCACTTGGAGCATATAAAATATATATATATATATATATATATATATATATGTTAAAGGACCAAACAGTAGTTGTTACCAAAATATCATGGAAACCGATTCGGCTGCAGTGGGTGGGATCGTATTGACATGGAATTATCCACGTCTATGGTTCTACGATTCTAATGAAATCTCAAATATATAGTAACAGCAACAACAATAATAATCTTTCCCTGTTTGTGTAGGGTGCCTAACATTCGCTACAACCGCATCGAGCTGTCTTGCTTGTGTATCTACTGGCATGTGTTAATTAACGTAATCACAAGTTGTGTTAAACAACAACAAACACTTTATTCAACAATTTGATTAGAATATTCATTTAATACTTCAACTAAAATAACTTATTTTTCAGAAGGAAGACAAAAAAAGTAAACAAATCAAATTATGTTTCAAAAAAAAAAGTAACAGATAATTGCGATTTTGATATTCAGATAATTTTGTTTGGATTTTTAACACCTTCGTAATTATAATAATTTTAGCTAATTATTTCGTTAATTTGATTACAAAAAGAGCACGAAATATATTTGAGAAAATAAGCAATAAAGTGGAGAAGTGATAACGTACTTCAGCCAGACCTAAAAATATTTATTCCAAAACGAGTTGGTTACCGTGTTCATCTTAGAGTAGGACTTGGTAATACTTATCGGGTTGCACATGATTCCCAGTGGTCATGTCTTTAAGACTACGCATCATATGTGATATCGCTAAGGAGATGACAAAGTTTAAGGGGAAGGAGGAGGGCTTCACGTGCCGGAAGTATGGAAATGAAGGGACTGTGTTGAGAGGACATGCGTAGGAATATGATCGTTAGCAAACTCCTTAATTTCTACTAATTGAATCGTAATTCGGAAATATCCTTTAAATATTTAATAATTTTTTTATTTAAATTGATAGCCATTCGAATATTGTCAGTGAATATATCTTCAGTATATTGTAATTCAAATAAACTTTTTGTTATTTGAGTTTGAATACAAAAAAAATTTCTACTCCTCAAAACACCAACTAAAAAGTTTCCAAATTCTAACAACTGATTGCTTAATTGCACAAAACTGGAAACATTTTCCTAACTTCCTCCGAACGTACCACACAAGCAAATCTTTATGAAAGAAAACTTTTTCCTACAAGAAAGTTGATTTCACTTCCCACTTCATTAAACCAAGAAATGTTGACTAAGTAGAATTCCTAAAATATATAATTTAAAAAGAAAAAAAAAACTTTACCCAAGAACGAACTTGACAAAAGTTTTGCTAATAAACAGGGAAATGAAATTGAGTTTACAAAGAAATAAGTGTAACAAACTCCAAGCGCGTTAACGGACTACTGCAACTTCACTTATGATTACTAACGTCTAACTATTTTAATTGCAGCTGTCAGTTAATTTTTTTTCCTTTCTTATTTTTTGTCTTGTATGAAAATGAACATGCCCAAGTTTGTTTGACTCTAAAATTATGAGTAAAGAAATTTAAGTTCAAGTAGAAAATTATAAAAATGAAGTTGGCTTTTGCCTACAACGAAATATACTTTTTGAACAAATTCTTTCATTAAAAGTTTTTTCTATAAGAAATTATGTTTGAAAAAAAATATATATGAGACATAATTTAATTTAAAAAGAATTATTTAAATATTTTTTTAGAAATAAAGTCCACATCAATCGAAAGGTCCCAGTTTCTTTTTTCTAAAATTGTTAAGAAACTGCCAATCGCATGATGCTGTCTGAAGTTATTGATCTTTAAGTACTTGGATATATAAAAATCTGGTATTTTTCCCAACACACAAGACAAGATTTTGCAACAATTTCGTAGTTTTCAAAAACAGGAGCTAAATTTGATATCAATAAAAATTTCAATTTAATTTATTTACAAATAAAAATATCGAAAGAAGTAAAATGCCAAAGAAGTGCAAATCGGATGATCCTGATTGAGCTTTTAGTACGAAGCGACATGAAAACGATTACTTTTTAAAAGTAATCGAAATTTATATAAAATTTTCCATATTCTTAAAAGTAATCGAAATTGTAGTTATTTGCTTCCAGATTATTATTACACTCGACAACAATTGAGAAATTTTTAAAAATTCCCAGGTATTTGTCTTTCCCTCTTTGTGGTGTCATACTGTAATCAATCATTCTATTCCTTATTAACGTTTTATTAATGGTTAAGTTGATGTTTGCAACTGAATCCGATTACGTGAATGAAACAGATGGTTGCCTAAGAATTGCGTGAGGCCGGATACAATTAACTTTTCGTTTTCTTTAAAATTTTTTATTCATATCAGATGCTTCTGAAGCGCACTTGAGGCTAAATAAAATAATTCTTGGACCCTTTGACCTCTTAATAAAAACTGTTAGAAAAATAAAACTTAAGTTTTTAATATATAAAGAGAGAAAATGTCTGCGGTCGTTCGTGTTTTTATTTATCCGAAGGCCAAAGGCCAATAATATTTGGGAACTGTTAAAACAGCTTAAGTACACAAAGAAAAAAAGATGTGGGAACATTTTTAAGGACATAATTATGGAAGTATTCCTCATATAATGCAAATTGACAACACGCACAAGTGACGCATAAACTAGAGATGACTTCGTGTATGGATGTCAGTTCAAAGTCATTCACTGACTAGACTACTGACACACAATGCCGATAATAACATAAACAACAACAAAATAATAAAAACAGCAACAACAAGATCATTTTATTCAAATTCTCCACACATTTTAATGTGGTACACTTTCAAGTATCCAGTGGCTCATTAAAATCGATAAAATATAAATAATTCAAAAGGCATTTCTTTGGAGATGAGCACAATATATTTTTAACCTAAAAGTTATAAGAAATTATTTTTATCTACGTGGCAAGAAAAAACAAAATCGTCTCCCATTTTTTAAGTTGAAAAATTACATGCACGTGCAAACGGCTCCTGCACATTTTAGGCGTTGTGCGTTGTTTTGGTCTATTGTCAGCAACAGCACCCTCCGGGGGCACAATAGGCAATTTGGTGAGTCATAACACCTTGTTGCAGTGCTTCCTGGGGAAAAGATAAGAAATACAGATAGAAGGAAACCTAGATCCCGCCATATAAAGGCGGATCCTGGATCCCCTTATTGGTTTGACCTGCTAGGCGTAACCAGTTTCCTTACACTGGTACCATGGAATCTAGTTGAGCCCCACAGATGAGATTTAATCGTGGAGTGAAGCGACGATGTTGCCATTCACGAAATTGTTTGCCTGAACGTGTGTGGAACATGTGATTTACAGACGAAGCTCTCTTTAACGCACGTTCAATCAAATAGTTTCCTATGGCGGCCCTCGGTCTTCGCCCATGATTGGTTGAGTCTGTGGCCAGATGTCTGGATGGAGGAGGTCTCTTCAGTGAGTCCACGTGGTGGCTGTAGTTTGACACCAAGAGTCTATGGGAGGGATGTCAGATAAGAGCATATTGGTAGTATGTTGAGACTTCGGCCCAGCTGACAGTAGTCTCTATAGGCTGCTGCGAATCAGCAGACATTACGGAAGGGATGGTGTGTTGTTGGTGCTGGGAGTGTCAGGAGGGATAAGTCTTATAAGACTTTCACCTTTGGTTCCTCTTGGTGTTGACGACATGCACGTCCTCGGAAGTAACAAGGGTTTTGGATAGGCTAGAACACGTTAGCAAGGTTGAATATGGTTTTGTGGTGGAACCATATAAGTGAAGTTATAACCTATGTAAGCCCAAGGGCTGCACTGATTAGCCCCAGGGGTGAAGGTGGACATCTAATTTCTCTCGAGTACTTGAGGGTACCGTCAGGTAATCCCGTATAGGCAGGTACTGACGTTAACTTTAGCATTCTCTCTTCAGCAGCAGCACCGTCAGCCTCAACTTTAGCGATTACATTATGCACAGCGGTCTCAGACGCAGGCTGTTTACGAGGAAAACCTACTCGAATTTTACGAAAATTCTTTGCCCAAGAGCGCAACATTTCGTGTTTAAAATATTCTAACTTATTATTAAATAGATGTCAAAATATGGCAGCGAAATTCTTGACATCGCGTCATTTGACAACCGATTTACTTCCAAACCTTAAACTTGCTCATCCTATATATCAGAGTGATCAGCAAGATCTCGTCTTAAAGATCTCGTTCCTAAGAATACTTTACTGGCGTTCGATAGGAACGCATGAAGTTGGCACCAGAAATCTCGTACAATAAAATGTCTTGACCGATATCGTCTTTTCTTAGCAGAAAGTTGTTAAGGTTTCAATACAGATTTCTATCACTGAAAATTTCTGTCTGTTCATTAAAGAAATTGGAAAAATAAATTTATATATTAATTTTGCGCCAAATTACCTGCCAGAAAATTTAGACTACCGGGTCTACTGTAATTGTGTTACTTTTAGAAAAGGCAGTTCATCAGCAGGTAGAGCAGACATAATACTGAGAATTAAGTTGCTGCTGGTGGAATGGCTTACCGATCTTGCAAATATCAAATAGCAACAGCAGCATGTCCATAAAACAGAACGGTTAAAACTGTAAATCTAATCGATCTTCAAACGAAATAACTCGTGACTGGTACTCATCTCTGATACGAAAAAAAAATTACTACGCTCGCGTACTTGTTAATACATGCGAGGCAATTTGCCGCATACATTCACACACACACACGTACGATATGCCAAGCACGCATTTAGTAGAGTCACCGATTTAGGAAACCTTTAGGAAAGCATTCTCATTGATGAAACACACGTACGAACAACCGTACGAAAGACCAAATTCAATGCATCTACTCTACACCCGAATGAACAAATTTATTTGAAATTTTATTTCTATTTGATTGCTGTCGTCTTCTAATGATGACTTCATTAGCGTTTCAATGCAACACAAAAGCTTGTCAAAGAAGGCAACAGTTTACAATCACATCGATGTTGCGAATTGGATGTTGATTGAAACGCATCAGCCGTTCGTGCACTGCCCACACACACGAAAAGCTGTTGGTCTTGTTGGTCCATGAATATGTGCGCAGGTAATCACATGGAATGCTGCTAATAATTTGTTGTAGTTGTGCTGCTTAAACATTAAAATTTTTTAGTTGCCATCCGTGTGGTGTTTGACAACCGTTTGAGCAGCTGACAGTTGGTTTCTGATTAATTTAGTTGCCCAATTTATAATGATAATGATATTCAAGCCATTAATTATTTGAATGGATGCAAACTCTTGTTTTTTTTGTAGTATCAGCACTGTGGAAATGACCCCTATAAATGCAGTGTATTAAGTCGATACTAGGACAAAAGGTTAGAGGAAGGGGAATAGAGGGAGTAGTTCCTTGTGGGCACTCCGTTTGAGCTTGTTCAAATTGCAGGTGGTTGTGGGTACATCTGCAGGTAGTTTGATCCACATATGGATTGTTCTGCCAAAGGGTGAACTTTCTCTCTCTCTCTCTCTCTCTCTCTCTCTCTCTCTTGCTGATACATCGACTACAACTAGATGCGTTCGACATGCAAAACTTGTTGTGTGCAAAAAAGAATGGGCCTCCAGGAAATGTTCATGGATTCCATTAGAACACATCCTGTTATAACGGGTGCTTTTTTATAGAGGTATGCAATTTTGAAGAAGAGCAACAACAATGATGACCTTTATTAATTGGAATGAAGTTCACTTTATTTGAAAGATAACCTTCTGGCATTACAATTTAAATATAACTTCTGGCATATGACCGCTGGCTCGGACAAAGTCCAATATAGAGGTCCAGTTTTTTTTAACACTTTTCAACATTTGCGAACCGTATACGGGAACAAAACTGCGAATGAGGTCTTCTAAGGGGTCAATAGTTGCCTGCTTATCGCCGTAGACAAGCGACTTCACATATCCCTACAGAAAATAGTAAAAGTTGCGACGTCGAATTGCAAGATCTTGGAGGGCATTTTCTGAGTTCTCACGCGTGTTGTATATCAACAGAAAACGAGTCACGAGTGGTGAATGAAGATTTTTATCATCAGTTTATTGCTTTTGTCTTATGCGTCGATATTAAAATACTGTACTGCAGTGAATAGCTTCATATTTGGCACGCATAAGCCACGCGTGGGCTACGCGTGACTGAGTTAAAAGAATTGTGTTAGTGATCTTAATTCAGACTTTGCTTCCCACACTTACTGACTCAAATTCGAAATAATTTAATGGCAGACAATTAAGCAGAAGACTGCGTGAATAAAACATCCTGTTTGCTGGGACATTTTCAAATATGACAAAGACCTAAATTTTATAAAACATATTGAACAATAATTTTGCTTGCAGAAAAACAATAGTTCCCTGTAAATTCAAGTTTCATAAAACTATATTCGATTTAATTGCAGGATTTCGTTTTGACTGCAACAAAAGTCAAACAGTAATCAGACACTTTTCGACGACACTTTTACAACTTTGCGCCCTGATGCTGAGGCAAACTAACAAATAAACTGGATGACAGATTTATCCAATGATGTGCTTTAATGCACAAGTCATGGCAAGTCCATTAGGCCACATTCAAATCTAGTCAAGTGTAAAACAAGCCTCAATTCAAGCATCACAATACAACGACAATTCGTGACGCAAGGCAAAGCAACACACCAACAACTTCCTATAAGAAAATAATGTGTCATGTGTCGTCATGTGTGCTTTCTCTATTGGACAACTAACCACTTATCCTGCGGCGAAATTTTATTTGAAACTCTATTTGAAAAAGCTTATTTGTTGCCACACACTCGGCCATCGATTTGCTTGTGGGCTGCGTATGGATTTCAGAATAAAAGTGCGTCCACTAATTTGAGTTGCTTTAGAAACTTCTATTATTTTTTTTTTCCGTGTGGGTCAGAAGATGTAAAGGAAATTGGAAATCGTGTTTTACTTGCTTCTAAAGATATTTTATTTCCGCTCAGATGAAGCGATTTTGTAATATCTAAAATATTTATGTGTGATACTTCGCTACAGAGGACGAAAATAATTAAAGGGATCTCTTGGCCACCATCTACAATGCGGTTAGCCGAAATACTTAAAATGAGTGACCTTTGAACTGAAAATGAGTGCTTCCAAGATCTCTACTTTTATTCGTTATGTAACACATTTTAAGAGAACAAGAAAAAGGACTTGTTTTCTTTACACCAGGCAAAACACAAAATTATCCAGAAACCAGGGACACATCCGCCTGCATAACTCAGCCGGTAGTCCTGTTGTAAAATTATTTGATACAGAGTATGTGATGCTTCCCTGCAGAAGAAGAATATAATTAAAGGATCTCTTTGCCCACCACTGAAATGCTGTTCTTAAAGGATCTCTCCTTTTAGTTGATATATTGACTTAAAATAAGTCCTTTCGAAATCTCTACTGTTATTCGTTAAGGAACCTAAACAAAAAGGACTTTTTCTCTTTATACCAGGCAATAAGGCAGAGAAACATGCAACCGTTTATTCAAATCGTTAGTCCTGCTGTAATAGTATTTTAGAAAGGATTTAAATAAAGGTTTTTAAATTTCCTTTATATATCTTCAAACAGAAACAGAGTCGCGAAATTCAAAAGGATACAAGAAGCTCAAGCCTGGGCCAATCTAATAATTTCATAGAAACGATTTTGAATTATTATTCCAAGAGCTGTTAAACTGAAATGAAAATAATTTTTAAAACGTTGTTTCTCTCCCTTTCTTAAACTTTTCTGTTATCTTATCCGATTGACAAGAACTTTGTTTTCGTAAATTAAAACAGAAAATAAGAATAAATATTTATAAATTATTGTTGTTGTTTTTTTCAAATACCTTTAAGCCATAGGTCTCTTTATTTCAAGTTAAAATATAATTTATGTTTCAATACTTCGTCACTCCTTTGTAAGACTTCTTCTAGAGAAGTCACACAAAGTGGTCACGTAATAATACTTAAGCAAACTCAAATCAAAAAAGTTTGACCCAAGAAACATGGAACAAAATATTCACATAAAAAGGACTTGACGAAAAAAAATCAAACGGCAACACAGGCTATTAGTCGGTACTGATACAGTACGGTTTTTCATAATCTAGTTGTTACAGTTCGAAACTTTCAACTGAGCCATCTAACAAGTGGTTATAAATAAAAATTCCCATGATTACTGGTGATGCAAGTGCAGCGGCTTTCGAAAACAGGTGTTCCGCTCTGCTGTGTTAATTGAATATATAAAATATATGTTGACTTTCCTTTGTACTTTGGATATAGCAATAGGGAATATCAGATATATTAGGGAATTCACGTGATATATTTTATATATATTTTATTAAAAAAAGAGAGGTCCTGTCCTTCCTTTATTACGCCAAATAAAATATCCATAGTTGTTAAAGGGGGATTAATGAACAAATTAATTTAGTTAAAGCGACCAGTTGTTGTATCAACTTTTACTCCTAATACTTGAACCGTTCAAGAATGAATAACATCAGCAGCCGTTACTATAATTCGAATTTGGGAACTTGTTGGAACAACTGCTGGATCCTTTTGTTTTCTCTATGCTATTTCGTTTCTGAAATTCATATTCTGCTTATCTACACCGCATTACCTTTTAAGCCACAAATGTTTTATTGGTAAAGCCCAGCGATAACATACTGAAAATTATACCACAAAATAATGTGCAAATTATTAACATACAAAATGAAAGCAAAATATAGACACGCTTCACTGATTTTATGAGTAACCGAAAGTGCTCTACTTAAAATAAAGTCCTCTGATTTCAAAGAATAACAATAAATTACGTGACCGGGAAATTTCTCAAGCAAGAACTGAATTATTTAGCCGTCTGTGGGGCTTGAGGCGCTGTATTTGCTGCAACCAGGTCATTGATGTCAATATTAGCCAATTGTGGTCACATAAAATTGATTATCATACTTCCGCAGCGCAGAATTCGCGGTGGCGGCGTTTCCTTTTCGAAAAAACATGAAAAGACGATGATAACCGCCAAATTGGAGATAGGCCTCATCGCTAAACATATTTCAGTTGAAATGGGCCAGTTCACAAACTTTCCACTCAAATAATGGCAGGCCGGTTAAAATTTGCCAGCTTTTTACTCAATAAATGTCAGAAAGTGACAGCCCAGTTTTTGATATTTTATCATTTCGCAGTCAATTTACTTCCTAACCTCGAATTTAACTACCCGGTCTTTCAAATGGCCACAGAGAAAATATTCCAGCGGAGTTAAGTCACAAGAACGAGGCGGTCAAGGGAAATTGCTTAATCGAGATATTGTTAAGTTGAAATTATGTGGGTTAAGGTTTTCCCTACTTGGGGCCAATGAAAGTAAAAATTTATTTATAAAAAGGAATTTGAATAAATTAAAAGTCTTTCTATAAACTTTTAAGCAGGAAGTTTGCTGCGGGATTCATATCGAATGGAATTGCTTTCGCATGACAATAGAAAATCAAATAAACGGGAACAGTTTTTCTTTTTTAACGTGTTACACAGTAGACCCTGTGATCTTTGGCGGTGGGCAAAGTTTTATTTAAATTTCTCTCGTATTCATAAGAACGAATCATAAATCACGTGCAACACCAATAAAAATGTGTTGCATTAATAATTTTTTTTTTTTAAATATTCTGTACAAAACATACACTCAAGCGCATGGGTGGCCCCACTTTGCATATTTTCTTAATATATTTTAATGTTTTTTCTTTTCTTTTATAGATTATCATTATTTTATTGGCTGTAATTGTATGGCAATTAATTCATTTTCAAGTCCACCTTCAACGTTGCGAGAGAAAAAAGTTACATAAAATTTAGTTCCTCTTTAAAATTAACATCCGCTTTTAGGGGCATGCAACATTGACGATGCTTATGACCTTCTAATTGTTACCATTGACTTGAATTATAAATTTTGGGGGAGAGGAGAAGATCTGTGGAAAGCAAAAGCAGCAACGTTATTAAAGGGAAAATGGGAAAACTTTAGTTGAGTGAAATTTTACTTTTTCCTATTTTTCTTGTCTTTTTTTGTTTTTTTTGTTTAACGAACGAAAATTTAATCTTTAAAGAAATATAATGCGGCATATAATTAGTGTCAGTTCCGTAGTCACATTTAGCTGCTGCAGGTAAACGCCTTCTTTTCAATTTCTATCTTTGTATATGCACAAGTGTGTGTGTGTGTGTGCCAAGTCACTAATACATGCACGTACAAGCGCACATTTTCATTCATTACCAATTCAAATGTCATTCATTTCGATACGAGTGCGTGTGTGTGTGTGTGTGTGTGTGTGTGCATGCTAGCCTGTTGTCGTTGTTAGTGGATGTGCTTCTGATGGAAGGCTTTTTCGCTGGCTCCGTGTTCATGTAACTTGTTTGAACTCACTCAAGCATGAGATGCAAAAAGGACTATTTTTCCCATTCCAAAATGTTGTCCGCTTATATATCTGGCCGCCTCTTTGTTTGTTGTGTGTGCGTGCGTGCAACCACCAATGCCGGCTTTGATCACAAAGTTCCAAATCAGCCAACACCAAATCGACAGTTGGCTAGAATATGGTCTGCTGTTTTTCTTCTTCTGCTTCTTCGTTTTGGTTTTCGTTTTGACCAAGTCTATGAGTACAGTGGGTATATAAAAAAAGGTAAATATATACACAAAACTAGATGTGTTTGTGTGTGTGTGTGCACATCTGTATCTCGGTTTATTGTTAAACATAATTATTATAATTAGAGAAAAGAGTGCAGGTTATTGCAAAGAGCCAAGAAATGTAGGGTTTGTTATGCTGCAGCAAATAACTATAAAAACAAAAACAAAGTGGTTAATAGACGTAGAGGAAATTGTACATCTTCACACAGCATATGAAAGTTATTTTGAAAGTGTAATAAAAGGAAGAAGTGCTCTTAAGTAGACTGCCCGGTGGTTAAATTTTCGACCAGTTGATGTTTACAGTGGAAATAAATTTTTATTGTTGATTTTTCCTGCCTCAATTCAGGGCTAAAGAATTTTAAGAAATATAGCCAATGATTCTTTATATTCCATTTAAAAAAAAAAAAAAAAAAAACATGCTAAAGGAGCAACAAAAAGGGCCTGTTCATTTTGTGTTAGTCAATAAATATATTACATGTAGAGTTCTATACGTATATACGTGTACATAGACTAAGAACTTACAAAAAATATTTCTTTCTTGCTTATCTACACAGAAAAACCTTTCAAAAAATATATATTTCATCAATATTTATGAATAACAAAATATTTAAAAAGGTACCACAAAAATGTGAATTATTTTTTCCCATAATTTTCTTATTATGAGAATTTAATTCGCTACTTTTTTATTAGCAACGTCACGGTGTTTACGTCTCTGACTCTCTCTCTCAGGAGATGAACCTTATACATGAGATGCCTTGTGCCAGAAATGGCACAATGGTTAAAAATATAGAATTTTTTTTGTAAATTTTTACTCCATTTAGCGGCGCAAGAAGGTCCTGTATTCTGTTCTTCAGTACACGACAGTGTCAACAGCTGCAGATAATTTTCAATGATCAGTGCTGCTATCCTTTCGTCATTTAGACAGACACAATGATGCACTATATTCGATACTATATTCTTGACTGAAAGCTGAATTGAACTGGGGCTATTAGCCAAGATCGTTACGGTTGTAAGTGATGAGAAAACATTTTGTGATTTTTTGACTTCAAAAACTTTAATTTAAAATACTTATATTTCAACGTAAAAATAAAGGCCGAATGCAACTCACAAGAACAGAGATTAATTTTTGGCGTCATTAAATTAAATTCTTTTAAGAAGTTTTATTTCAAACTCATTTGAGGAGTTGTTTTGTTTTCAAATAACAGAAAATAAAAATCTCAGTGTAGTCTGAGATTATATGAACTTCATAAATCGTCATAGGGAACAATAAAAGTACTCACAACGAATAAAACTCTTTCTTTGAGAGATATAAAAGCTCCTCTTTGGGACAATTTTTTATAGACGGTAAAATAAAACTTTTTAAAAGAGTTGATAGCATTTGTTACGCTCACTATAGATTTTGCAATAGCAGGTCAGTACGAATCTTTCAGTATGTATCAGTATAGGTTTCCAACGGCTCTACAGTGAGGAGTTTTTAGTTAAAACCAGTTTTGGGGAACTGGTACATGAGGTACCTGGATCTTAGTCCTCGTAGTTTTGTATTAACAGCACTGTAATTTCTCCCTTTCTCTCTCTCTCTCTCTCTCTCTCTCTCTGTCTTTAGCCCCTGATAATATCAATAGCTGTTCCTGCTGTTCAGTAACCAGCGCACTGCCTTGGCTGTATGAAAAAACGATCAATTTACATCAGAAAATACCGATTCCATGTCCATGGGTGTATGTGGAATTTAACCCACGGACTTTAACTTTCTAAATTTGAATATAATGGAATGAGAATCAAATGAAATGCTCCAGCGGTCATAAAAAATTTTGGAGATAAAAAAAAATTGTGATTAGTTCGTATTTCCCTTGTATTTCGGGAATTATTGGCTTACCCCGTTTTCAAGGTATCGAGTTCTCATCACATCTTCACGTTTTCAGGTCCAAGGAAGCAGCTTCCCTAACTAATTCTACCAACAATATGTCTGTGTTTATGAACCGAACAAAGCCAAACTGGTGCCGTTTTGAGAAGCATTCCTTAACTCAGATTTCTTGTAAATTTGAACCAATCCGACCCAATAGATTTCAAGATATCTCAAAAAAAAAAATTGGAAAACAAGACGGCTTCACCGATCAATTCTTCACGATAATCAGCTCTTCACATTTAAAAACTACCGCAAACTGGGCCAAAATCCACTTATCGCTTCAGGAGATATCGTGAAGGAAAACATTCTAAAAAGTGATTTCTTTTGAAAAACTTCGAAGTTATATCGCTGATCAGTTTGCTTTCTCAATTCTTTTTTTTTAGTAATCGCAAACTACATCAACCACCGTTAATTACGTGGCTTGATTTCAAAATTAAAATTATAGCGTTTCAGCTCGAAGAGATCAAAAGCCTCGAAAAATACAAAAGCCAGGTTACAATAACTTTGCGGTTAATATTAGCGGGAAGTTACAGGGATGGACTTCAGGGTCAACAATTTTGCACATTTTGATTTCTTATTATCTGGTGAAGGATGTCGTGGCATTTATTTTTATAAATGATTTCCGGCATCCCGCTGCTGCATGTAAATCTGATCACTTCTATTTTTGAACACTTTTTCCAATATATCTGAGGACAATGATGGATTAAATATTGTTTTCAACATATTTCAGGCTTAAATCGCATGAACGAAGGAACCAGTGACCAGTGCCTCGTTTCTGTACCTGAAGTGAGAACTTCTCGCATTGAAAACCTTAATAATTATGGTTGCCATTCTGTTTATTGTAGGGTTATCCGTAGAATATTATGTTGATTATTAACATTAAGAACCTAACAAAATTATAAATGCCTTAAGATATAAATTCTGACTCATCCTGTGTTTCACAAAGTGACGACAATTTTTTCGATGCGAGAAGTTCTCACTTCAGTTACAGAAAGGAGGCACAGGACTACTTCTGAAAATAAAATTGTTACCAAATCGGAGCCGCAATAAATATATTTTAAATGCGTTGAATTGCAAGTAGCGCCGTGTTGTTGATGTTTATCTGATTAATTTTGGGAAACAAAACTTTAGTCAACGTGCCTCGCCAGGAATGATAACGGCATCTCCTGGCTCATTTCCAAAGATGATGACATACCGAACAGGGAATTTCGATGGATGGTGATTCAAAATACGGCACTTTGGCGTTTTGACGTTCTCTATTCTTCGACCAGTTTCAGATGAACCCGATTATAGCAATAACGCAACGCAAACAATGAGGGATTATCTGTTATTACTCCTGTATTTTATAGGCATCCAAGCCAAGATCCTTGAGCTTAATTTTCCCGGTTAGTGGGAGGGCAGGAGCCAACAAGTTGGCAACGACTTGACATTTCGGCTTCGTTCCTAATATCTCGTGTTAAAGCCGCAACATTCGCTTTGCTACTTGCGCTTCCTTGTGTTGTTGTTGGTTTTGAATCGAGAGGATTAACTTTGCTTGTTCGGTAGGTTAATTATATAGACCGTAAAATTGGCGAATCGCTCTATCAACACACTTATAATCACTTTTTTGTTTCTAAGAAAATTCGGAAGCGTGGGCTTGGCGACCACAAATGAACGTGTGTTTTTCATCCACAGCTCCGGCATTTGTGGTCAATAACCCCAGGAATCGCCCAAGGTATTACATACCTGCAGATATCTACCCAGCCGCCTACAATTTGAAATAGAATGTCCACTGGTTCTATTCCCTTAATGCTCTTTCGTAAAGCCAATCTTTCGAGTACCGATAGAATGCACTGCATATGTAGGGGCCTTCCTCTACATGCTGGTCCTTCTCATGAAAACGAAACGAGTCATGATCAGTTTCCCCTCTTTCCTGAACAGAACTGGCCATATGGAGAGTTATAATAAATAAACAGGCCATTTTAGATATTCAGATGATGTTTCGCAGGGTGGTATTTTGGTCGTTAGCTTAAAAAAATAAAATCAATGTTGCCTTTTTATTATTTTATTGTTGTAATAGTGAGATAACCAATACTCGTAGTTGGACCGTGACCACGGACCCATGCGTGGGTCCTTTCGGTTTTACATTGTCAGCTGTTAAACCAGAGTTATCGATAGTTCTTACGGAGCTAAAAAAATCAAAGCACACACAGAAACACCGCTACTACAGTAACCCAAAGAGCTTGTGAATTGAACGAATACTTCTTTTTCAATAAAAATGTTTCCAAAAAAATATATCACAAAAAAGTTTCATCATCCCACAATCGACTGCAATAATAAGAACAATAACAACAAGGACAATACCAATTAGGAAAATGGGAATAAAAATATTGTGTTAAGACACCATAACCTTCCATGAGTTTGAATTTCTATCACTGCGTGTGATATTTGATGCTGCGTGCTGTTGCACACATGATTCCTTGACTCTTTCAAGCTCGCACAGAAGCATTTCTAAGCCCGGCAGTAACAATTAACGGTTGCGGGCTAAAAACTTTTATCATCTAGAATTCTTTGAAAGTATTTCCAAGAGCATTGATTATTGTCTAGTCCAGTTCCACCCAATAACTTTCCAACTAATTTTGGTTTAAGAACGCAACAAGCCAACGAAGCAGGACAAAGTTTTTAAAAAGATGTCCGCAACTAGAAAAACTTTAAAAGAAAGTTGTTACTACGAAAACTGCTGGGTAAACGCAAAAGTAAACATGTATGTGTGTGTGTGTGTGTGTTCTTTGATTTCAGTGCTGAATAATCTTAATTAAATTACAATAGCAACAAATTGAGGCTACAGCAACAACAACAACAACAATAGCAAAAGCAATTTCAACTTTTGCCTTCTCGAAAAGTTCAACTACTCGCCAAAATAATCGGCAGCCAACATGAATGAACAATTGAGTGAAACGAGAACGGACTGAATGAAATACCGACTGTGCAAATGAAATGCGCGTACAAAAGATTAAAGAGATGATGATAATAAAGAAGAGCGCTGCAAAGAAAATCGTCGAATGTCGTTGAAGTCATTGAAACGTGTAATCTGTAGCACGTGCAGACATCAAAATAATAAAAGCACACACACACACAGGCACACACACACAGGCACACATACACAAGTTGTTGAAAATGATGATGTCGATAATAAATGGGGTTAAGAAAATTGGCCAACAATTGTTGCAAATGAGAAGAAATCTGTTAGCTGTTAAACAGTTGAGGGGTCAAAAGTAGTTGTCGTGTTGGGCAGAACGAGGCGCAGATTCGTAAAATGTTTTTCCATAATTTTTTTGTTATGACAAATGCGCAGTGGAACTTAATTCGGTATTTTTCTGTTACGAAGATCATAATTACGAGATATAAAAGAGAACGTTAACTAACTTCGCAATCTAAATAAACAACAGCGATGAATTCTACTCTATTAGAAACCACAAGCAGATGATATGCCGGCTTTAGGAATTATACAAAAATTGTATAAATAAATAAAATTTATAATCAGTTATTGGTCAATTAAAACGTAATTGTTATAATATTGAGTAATACTAAAAATGCAACTCTGTAAAAAGTGTATTCAGTAAGCAAAGATTGTTGAGATTTGTCTACTGAAATTTCAATAATAGCAAGAAAACAGATTAAGAAAAAGTAAAAGTGATATATTCGGCTTTTCCGAATCTTATATACCCTTCACTAACGTACGTCTGGCGTTACATATATTTGTAAGTACCAGTTTTGTTTCTCCCGAGTTATAAAATAGTTTTAGTTAGCAAAAAAAAAAAAAAAAACAACGTCAGTTACCTTTTTGGTTACTTTTATGAATAAAAAAAAGTCAACTTCCCATCCCTGGACGCGATATTTTATTTTTTTTAATTCTTTGTTTACCAATGCAAATCTCCATGATATATAAAGCGGGTTTATTCAAGAAAAACTTAATATATTTAAACGTTTTAGTTATAACATGTACTACAAAATATGAAATGTGTTAAAAAAAAAAACTTAGTTTCTCATCCCTGGAAAAATGTTTTTATTTTTTTTAGCTTTTAATAGACAATTGAGGCTTCCCAAACCATGAAATAAATTCAATTTACAAAAACAAACAAAAAAATAGTTGGTTTTTGGTATTAATTTTGCGGCGAGAAATAGGTGTAAGCTTCCCAGCTCTGGAACTGCAATTCGAATTTTTCTGATACCGCTCTATTTAAGTTCATTTCCAAGAACGAAATATCTCCTGGGGGCTTGGGAAAACCGATTTCACGTACAGACAGACAGACGGACATCGCTCAATCGTCATTGCTATTCATAAGAATACAGAATAAAGATACTTTATGGGGTCCCATATTAATATCGGTGAAATTACACACGGAATGACAAACCTTTTCACTTGATTGTGAAGGGTATACGGGATGCCATAAAGATGTACTTTTTTCTTATTCTAGATTCTTATGAATAGCGATGACGATTGAACGATGTCCGACTGTCTGTAAGTGAAATCGGTTTTCCCAAGCCCCCAGAAGAGACTTCGGTCTTGGAGTGATGAGCTTAAATAGAGAGGTAGAGAATCCGAAATACGGTTTCAGACCTGGGAAATTTACACCTATTTCTCGACAAACAACCAATTTTTTTTTTTTTTTGTCTGTAAATTAAACATATTTCATGCTTTGGGAAGCCTCAATTGTCTATTAAAAACTGAATATATAAAAAATTTTCCAGGGATGGGAAATTAAACCATTTTTTTCATTACATTCAGGATTTTGTAGTACATGTAATAACTAAAATGTTTAAAAATTTCAAGGGTTTCTTTAATAAAACCGCTTTATACATAATAAAGATTTGGAGACTAAAATTTCGTTTGCAGGGGTGGGAAATTGATTTTTTTATTCATAAAAGTAACCAAAAAGGCAACTGACTTTATTTTTTCTCTGGCTAAAAATATTTGATAACTTAAAAAGAACAACATTGGCACGTAAAAATATATGTAACGCCAAACGTAAGTTGGTGAAGGGTGTATAAGATTCGGCGCAGCCAACTATAGCACTTTTACTGATTATTTAGTTACTTTATTTATTTATTTATTTATTATATCTAGCTCTGGATTTCTATATTTAGCTTTGCTGATTTTTAGTACCTATAAATTTAATTTAAAAATATGGAATATATTTAATTTATAAAGAAAACGAAATCATGTGTTTTATTTTTTTGCTTGTATGTAAAATCATGTTTCACATGTCCAACCCTGGAACCTAATTTTCGAATTTGTTTAATATTTAATAATTAATGGAATTTTTCCTGAGGTATAAAATAGCTTCGATTAACAAAATAAGCATTAACTTTAGCCATTTACTTTATATACCAGATAATAGTTTGGGTTTTCCAGCTCTGGAACCGCATTCTACTATTTAAGACGATTTCCAATAGATGAGTTCAAATATGACTACCTCGCCAGGGGTTTTAGCAAATGCACTACACTTAAAGACGGACTAAGCGGTGTTTGGCCATAAGCACCCAAAACATATCGTCACAGAAAATGCAAAAGGCCCTATCTAACATTTTAAAAGCTTAAGAGATCAAGTATCAAAATTTTTTCGATATAGAATATATTGGTAGTTATTAGTGATAATTTCAGGCCATTCACAAATATTTTGCAGCGCATGTTTTACAGATTTCCACGTAATATAAAATATTTTATGTTACGTTACACTAAGGTAGTGCCCCCTCCCTCTTGACAGTTATGTAATATGAACAGCGTCTTATTGCAAAATATTTTAATGAAAGAAATAAGAACCCACTAGACAACAACAATTTTGATTTAACTGTCAATTTATTTGTTTATATAAAAAAGTTTTATGCTGCACTTGCTAAACTTTTAAAATGTCAGTTAGGGCTTTTTACATTTGCGGTCTCATATTAATTAGGAAATTACATACGGAATGAAAACTTTCATGTTTTAGTGCAGGGCAGAGCAAATAGAGAGTAAAGCTGAAGATATGGTGCAGTGATATACAAGGTAATCTCGAAGCTCAACCTGCTTTCTTTTTATTTGGATTCAAGACATCAAATGTTATTTACGTTACATAAACTATTAGAGAACAACATCTACGATTTCTTACAAATAAAAACGTTAAATTAAAATGATGACAAATATTTGTGGCAGTATAATAAATGTGACAGCAAGTATTATTCTCTTTCTCTCTCTCTCTCTCTCTCTCTCTTTATCTGGCAGTCTGTTATAAATTTTTATTGAGTATCTGCTTCCACTGGTTGATAGTATAATAAATGTGACAAAAACTCTTTCTCTCTCTCCCTCTCTTTTCCTATCTCCCTCTCTCTCATCCTCTCTTCCTCTCTCCCTCTCTCTCTGTCTCTGTTACAAATAATTTGACAGGCAAATAATAAAACTGTTCATCGCACACTTATTGCTGGTCTCTCAATTGACTTAAAATACAGCCAAAATTTTCACCAACACTGTAGTTGCTGCTTTAGCACACATTCATTTGGCTAATCAACAAACAACCTCGTATATTTCTCAGTGCCCTTTTGAATAGAACTGCAAAACAAAAAGAAAATAAAAAAAAAATAATCTAGAAAATAAGAATAAACGATAAAATTTGCTTTTCAATTGGCATCGACGTCAAAAGAAACCGCAATAATTATAATTTAAATAAAATACTATTTGATTAGCAAATAAAAAGCAGAACAGAATAGAAGAAAATAATCCCAGCAAGAGGTTCGGAGTCTTTTAAAATTTCTTGTCAACATGACCCCTTCCAAAACAACGTTAAATGTGCGTGAGTTGTTTACACTGTGGCAAGTAAAATGTTTGCACGAACTGTGAAGGCAAAAAAAAAATCGACAAAAAAAAATCGACAAAAAAACAGCGACCCCGACCTGGGATCTTGAACAAGAAACCACAAACAAAATACAATAAATAAAGACCGCAAATTCAGGAAAACAGGAAAAAATAATTTAAAAAAAGTAAAAAGACCAACGAACCATTTATTCCTCATGCACTTGGCCTGGCCGTTCGCTGGCAGCGTTGCACAAATTCCTCAAATGCCAATAATTGTGGTCACACAAAGAAACTTAAATATGTAAAGCCCAGTTGTACTTTTTGTTGTTGTTTGCACTCGTGTGTACCTTCTAAAAGAAACCCCAAACCAGGTCTCTTCCTCATGTGACTGCCTGCCTCAATGACTGTTATTTTGGCTGGATAAAAGCCAACCTGCAGACTATCGCTTAAACGGTTGCCTACTATTTGACTGATACATTTTATTCTCCGGTTGCGGCAGAAGAAAAGAACAAAATAGTTACTTCGTTAGTTGAACAAACGCTTTGCAAGTTGCCCCATTCGCCAACAGAACAGAACCGAACAGAACTGAACAGAATGTCTTTGAAGTGCGGCCGCCATTTAACACATTCGTCAAACGGTTAAAATGTCACATACAACTGAAAATATGCACAAACAAACAACGGAACGGAAAAAGAACTAACGAATACTTTTTACATGCTCGTACTACGCGAACGATCCACACCAGTCAGTGTCTTGCATGCATGCATGTATATGCGTGTGCATGGTGCAGCATGATGACTGCTTAGAGAGATGAATGAAAAAAATTTGTTTGCAAGGAGTTTCGAGAAAAATAAGCTGGAAGAGCGAGCGGTTGAATGCTGACGAAATGTTGTTGACCGTTTAACAGATCCAAACTTGCACATGAATGAAACAGATGTTGAGCTGTGACAGGAATTGAAGACGGTCTTGCTGCAACTGCCAATCAAAAACTATACGAATATTTTCTTAAACGATTGTTAAGTTCAACATTCTAAATAATTTTTAATTCAAAAGCTAAATTAATTAGATGATAACCACGATCGTTTTAATACAAAAAAATTATGCAAAACAAAAAATAATAGACGGCAAAAATTATCATGAAATTTTAAATACAATTAATTATTTAATAATTTTGAGAGATGGAATGATTTACTTGGACTTTTACACTTCTTCTTCTTCTTCTGATAAGCAAAAAAGAATTGCAGCAGTCAAGCGGCTGGATGCACACTTGCGATCCTTTTATTGTATTTTCCATGACTCGCCTTCATTGCTGACATTATCCTCAGTTTCTTAGCATAAGAATATGAACTTAAAAACTCCCGAGGAAAGAAATTTGGGATGGTTGGTTGTTAAGTAAAATCCCCATGAGGAAGATTACGCCGCCAGGCAATGCTGCCTTCACAATATCCGCTGCACTGACTTTTCTTTCTAATTGGGGGTGCATCTGCTCCCAGGATGCGTATAATAAATTTTTCCCTTTCCAATTTTTTTAACTTCCTCCTGGGAAAATTTAAAATTAAAAAAAATCAGGAAGTTATTGTTTTTCCCCGTTTTGCCAAAATCCAGTTCTCAAAGTTTTGAGTTCCTAAAAAGCGTTCCTGACTAATTTTGAGAGGGCGTCACTTGTCTTCATGTATGGTTATGTGGTTGTATGTGTGTGTGTGTGTGTGTGCGTGTTTATATTTACAATTATTAATCGTAAAAGAGTTCACACCAACATGGCAACCCTAATTGAGAGCTTTTGAAACAGATAAATTTATAATTTCAGAACAAATAACTTTGTTGCAGCTGGAAGCGAGCAACTAAGAATAAATTGTTAATAACATGATTTGTTGGTTTCATCAAACATCCTCCTCTCGTTCAGTCAGTCGCTCACATGCATGCCGCAGCAGCTCGTGATGAATGGCGGATGGGAAGAGCATTTTTACTGCAAAGGAAAATAAGGAAATTCTCACAATTCCCCAACGTGTATATTCGCAATGTAACTATTTGAAGCAGCCATCAAAGGCAAACGGAAAAACTGCAGCGCATAATAGTTGTCGGTAAAGCTTTTGTAGAAAAAAAAAAAAAGAGTTCTTCGCTGTGTTCAGTTCAAATGACACGTTGTTTTTTGATTGGATTTCAGTGCAACGAGATGGACGGATGGCTGGATGGATGGATGGATGGTTGGATGGGCACGAAACAGATGAATGTCAAGTCGACATCAGCGAGTTTCAAGACTCCAGTGCCATGCAGCAACTTGAATGAATGATGATCAAATAACTTTGGACAGTTGTCGTGTTCATGATCAACCCAAAAATAACGAAAAATAATTCTGTTCATTTTCTTTTATTTCAGTTTTTTTTTTATTTTGTTTTGTTTTGTTTATTTGCTACTTCTTGCTCTTTTCGTTTTGTATTCTTTCGTCGCATTCTTTTAAGCTTTTGCACTTAAAGGCATATGATGCCATGCACAGCCTTGAATTTATGTTTGCGCTCATTAAAATTTACTCTCCCATGCAACTCGTAAATCCAATTTGATCTTTCCTCAATGTCAACCTCGTCATGTTGATGCTTTTAGCATACGAACGTTTGATTCGTATGATGATCATGGCGATGATGTTGGTTGCGCGGAAACTATTTGAAATCCAGTTGCCAAGACCGATATTTACTTGGGAGGAAGTGCTTTAAGAATTTGGCTTTAATTAAGGGTGTCCCAATAAAAAAACTTATTCACAAAACTGAGTTAAGAGGACCTTAAAATTTGGGAACTGTTAAGATAAGAGGAACTATGAAGAATTCTATTTTTAAAGGCTCGCAATGCAGAGAAAGAAGACTGAAATTCTTCTTATTACCTTAACCCTAAAATACTCCCAAAGGTGTTGCTTTCAAGCTGAATGCAGCTTAGAAGCCTTCAGTGTTATAGTTGACACAGGCGAAGAATTATCGTTTAAATGTATCTTTTTAAGTAAATTTTTTCAAGGGCTTTACAAATTTTCCAAGCCTTAATAATCGTAGATCCATTTTCCATGAATAGTCCGCTTTAGAAAAAGCCCTGCGATTTGTAATGCTGGATTTTAATTTACCAACAACTTGAACAGCGTTTGGTGAATGTCGTTGCTTCTTCCGTTCTTATGAGGGGAACCAGAAGCTCTCGATATTCTTGGCATGAAAATTTGTTTCAATAGCCGATGGACTGGTAATATTTTTCATGTCTCAGAAGAAATATTCACTCAAGTGCCTTGATTTTTTAAGACGTTATAAGAAGTATTTCACTCCATCTGATCTCTTAACAAGACTGGAATACTACTACCAGGTATGTACCGGAGCATTTAAACTGGTCCCATCGAGTAGGAACTGTAAGGCCATCCGCGGCAGCGGATAATATAGCATCTCTAACCGAAACAATTACTTCACAGCAAAAAAGTTTATTTTGCCAAAATCTATAATATTTCGAGCGACGCACTTTTCAATCAGGTCGCATTTATTTGTGAGGTGGCAGTAAACAGAGAATTTGTAGTGCAGCAAATTTATAGAGATCTTTACTGTCACATTTAACTTGGGAAAATCCAAAAGGAATATTCAGAAGCACTACTCGCTCTCTCTCTCTCTCTCTTTCTCAATTAAATTTCCCAGTGCTGGCACAATGCTTTGCACAGGCAGGGGCCATCTCCTAAATGCTGCTCCAAGTTGAAGCATTAACAAACAAAATCCTCTCCGATAAGATCCACAAAAGAGAAACAACTTTAAATGTCTTCTAACTATTGGCTTCACCAAAAATATTAAATCGTTTATGTAGGCCTGTCATTCCTTAAATAATTTGCACAATATTAATATGAGACAGCATAAATATTGAAATTGAATAACTATATGTGACTCTTCTAAAAACCAGAAAATTTGCCAGGGGCAAATTAAGGGACTCTATCGATCGCAAATTTAATACAATTTAAAGACAATTTTCGATGGATATCGAACGGGGTAATTTGAGATTTCGTTATCGGGGTTGATGTATTGAAAATAGTTCTACATTGAAATGGGCCATCTTTCTGCTCATTCCCAATCGCTAAAACAGGTGATTACGTGACCAGAAAAAAGTTCAACCATCTTGTTGAAACCACACTACCACGATTCATTTGCTCTCGAACACAATGAATGCGACCAAGAAAAAACACTCGCTTGAAGCAAAATCGGCTTAATCGGTGACATACGCAGTTGTTGCCATCAAATTTAATTATTAATAAAATGTTAAATACTTTTCGAAGGAATAACAGCAATTTTAATCTCCCACATAAATAAATCCCATTAAAATTTCAACTCCAACTTTCTAAGAGTTCCCTACTAAATGGAAACCCTAACTACATTTTCCCATTAAGAAACCAGCCGTCAGTTAACCGGTCATTTAGTCAGTTGTTGTCTACAACTCGTAACTAACCAATTTGAAAGATTCAAAGTTAGTGGATGGCGCATTTTACGCTCCATCGGCTGCAGAATTATTTGCATGTGCCTGAACGAAAATGGCATTTGTTTTTCAATTCCATTTCACAACTCTTAACGCTGTCGTCCCAAAAATGTCACATATTTGATGTGGTTGGCAACGATGGCGAATGTGCCTTCAAAGAGTGCAGAAAACTTTTTTTTCAAAGAAACTGTTGTGAGAAACTATTTTTATTTATTTAATTTAACATTTAAATTACACGCACTGTCAACTAAAATTTTGATTAAAATTTAAAAAAATCTGGTTGCAAATTATTTTAGACAATTTTCTTAAATAGAAGAGGAAGAAGGAAATGTAATAGGGGTTATAATTAAAAGGAAAAATAATACGAAAACATATGCCATGAGATATTTTTGCGCAGGTTGCGATCATTCATTAAATTGTACATAAAAGAATTATGACTGACTGACTGACTGACTGACCGATTGCCGGACTGACGACTTCATCAGCGCCCAGCGCCAGCCACTAAAGCCAATAAGTTTAGATTTCTTATACTAGTTTCCCTCCCGATACATAATCGCTAAGAAAGGGCTTTGAGATATTTCAATTCAGAAAGGGTAAAAGGGGTAAAAAGGGCTAATTTTGGTACCTTTAGGTCTCGGTAACAACAACAGTTGGATTTAAAGATCCAACAGCATTCAAGTTGTACTAAAAAAAATATTAAATGATTATTTGGTACTTATTTTGATATATGAATTTCTAAGGGGATAATTAGTACAAAACTTTCGTTTGGTACTTCTTTAGTACTCCATACATCTGCTAAAGTACGCTACAAAACAGAAAACCTTTTAGCTTCTTTTATTCCTCTGAAAAAAGTCTCGAGCATGTTTTGGTACTTTTTGTAAATTTTAAATTTTTAAAGGGTAAATCGCATCCTTTATCGGAACCTTTTTTTATGATAATAAAGTGCAGGTGTACGTATATTTAAAAAAAAAACTTTGACTCTTCTCTGGTACGAGGGATTGTTTTTTAATTCTATTACGAAGGGGATAAAATCGGTACTTTTGTTTTCTGAAACTGCGATAGAAAAACTCAAAATTTAAATACCATGCACATAATGCATACTTGGTACTTTTTTTGTATTTATACTTTTAGGTGCTAAAAAGGTACAGGAAATAAATTTGGTACCTTTTTGCACTCCCTACATCTTCTAAATAATACGCAGCGAAAAACCTTTTTGTGTCTTTTGTTCTTTTGAAAAAATATCTCGCATGTGTTTTGGCACTTTTTGAAAATTCGGAGATGTAAGGGGCGAACTCACACCCTTTACTCTTTGTACTCTTTGTGATAATAACAAAATGCATGTTTACCAAATTTCAACTCTCGCTCAATATCGCTAAAAGGGAATTTTCAGAAATTCGTCCGAAAAGGGGTTTACCCTTTACAGTTTTAAGGGCTAAAACCGCATCCTTTATCGGCACCTTTTTTATAATAATAAAGTGCAGGTGTACTTACGTTAAAAAAAATACTTTGACTCTCTACCGATACGAGGGATTTTTTTTTAAATAATATTACGAAGGGGATAAAGTCGGTACTTTTTATTTCTGAAACTGCCATAGAAAGACTCTTAAATTGAACACCATACAAATAATGCTTCCAAATAGTTCAACACATATTTGGTACTTTTTTTATATTTACACTTTTAGATAATAAAAACGTGTTAAATATAAATTGTACTAAAAAGCGGAACGTTTTCTAGTGCCTTTTGTTCTTCCGAAAATAGTTTCAAACAAATTTTGGTACATTTTTCAACACTCGCATTTATAAGGGAATAAAATCGCATTCCTTTTTGGTACTTTTTTGTTAAACTGTGTATTTTCATGAAAAAATAAAATTTTTTTGAAAAAGGTTTTTTTTAGAAGAGACAAAAATATCAGAAGAGTTTGTTGGAGAAGGTACTTTTTGAGAATTTGCATTCACAGGAAATAAAATTATATCTCACTTTGGTACTTTTTCTGTAAAATTATGGCTTATCATTTGAAATTGGAACTTTTTTATATGCACTTTTTGAAAGATACTTATTTCAAAAGAGCTTTTTGGAGCTGGTACTTTTTGGACAAGGATATTATAGTTCACAAGTTACCCAAAGGATCCTACTTTTCACAGTGGATTAGGCAACATGCGCTAACGAAGAATCGGCTAATATGATAATCGAATAATAATTAAAGAACTCCATCTTGTGACTTGAATGATTATTAGCTTCACCTGCATTTCAAAATATTACAAGAATATTAAACTACAAATTGATTCCAACCAATTTGTATCTCTCTCAGAAAAGAACATGTCACATGTTAATTTTAACGGATAATATAGTGAGAAAAGCCAAGTTCATAAGATTGGAATAGAAAGAAGTTCAAATCAGAGTTCGAGAAGAATGTATTCGCCTACAGAAATGCATGATATAGACTTTCTGCGAGTTCTATAGTTTTCCTTTGTAGAAAAGAATGCAACATTTTTTGCATTTTTTTGAGGGAAAACTAAATAAACCGATTATTTTTTGATATTTTATTTATGCGTTATTTCTTGATTTTTCTTTATTTCTAAGAAAATAAAAGTTATTTTTGGCTTTTTATTTATTCCCTCGAATATAAACGTTATTTCTTGATTATTATTTTTTGACCAGAAAATGCAAATTATTTCTTAATTTTTATTTATGTCTCTGAAAATAAAAGTTATTTTATGATAATTTTCTTTATCGATCACAAAATAAAAGTTATTTTTAATTATTATTTTTCGAACAATTAGCCTATAAAATTAAATTCAATTTAAAAATAAATGTTGTTGTTATTGCAAACATGCTACAACAATGTGTGCTCTCTGCATTCGTAGCTTCAATTTACTCAATATCAAACACGATCAACTGTTACTAACGACAGACACATCGATCTATTTGTGTTTCTCAATGAAATATTTGCACAATTCGATTCCGAAATCTTAATCTCATTTAACAATAATTCCCATCGATTCAATGCGTACAAGTATTCGATCGTAATAACTCGTTTCCTTCGCTCATGAAAAGGAGTCCAATCAACAACCAACCGCCAAGTCAGTGTGTGCAAAAATGCAGATTCCTTTTCGGTAACTGGATTTTTATATTCATTTCTTGTATAAATGCCAGAGCCATCTGTGGGCAAGTAGCGGCGTTAAACAAGACACCACAGTCATGGTAATGCCGTGTGCTTAGAAGTGTGGGTGTGAACGATGAGCGAATAGACTGCACATTTACAAAAACTTCTGGAATTCCCAAGTTTGCTAGAAAATCCTGTCATTATTTTTATTGTTTCTCACGGAAAAGTGCGTTCTACTCATGCGGGTGAGTGATTTTATGTAAATCATTTGCGATATTGTCCCAATTGGTTTATTAAACAGTCTTTTGTGACAGGCGTATGCGAGGCATGTTCAAAGTATAAGGTGAAAATGCAAATCACGATCTACGTATCTAAGGGAAAATAAACAACTGCCTCAAGATGTCAGGCTTTTTAAACAACATTTAGCGCTCTGATTAAAAAATATATGGAAATCGATTGACTCTAAAGGCCATCCCTAAAACTTCCCGGTCATTTTAACCACAAAAGTATCGTAACCTGGTTTCTGTGCCCTTTTATGCTCTTGAGCTTTTCAAGCTAAAACACTTTAATTTCAATTTTTAACTCTACTTCGTTGTAAACGGTGACTGATGGAGTTTTCGATTAACATAAAAGAACCGAGAAGATGAATTGATCAGCAGCCAAATTACCGCAGTCGATATAGATCGAAATTTCATTACAATTCAAATACAAATTTCGATCGATATCGAGTGCCATAATTTGCTGCCTGATTTGAGTTTTTTGGTTCACGGTATCGCAAACGGATGAACCGATTTTGAGCCGGTTTACGATGATCGAAGAGATTTTTACATGTCAAGAGCTGATTAATTTATATAATCGAGCAGTCGAGCCATTTAGAAATTATTCAAAAACTCCATTTTGAAAAATAATTTTTTTCTATGTTTTCTTATGTTTTGAAATACACCGATTCGATTCGGTTCAAATTCTTACGACACACAGTGAACGGTCCCATAGTAAAAGTGGGAAAAAATCGAAGGAAATTTCTGGCACACATCTCTCTTGGCCTACTATTTTCGAAAAAGAATAAAAACTTTTAGAAATCCTTTTCTTTTCCGGTGCGCGGACAATTATATACCAAAAATTCCCCCATTTCAGTAATTATTATTTTTTTTTTTTAATTTTAATCTATCATTTCACGTACAAAATTATAAAGCGTGATAGAATATAAGAAATCTCTAATTATTTAGGGTTGCCGTAATGCTTTTTTAAATGTAAAATATTTTAAATTTCCCAGTGGGACGTTTATTAAGATCAGCCAAAAAGTAAATATTCCTTCTTTGATTAAATCTATTTATAAAATTTCAAAACTTTGCAGATTTTAAATTTTTTCAATAAATAAAAGTTATTTTATAGAATTAAAAATTTTCACTGACCTTTTCTTGTTGTAATAATCTTGTTGTTTCTTTTTAATTCATTCTATTCAGGCTTCTGAGATTATTTAGTTAAATGCAAATAAGAAACAATTTTATTTTGTTCGTTTATGCGACGTTTCGTTGGAATATTTGAACATCTTCAGGGATTTTAATATCATTATCATTCTTGGTTGAATCTCATTTATGGTTCATGTTACCAGACTTCAGCAAAATTATAATCCCTGAGAATGTTGGAAGGACCCAACGAAACGTTGGATAAATAAGTGAAATAAAAATGTCTTCCATTTGCATTTTTAAGGATGACTTGAATACAATAAATTTCTTGACCCTTTAAAATGGCACGAGAGTAATTTTTTTTTTATTAAGGGTATATATTTTTTTTGTCATTCCCATTAAGTATATATATTCTGGATGGCAAATAATAGCGATAACGGTTGAGCGATGTCCGTCTGTTCGTCTGTCTGTACGTGAAGTCACTTTTCCCCAGCCCCCAGAAAAACTAGGGACTTCGTTCTTGGACTGATGGATTCGAAATGAACTTGAATAGAGTGCCTCCAGAGCTGGGAAGTGAACACCTATTTTTCGACGCAAAGTTAGTACCAAAACCCAAATATTTGTTTGTTTGTAAATTGAACCTCTTTTATGCTTTGGGAAGCCTCAATTGTCTATTAAAAACTAAAAATATTAAAAAATTTTTCCAGAAATAATAATTTAAAGTTTTTTTTTGCACATTCAGGATTTTGTAGTACATGTAACAACCAAAATGTTTAAACATTTTAAGTTTTTCTTAAATAAAACCACTTTCTACATCGTGAAGATTTGCATTAGCAAAAAAAAAAAAAATAACTAAAATATTTAAAATTCGTTTTCAGGGGTGGGAAATTGTGTTTTTTTTTTTCATTCATAAAAGTAACCAAAAAGGCAACTGAACTTGTTCTTTTTTTTTGCTAACTAAAACTATTTTATAACTTAAAGGAACAAAATTGGCACAACGCCAGACAAACGTTGGCGAAGGGTATATGAGATTCGGCACCGGCGGAATATAACACTTTTACTTGTTTTAGTACGAGATTTTGAATATGACGTAACTTTAATATATATATATTTTTTTTAAATACAACAAAAGCGAACCCCTGACCAAAGTTCGTTCAAATCGAAAGGGATCGTATCTAACTCTTTGTGGTTTTGACATAGAGTTGCCAGTATGTTTGCAACCGATTGATTCTACTTTGACCCACTTCTATCAAGAAATGGTTATAATACAATTTTGTAAATATTATTTAACGGAAACCGAAAAAATATTCAAAAAATTTTTTAAAATTTGTCTTTTTTTGTACACAATTCGTTCACCGGAAGCAACGTGCGTTGCTTTGTAATCAAAATTTTTAAAATTTCTATGAAAACTAAAACTGGGTTCAGTAAAAGAGAACAAATTTTTGTTTTCATACAAATTTCACCAACGCAAAGTGATATAGAAAATTACGTTTTTGCAGTGGTAGATTTTTGAAGAAAATTAAGTAGTTGGGGGATTTGCAACATATTTTCTGGGAATTCAACTCTGCTATTGATCCTGATAAGCGGTGTGTAATTCCAGATATCATGTTTTACTATTATTAGCGCCATCTTTATTATTTGTGTGGTTGTGGTCGACTCTTTTAGGCTGCACTTCGACACACGGACAGATTTAATTTAATTTCATTTTATATTCATGAAGAACCAGTCACAGACGTGTCAGAGTTCTAAGTCAGATTCCTAACCTAAAACTGTGCCTGGCAGTGATCTTAGCACCAGGAAAATACAGTGCGTCTACCAACGATCCAGAGGTTAATTTGTCATGACCTCCCTCTTGGCTAAGAGTGGAGCCTACCTAAAACTTTTGCCGTTCTTTTAGTTACTTCCTCTTCCCCCAATTTGGGTCTAAGCCACAACCAGAATGAAGCTCCCGGGAGATCCACGCCACTGCCAGATTAAAACCGAAGTTCCGGGCTTCGTAGTGCCTGAGCTAAGTCTCCGGTCACACCTCGTAGCCAAGACTACTTCTAGTTGAAACCCAAATTGTACGCGACTGATGGCCAACAACACAAAACAATACAAACAACAAACATTAGCCCCCTCGTTGGTGCCCCAATGGACACGCATGCCTCAGCATGAACAAAAAATACGAACAACAACAAGACACAGATCCACCCTCATGAGTAACAGCACAATATATAACACAAACAGGAAGCAGCAGAGGAAGCATCAAGAAACATCAAGAATCTGCAATCATCAAGAGACAAAACTCCAGGAAGAACTTCGACAGCAGCTGCATTCTAACACACGGGAAACAGCAGCCGTAACAGCGAGCGAATGGGCTGATAAGAGCGGTAGGAAGGTGAACAGGAAGAGCCACTGAAAATGCAATTATTCGACAAGTTTGTCTCAATAACCCGAATTCAATGATTTCCTCACATTTACTCTGCTTGAGATCACGAGAGAGGGATAGAGAGAGAGGGAGAGAAGGAGAGAGAGAACATAAGTCGAAAAATCAAACTAAAAGTTGCAAAGCAGTTCTCAATATAAAAATAAATTTAGGAAAATAATATTATTGTGCAAAAAAACCTGGGCTGCTTGTTAAAGCATTAATTTCCTTAATCCAGTCCGAATTCTCGAGTCGATTCGAGAACCGTAATAAGCCACGTCACCTTGTGAGACGTGGCCGTTTGGTAACTTTTTATGAAGAAACTTTCCTTTCAACGGAATCGTTGGAAAGTAGTTCATTGATATTCCGTTCATATTCATTTACATGTGCATTTACACACACACAAACACACATTTATTCTATGCCAAATGCTGTCAGGCATGGCAGGTTTATATTTATGGCGCACTGTTGGTGTGTTTGGAGGATAGTGACCTTCTGAGAAGCAGAAATTATTAAAAACCGTATTCATTTTGTAGGAAAACACAAACAAATTGCAACAGTCAACACTGACGCACAAGAAATGTATTTTCAGTTTCGGCGATGACGCACTTCAAGAGTTATTTTTGATGAAAATAAATTTTTCTATTTATACACTGAAATTTATTCGAGTTGCCCATAAAAGAAACGCCGTCTGTATGTAATAGATGAACTTGTATTTTGTTTTGATTATGCCGCTTGCACACAATAGACGAAGAGTTTTCCATCCCTGGCTGCGACCACAAATACGTCAGCGCTGACTAACCAACGTAATGCCTTCAATACATGTTTAATAATAATCTGTCACGCTTCCCTTATAACACGCATATTCAAATGACAACAACTCCTGTTATGCGACAGATACAATCGAACGTCAATAATTGCCGGGTCGTAAATTTTTAATAGTCTTACGACGACCTTAAGGCAAAATCAAATGCAAGCGAAAACCCTACGTCCAATTGAATTATTCAAAAGTTCCCTACCGCTTTTATAACCCACTGCAAGTGCGAGTCAGTGCATGGCTACAGGGTGTTCTTTTTAAATGTGGACTATTTTAAATTGATATAAAATTAGCCTTAATTTAATGTCAACATATGATTTCGGCTAAATTACGCTGCACACTGGGGCGAAAAGTGCTCATTCCACGGGTTTTGTAAATATAATATGGAAAAAGTTTGAGCCCAAAGGCCATCCCTGTAACTTTCTGCTAATTTTAACTGCACAATTATCTTAACCTGGATTTTGTTCTATTCTATCATCTTGAGCTCTTCGATTTAAAACACTATTTTTGTTTTAATTTCCAAATCAACCGGTTCCCTCGTTATAAACGGTGATTGATGTAGTTTTCGACTACTATAAAAGAATCGAGAACGCTAATATATAATTTCGGAATTTTGGAAAACATCACTTTTTTCAAATACTTCCGTTGGCAATATCTCACCAAAAGTATAACCGATTTCAAACCGGTTTACGGCGCTGATTAGTTAGTGAAATCAATCGATGAAGTCGTTTAAAAGCTGTTTCAAAAAGAAACACTTTGAAAAGCTTTTTTTTGCGATATCTTGAAATCTACCGGTTCGAATCAGTTCAAATTCACAGGAACTCTAAGTTCAGGATCACTACCAGTTTCACTTAATTCGGGTCAGTCGCTAAAAAGTTGTAATTGGGTCACATACTTGCACACACACACACACACACAAATACAAATACATACACATATAGTGGCGGGAGCTCAGAATCAAGCAAGTTTCCTAGGATCTCAAGGCGTGGAGATCTATTGAAAACAGGATTTTTTGTTAAAACTTTTCGGTATTTGAAAATTTTAAATTTTCCCAGCGGGATGTCAAAAGTTGCACTGCCATCAAAACTAAATGTAATCGCTTAAAGCGCAGACAACTCAACATCACTAGGCAAAAAGTTGGTAGCAAACAGGTAACGGTGGCCTAATAGTGCTATGCTGATATTAATTATTGAAATTAAAACTAAAAAACGGCAACACAGGAACTTGATAAGACTCAAGGCGCATTAATAAAGGTGACCTTATCGCAATTTGCCTTATTTCAAAAACCAATCCTTCAAAAACAATTGTCAAAAAAATTATAAATGTGATGTGCTTAACATTAATTTAATTTAACATTAATATTTAACATTATAATTCTTTAAAAACTAAAAAATTGTTTATGTTTATTTGAAAATCATATAGTACACTGGCATATATTACACAACCAAACTTTAAATTGTTCAACATAAAATTTTAGATTGCTCGCAGAAATATTTATGAATGAAAAGTCAGTAAATTTTGAAGGATTGGTTTCTTGCGGCTCAAGGCGAATCAAACATCTGAGAATCATCTGCGCTAATAAGGTCACCTGTATTAATTCGCCTTGATAAGAGTGTGGTTCGATACACTTCTCGTACACTTCTTCATAATAAAAATGGTACAAATAAAATAATTTTTCATATTCAATTGGGTCACCTGAGAAGTTGCAATATATAAAATTACACATGGGACAAATATTGAGAGTGTAGCGGTTTTCGAAAACAACTGTTCTGCTCTGCTGTGTGAATTGAATATATAAAACTGCTATTGACTTCCCCGTCCTTTAGAATATTTATCATGTCTTTTCGTATTAAAAGCATTTTTTGAACAATTAAATTTAATAAACTAAAAATCCTTTTATTTTATATTTGCCTGCCATTTTAGAGAGGTTTCGAAAAATTGTCTGCGAAATTTTTAAATCGCTTATTGATTTCTATATATTCCTGGCCTTTCTTTGTTATTTTAATAATAATTTTTTTTTATCTTGAGATCATTTAATATAAATCTTTTTTTTTGTATAACGAAAAAAAAAATTATAAAAAATATTTTAAGCTTAAATAAGTATGTAATTAGGAACAAAATATAACATACAAAAATTGTTGACTAATTAAATAATTTATGTTGTGCACATTTACACTAAAAAGCCTTTCCAAAACTGTGCAAAACATTAAAATTGTTGCCCGTTACATTATTTAAAAATGTACCACAAATTGACGTATATTGTTATTATTGATGTGTAAGATTTTGGAAGAGGAAACAATTTCATTCTCACTCAGTTGAAGTGGACATAAGGTTATTATTTCGATTAAATTAGATGAAAATTTTAATTTTATTTTAAAGGTCTGACAGATGAGCGTTATTTAATTAAAATAAACTTTGCTGCCACACAGTGGGCCTTCAAAAATTATGAAGGGATTAATAATAGTGTCACAGCTTAACGAACGCCTAACGTTTAATGACTTTTTAACAAAACTGCAGTTCCAGTGTAGCCAGCTAAACACTGTGAACGCCTAAAAATTCACCCTTTACATGTGTGTATGTACACACACACACACACACACATACAAAATACCAATTCATGTCGTTATAAAGAAAAAAAAGCATGTCAAGTATGACATGTCTTTGAACACATTCATATTTCTAATGCGTATCAATACAATTTTAATGCATTCGAATGAATCACTATTTTCGTATTCTAAATGATTCGAAGCACAATTTTCCATTCTCATTTGAAATTGTCAATTGTTGTTGCACTCATGAATAGTTTAGATTTGATTAGAGATGGACAAAGCTTTTTTCCTGCATTTGCAGGCACAAACAAGTGCATGAATTGACTTGTATTATGAATTCATAAAGCCAACTGGCAGAAGAGATAAACACACACACACACACACACACAACCTTTCATTGAAAGAAAAGAGTGGCACTGGATGTGACAGGATGTCTAAACAATGGCCCAAATGCATGAGTCATATTGATTTGTTTTTCTTTTATGGTATTTTGCAAATTGTTTTTATTGATTGAATTCAGCTTTAATTCATTTTTAATGGCGACGTTATTTCCACCCAAATTATGAATAATAATTCTGCGGGGAATATTTCCCCTCTTCCATTTCTATTATAAATTACAAGTTTCCGGGATTTTTCCTCCCATGAGCTAGGGTTTCATGTCGCGCTTGTCGTGGAAATTCATATCCATTTCCCATAAATCGGTATCGTAAGTGGAGGGTGCTGTTGGCTTAAATAGTGAACTACGGCATTAGATTCCGCGTTCGAAATCAGTCATGGATACGGTGCCGAATTTTTCTCACTTGCACTAATACCGGATTGTGTTAATTGTTACGGGCTTGTCGCACTGATGAGGGCATGGCACTGGTCACTGAGTATTACCAACAACGGCTAACTCCGCCATATCTTAAAGAGCAGAATGCAGCACTCTCCTCAGTCGGTACCTGCAGAAAAGTAATTTACCGGAGAGGTAAAGCGTAAAAATAGCAACAGCAAAGTTCTCTATATTCTAATCTGTCATCATCTGTTCTTTTAACACTATCCTCTCTCTTTCAGTTCTGGCACAATGCACCGGATATGTGGAGGGCATCGCCTGAGTGCTTGCTTAAGACAAACAAATAAAAGTGACGTTACATATATTTTTAAGTGCCAATTTTGTTCTTCTGAAGTTATAAAATAGTTTTAGTTGGCAAAAAAAACAACTTCAGTTGCCTTTTTGGTTGCATTTATATATGAAAAAAATATTAATATCCCACCCCTGGAAACGAAATTTTATTTTTTTTAATCCTCTGCAAATCTTCATAACGTATAAAATGGTTTTATTGAAGAAAAACTTGAAATTTTTAAACAGTTTAGTTACTACATGTACTACAAAATAATGACGTGCCACAGAAAAACCTTAATTTCCCATCCCTGGAAAAAATGTTTATTACTTTAGTTTTAAATAGGCAATTGAGGCTTCCCAAAGCATGAAATAGATGAAACAAACAAAAAATATTGGTTTTTGGTGTTAATTTTCCGTCGAGAAATAGGTGTAATCTTCCCAGCTCTGGAACCGTATTTCGGATTTTTCTGAATTTCTATAATACTCTATTTGAGTTTATTTCCAATTCAAGAACAAAGTCTCTAGTTCTTCTGGGGGCTTGGGACAACCGATCTCACCTAGAGACAGACGGACAGACAGACGGACATAGCTCAATTGTCATCGCTATTCATAAGAATCCAGAATATATATACTTTATGGGATCCCATATTAATATCGCAGAAATTACACACGAAATGGCAAACTCTTTTTTTATGAAGGGTATAAAATAAATTAATCTGTTAACGATTAACTGCTCGCTAAGAAAATTTAAAGTTTTCAAACATCGGGAAGTGACATGTTTTACCCAGTTTTGAAAAATATGTGTTCGCAGCAGATCTTCACGTTTTGAGGTTCTTGAAAGCTTCCTTGACTAGTTCTGAGAGTCCGTCACTTTGTGAGTGTGAACCGAATTAAATCAAACTGGCGGCGTTTTACAGAGCAGTCCTGAAATTAGGTTCCCTATAAATTTGTTGTCTATTCTTAACTAATTTTTAAAAGAAGTGCGTTCCTAAACTTTAATTTCCTGCGAATTTGAACCGATTCGAACTGGCAAAATAAAATATATCTCAAACGAACTTCAAAAGTGGCTTTACCGATAAATTCCACAAGCTAATCAGCTCTTAAAATTTAAGAATAACGCCGATCAATGTGAACCAGGTTAAAGCCGATTGTTTATTTCGTGATTCTTTTTTTAAGAATAACAAATTAAAAGAGGTTAAGTCAAACTCTATTTCCTTTTCTATAAACTTTTAACGGGTAACCTTAACACTATTCCTTTCTTTTCACTACCCCTTTCATTCTGTAGTTCTATAGCATGAGAAGAGCTCATCACTCGATCCACGATCCATGTACTTTTTCTTTATTCTAATTTATTTCTTTCAATACACGATTTATTCATTAAAATTGTTATGTTTTTGGTTTGTAATTCTCAATTGCTTTAAGAGAGTTCGTGAGGTTTGCTGTAAGCGGTGATGGAACGCATGGGTTTAGTGGCATTGACTTGTTCAAATTTCTGGAGGTATGGTGGATATTTTAATAGACAACATTATACGACCCTGAATATTATATCAGTGGGTATATGTCGAAGGATATTATGGAAAGGGGTTAAGTTTCGAAATTGCATTTCCTTCAGTATCATCATGAAATGATGGGTGCTTCACGAGCTTGCGGCCCATGAACTCTTTATGAGAATTTTTGTATCTCCCTCAATTATATATTTTATCAAGTAATGTTCCCGCCTCTCGATTACTTTAATCGAGGGAAACCTTTTGCCCCCTGTCCAATATTTGCTGCTTACAACCCTGATAAGTCTATGACCATAAGACATATTTTTGCAACGATTTAGGTCCACTCAATAACATTTTACAAGATATATAGTTTTAAAATATGTGGAGAACGCAGGCGCCAAAGGCCATCCCTAAATTTTTTTTTTCTGCACTGTTATCGTAACCTGGTTTTTGTGCTATTCTATGATTTGAACTCTTCGAACTAAAACACTATTTTGTAATTTTAAAATCAACCGGTTCCCACGGTATGAACAGTGGATTGATGTAGTTTTTGATTACCATAAAGCAATCGAAAACACCAGCTACTCAGATATATGATTTCGGAATTTTTCGAAAAAAATCACCATCTTCGAATTATTTCGTTCACAATATCTCACAAGCCGATTAACTGGTTTTGACCCGGCTTATAGTGCTCTACGGGCTCTCAGAATTATTCAGGGAAACGTCCTGGGACCTCAAATCGTGGAGACCTCATGAGAGAGGTGAAAGAAATAACTTTTCGATTTCTTAAAATTTTTCTATTTTCGTTGCGGGCAATTAAAAAACAACAATGTCCTGCTAGATTTTAAAAAAATTCCTATATGCCCCGCCAAGAAAAAAAAAGGCCAACACGATTGAATCTGAACAATTTATAGTTTCAAAAGATTTCACAATGTTTTATTATGCTATTTTTTAATTAACTTTTGAAGCAGTGCACTATATAATGAAGGGTTGCAGACTGCACTCATAACTATTCCTGCTATTGTTTTATAACTTTATGACAAATACAACAAGTTCTATAATTGTTATAGTTAATTTAGAGTTTCTTGCAGAAAAAGTACACGAATCAGCATTTAAATATTTCATTGAACAGTCTGACGGTACGGTCACACGTGGCAAATATTTGCTTAAAAAAACGTAACCACTAACCACCAAAGAAGACTATTTCAGGCATATTTCCAGGTGCGTGTTAAGTAAAACAGTTCCATAAATAACTGAGAGTCAGTGTCATAGAATCCAATATTATTGACAACCGCTTAACTCAATAAGCACTTCTCTGAATTAATACGTCTTCCATTAGTGGTTATGCTATTTTGGTTAAATATTTACCCATTTTTCTTACAAATTAATTGGTTTCTTTAATAAATTGATATGAATTCTGTACACATTCACAAGCATTAACGCTTTGCAGGATAACACTTGCAAATGCTTTTAAAACCCCTATTAAATTTAAAAAATTGCCTTTTTAAATCGTCTTTATTTAAATCAATTAAATTTGTGAACGCAATAAATTCAGTATTTAATTGAGACGCATGTGATTAACTTTTGCAAATATATTGATGACAGTCGGCAGATACAACCGGGGTAACGCAATAAAAAATATATAAATAAAAACAATAAAGAACAGCCAAAGTGAGAAAAAATATATTGGCAACAGTTTATTATTGTACATTAAAAATCAATAAATGATTAAATAATTAGGAAATTGTGAAAATTACTATAATTTTGAAATCAATACAAAATGTGTGAAAAACAGCACAATTCATCACAAACACACACACACACACACACACACACATGCAGGCACGCCATCAGGCTAACATCAATATCCAAAACAAACACCATCAAACTGCAGCAACAACAACAAAAAAAGACAAGACCTTTCAGCCAAGGATGCAATTTGTATTGTGGAAAGCTTCGTCCGACATAAAACTTTTTTTTCTTGCTCAGACATGCACTGAAAGACTGTGACCCATCCATGAGCGCTGTCCATAAATTTCATATCATCAATTCAAAACAGCTAAAAAACAAATTCATCATCGACATGTCAAACTGTTGATTGCCTTCTCTGGCTCCACTCCATTCTGCTCCGTTCTATCCTCCACTCTGTTGTTCTGCAATGGCCAATGGAGTCAACGTACATCGCCACTCGTGAACAAAACTTGTTTGTTGTTGCTCGATGATCATGACCATCGAATACATCGCAAATGCAGATTTTTATATTTTCTCTGCTCGCACTGTAATAAATTAATGAACTGCAATTCTTTAATCAAAGTTTGTAGGAGAAAAACAAAAAGCTGAAAGAAGTTTTCAAACTTTTAAAAATAGAAACCAGAGTCCGCCGGCAGTTGCGAGTAGATCATCATCGCAGGCAAACGAGTGCAAGAATATATAAAATTTTGTGCGTTCTTTTAGCAAGGCGAGGGAAAGGGTGCCCCTTTACAAGGTAATTTTCAACTTCGCCAAGTCTACACAATCACGAAAGAGCATGTCAAAGCGTGGACCATGAAGCACTGTTAGACTACCGAACGAATTTTCTTTTAAGCTCCCATTCCAGATGCTCCCTTATTTTCAGCGACTAAGTGTTCCAATAATTTACAACTCCTTTTCGAATAATTTATGTCGATTAATCGAACATTTTATTTGTCACAGAGTTTGTTTTTGGAAGTGAATCAATCAAGAAGAGATGCAAGTGGCTTAATTCTGGACAACCAATTTTCAGAGAGGACCAAAGTGACAACAGAGAAGTTGGATTTGCTTTATAACGCTCTGCCTGAGAAAGAATTTTTTGTAAATCATAAAAATAAAAGATGGAAATCATAAAAACTCTTTGAGAGTTCTTTTGAAAATATAAAAAGCAAAAAAGAAGAGGTGAAAAAAGTGTGTTATCGCTACTCCAATTTTCGGCAACTGTTACCCGTTTTGTTTTTCTCCGTCACTAGTTGACATCGAAAAGTGAATCGCCTTTCTGGAGTGTTTAAAATTAACATGTTTTTGTTTTATTTACTTTTGGCAAAAATATCTTTTGCTTTGCCACTGATAATTAATATTCCAAGAAGTTGATTTTAATCAAAAATACACTCGGAATAAGAAATAACTAAAAAAATTTATCAAAAACACCTCCAGCTGATTAAGTGTTTTAAGTTTCATTCATATTCATAATATTTTCTTTTATTTTTTAGTTTTTTGCTCTCGGGAGTTTGCAAATATACGAGTCGTTGTTTTATTTGTGTCTTTAGCGGCGTATAAGGGACAGCTGTTGGCGTTCGTCTAAAATTTGGCAAAAACAAAAAAAAAATACACTGAAACTAACCGTGTGTGACTACGGAATTGAATGAGACAACGAAAAAGGGCTGTTGTGGTTGTTTCTGTTGGCGGTTGTCCTCTGCCTCCTGGAAGCATCAATCATTTCTTGTGTTCCATTCTGGTTGGAGTGTGTGCATTTAGCGAGCGATTTGATGGCAAACATTCGATTAATATTGATCGCAATTAACAATAAATCATCAGCATACGATCGATGGAGGATTGAGGACATTCTTCTAAGAGAAGCTTGCAAAAGTATTTGGTTGCTGATGAAAATATTGACACCTTAAGAAGAAGCGTTTTAATTTTAGTCTTTGTTTAAATTTTATTTTTTGCTTTTAAAATAGTTGCGCGCATGGTTTTTTATATCAAAGAATTTTTATTTAATAGAAATTGTTTTCGTTTATTGTCAATTTTATTATCAATTAATTTTTACTAAAAGTTGGCATGAGTAACTCTGAAATAGACTTTTTGTATTTGCAAAATAGTACAACACCGTGCAACACCGATTTGATTGTGCGTTTTTTTTTCATTTAATTCACGAGACCAGTCCGCACGGTCTTTTTATATCCTTCACAAAAAAGTGAAAGGGTTTGTCATTCCGTGTGTAATTTCTTCGATATTAATATGGAACCCCATAAAGTATATATATTCTCAATTTTTATGAATAGCGATGACGATTGAGCGATGTCCGTCTGTACGTCTGTCTGCACGTGAAATCGGTTTTCCCAAGCCCCCAGAAGAGCCACAGACTTCGTTCTTGAGCTGATGGATTGGAAATAAACTTAAATTCAGAAAAATCCGAAATACGGTTCCAGAGCTGGGAATATTACATTTCTCGAAACAAAATTAATACCAAAAACTATTAATTTTTTATTTCATGCTTGCGAAAGACTCTATTGTCTATTAAAAACTAAAAAAAATTTCAGGGATCGGATATCAAAAGTTTCTTTTTGGCACATTCAGTATTTTGTCGTACTTGGAGTAACTAAAATGTTTAAAATTTTTAAGTGTTTCTTAAATAAAACCGCTTTAGACATCATGAAGATTTGCATTGTTAAAAAAAGCATTTCAAATATAATAAAACTTCGTTTCCAGGGGTGGGAAATTTACTTTTTTTTTCATTCATAAAAGTAACCAAAAAGGCAACTGACGATTTTTTTTTTTGCCAACTAAAACTATTTTATAACTCGGGGGAAACAAAACTGGTACTTAAAAATATATGTAACGCCAGACGTACGTTAGTGAAGGGTATATAAGATTCGGCACAGCCGAATATAGCACTTTTTCTTGTTTATTATCAATTTATTTTAATTAAAGTTTCGCATGATTAACTCTGAAATAGACTTTATTTTTGTATTTGTGAAATAGATTACATATTCATTCACTTCACGATAACAGTCACGTAGTCTATTTTCTTTTTTTTTTTTTTTTGCTAAAAAAAAAAAAATTAAAGTTCTATGTACTTATGCACTTTTGAATAGATAAATTTTTCATTATTTTAAATTATTTTTAAATATCAGAAATATAATATTCAACTATTACTTCGTTTCTGTAACTGGAGCCAAAATACAGCATTTGATATCGATTGAAATTTCAATACATTTTAAATTGAAAATTCGATCGAATATCGAATGCTGTAATTTGCCGCCTAAAAAGAGAACTAAAGAAAGAACAGGGTGATTATAAAAATCTAATAAAAGTATAGAAAATAAGAAGAAATATTCTGACCCGTTTTGTGTTTCACAGAATTACGAAAACTTTCGATGCCAGAAGTTCTCACAACAGTTACGGAAACGAGGCGGAATTATATCAGTTTTATTGTAAAGCGAAATAGTTAATAAGTTTTTTTTTTTGCGATAACAAAAAGAACTAATTAAATAATTATCATTAACGCTGGGAGTTTCAGATCACAGTTAAACTTGGGTTAGTTAATCTGAAAACAGATTTGTACCAATTTTATATGCACAATTTTAGCAAAACAGTTGACAAATAATAGAAATATAGATATAAAAAAATATATATGTAATAAAAAAAAGCACATTCTTCCTGCAGAAGCAGAGTTTCAGGCCACGTTAAAACCAGTGAAAGATTAAACCACATCCCAAAAACTCGGCCTGAGAAAAATGTATTTTCTGCTGTTGGTTATCACATAATTTAACAAGTTTTTTCCAAATCGAATAACTCCTGACACGTGACCTGTTTCTGAAGACTACAAGCAGAGCTGCCACATGTTTAAAAATCCCGCAGGTAGGACAAAAAAATTACGCATCGTATATAAGGGACCACTTTCTGCCACATGCTTTATTTAAGAAAAATATTGCGCTAAAATGTGTGTTTACGCTGCTTCATTGTAGCGTGCGAGCCAAATACTTCAGTTTCATATTATCTTTTTTCAAATTATGCGTGTAAAAATATTGAGTTTGAAAGCACTGGGGTAGCTTCTTTTGATACTTAAAATGAAGATGATGCTGCAGCACCCGCCAACGAAGATTTTTTGAAGGGAATGCAATGGAGTTCATCTTCTTTACACCGTGTCGTGAGAACATTAAATGAGAATGTCCTATTTAATAGGCCCAACATGATTTGCCGTTTCTAGATGTCATGTTATGACGCGTTTTTTTTTAATCTTTCCCCCAAACCGTAGGAAAAATAACAATTGAAAATATACAAACCGGAGTGGTAGAGCAAAAGTCGATAAAAAGTGGATAGTTCGACAGTGGGCGCATTCATTTCTGTGCCACTTCTTGCAGATGGTTACAGCCAAAAATATATGGCGAACGGCTGACCTTAAAGGCCATCCCTGTAACTTCCCTCTAATTTTAACCGCAAATTAGAACTTTTGAGCTGTTCGAACTAAAACACTTTTTTTTTATTTATTCAATCAACCGATTCCCACGTGACAACAGGTGATTGATATAGCTCTCGATTACTACCAAAAAAAAATCGAGAGCACTTTCCGATCATATACATAATTTCAGAGTTTTTCAAATGCAATAGTTTTTTTCAAATGTTTCGTTCATGATATCTCACAAACAGCTTAACCGATTTTGACCCGGTTTGTGGTGATCAAAGTGATTTTTAAATATTAAGAACTGTAGGGTCGATCGGAGAGGCCGCTGAAAAGTTATTCTAAAAACACACTTGTTTGCTTCTAATGGCGTTTTCTTTTCTGGAAAAAGTGCAACATTTTTTCACCTCTTTTCGGAAAACTGTCATTTTGGAAGAGTCTTAAGCCAAAAATTATATTTCGTAAAAGATGTTGGACTGATTTCTAACAAAGTTTTCATCTTAAATACCAAGCTGCTGCCATTTTATATAAAAGGGTGCAAAAAATTTTTCCCTCTTTTCGAGAAAAGATATCAACATATTTTTTTTTTTAGTAGGGCATATGTTGGATAACGATCGCTTTTAAAACGATCATTTTCAAAAAGTGTGACGATTTCCGAAAAGTTTTGACAGTCGGTTTCAAAATACCGCCTTTTAAAAAGAGCACTGGAAGATAATATACATAAAATTTTGTAAAACGATGAAAAGAAATTATTAAAAATGATGGGAAAAAGTATTAAAAAAATTACCCAATTTTTAAATCGTTTTGGTTTCTAAACCGTTTTTCATCACACACCTGATTATCTTGAAATCTAGCGTTTGAATCGGTTCCGATTCACAGAAAATATAAGTTCAGAAACACTCCTCCAAACGTCTGATTTGGTTCAGCCCAATAACATGCAAATACAGTTGGGCTTCCAGAATTAGCCAGGGAAGTTTCCTAGGACCTCAATAGGTGTAGAGCTAATGTATAGGCCGGTTTTTCAAGGTATATTTTGAATTTACTCCACCGCGTACAAGAACAAGCGAAGAAACTCATCGTTGCTGGCAGGATAGCCAACTCTATTGACTGTTTGGAGCATCGACGTAACGTGGGGTGTGTTTCACTGTTCTACCGATACTACAACGGAGTGTGCGCAGTGATATTAAGGAACTTGTGCCCGATAGTCGATTCTTTTTGTGAGTTACTCACTGTTCACTTAGGGCGCATCGTTTTCTGGTCGCGTTGCTAGTGAACCGCATCACGCATAACAGAGAAAATTTATTGTTTGGCCGAACAGTTCGTATCTGAAATAAACTTCCTACAGAGGTCTGTCTTTGCTGCCACGATTGACTTGGGGAAGCTCAAATCGAACTATTCCCTCCAACAGGCACTACTCCCTCTAACTCCCTACTTTTGTACTTCTGACACAATGTATCGCATATGTAGAGGTCACCCCAAGACAAAAATATATAAGATCTTAGTAGAGCTCGTTTTTTTTCGAAACGCAGTAAAACCAATAACTTCCCGATTTTTTTTTCATTTTCATTTTCCTTAGCGGGAAGTTAAAAAAATAATTTGTACTTAAAGTGCTCTTTAAAACATAAAATTAATTGAAAAAAAAAAACTATTTAAAAGTACTCTGTGACAATTTGTTAAATGCAGCTGATACAGAAATTTCGATTACAAAATCGAAATCGTTATTGAAAATTGGGCCAGTTTCATGTTACATAACCCAACCATCACAAAATCTGTAATCTGCAGTGAAGTGTTTTTTATAATCCTAAATAATTCATGCTAATAAAAATAAAAAGAAATGAAATTTAAAATATGTCTCGTTTAAGCTCGACTTTTGTTAAACTAAAACTGCTGTTTTCATTAAAAAAAAAGAAAAATGAACTGAAAGAGTTTAAAACAGTTTTTCTCAATGAAATTTATGTTTTAAAATAAACTTCAAGTACACATTATTGTTTATGAATACGACAGCAGTTCTATAAATTGGAAATGCTCGACTTCTATTCAACTTGAACTGCTGTATTCATAAAAAGTTGTGTGAGATGGAGCAGTACTTTGAAACAAATATTTTGTATGAAAATTTTGTTTTAAAGTGCACTTTAACTACACATTATTTATTATGAATACGTACCAGCGAAATGCAAGTTGATCAAAAAATAAATTTCTTTTGAAAATAATCGACTCAAACAAAATCAACAATTCAGACGTTCTTTTTAATTGTCGACTACTGTCAGACGTGCCAAACCAATTGAAGACTCTATTCTACAAGGAAATTTAATAACAAATTGTGGGAGATTAAAAAGGAAAATAAACTTCGGCTTTAGTTTCTTTTTTTACTGCCACATAAATTCCAACATTTTAATATTTCAACAACAATTAGTTTCTTATTTTTCTATTTTCTTATTGCAATTCTAACGCCATAAAAACACATTAATTTAATTAAACAACAACACAATTATATTGAGTTGTTGTTACGGGTTATGGGAATTGAAATGAAAAACGGGCAGGAATGCTATTTCTAATGCGATGCCGTCTAACATGCAACAACATTCCTTTTGCAACTACAAGCAATTCCCCTACCGAGAATGTCTCACGTAAACGTATTAAACCCTTTCGGCCACTATTTCCACCAATCGACGACGTCAATTACGGCTGTTTGCCTTAAAATGTTAGTTAGTAACTTTATTTTGCATACGTCCGTATAACAGCAACATTTTTGTGTTTGCTAACGTTGTGGCATGTTGTTACCCTTGTTGTCGTATTCCAAAGTTATTTAAGTTTTCTTGCAAACAAACAAAAAACTACTTTGAATTCAGGATCGATTTTATGTTTTAGTTGTTTGCAGTGCAACATTTGCCACGCCAAAAACATAAAAAAAAACGCAGAAAATATGCAACGAAATAAACGTAAAACCTCAAACTGTCCATCAACTTGCGGTTTCGTTGGGTTGTGCAATCAACCAGCAAAATATCGGGAGACTCTGGTCTATAAGTAATTTCAAGTGTTGGTGGCGGCAATGGCTGCAGCCAGCAACAATGAAAAAAAAGGTAAAAATACACATAAAAACTCAACAAACATTTTGTATTCGTTTTTGGTTTGCCCTCTTTTGTTGCTGCTGCTGTTGCAAATTGCATGTGGCATCGAGCAGCATTTCAACATTTGCATTGTGTGTATCTATTCATATTTATTTTTACGAGTGTATTGTGCTCAGAAGCTTAAAGGAATTAATTCATTTCCCGTCGGCCAAATTGTTTTCAATGAAAAACAAGTAAAAGTTCTATATTCGGCTGTGCCGACTTTTATATGCCCTTCACCAACTTACGGCTGGCGTTACATATATTTTTAAGTAATAAAAGAGTTTTAAGGAGCACAAATAAAATAAAACAACTTCAGTTGTCTTTTTTGGTTGCTAATTTTCCCACTCCTGGAAACGAAATTTTAATTTTTTTATTTTTGTTATTTTATTATTCAAAGCAAATCTTCATGATGTATAAAGCGGTTTTATTTGAGAAAAACTTAAAATTTTTAAACGTTTTACTTATTAAATGTACTACAAAATACTAAATGTGCAAACAAATATTTTAATTTCCCATACCCGGAAATTTTTTTTTAAGTTTTTTATCTTTTAATAGACAATTGAGGCGTCCCAAAGCTTGAAACAGATTCGACTTACAAACAAATATTTTGGTGTTAATTTTGCGCCGAGTAGTAGGTGTCAGCTTCCCAGCTCTGGAACTGCAATTCGAATTTTTCTGATACCACTATATTTAAGTTCATTTCCAACCCATCAGTCCAAGAACGAAGTCTCTTCTGTGGGCTTGGGAAAACCGATTTCACTTAAAGACAGACGTCATCGCTATTCATAAGAATCCAGAATATATATACTGGCTGTAATGGCGAAGAGGAGGATTACGCGTCTATTTTGCCTCTGTCCTACTCTGGCCGATCGACGTCTACAACCCTTTGGTAGACTTTTCAGCAGCCTATCAGATCTTGCAGGATGCAGCTTTCAGGAACTCAGACTCTTCGTTTAGAACATCAGCTGGCCTTGCTGCTAACTCCGACGAGGACTAATTCTTCCCTAACATTTTCATTTCTTCTCGTTTCTTTTAGTTCTCTCTTCAACCCCTACTTCAAATATTATCTTTTCTCTTCTACAGGGAACACAAATGGACCATAAAGGGCCTAAAAGAGCTGGAACTCTTTCCCTTTTTCACCGGCCGCCTGTTCATACCAGTAATTGTGAATTGTAAATAATAATAATCTCTAATATTTTTCAATCGGATTCCGTTCGGAAACGGAATTGATTGGGTATTTTAATTCTTCAGAAAACGATGAAGGAAAACTACTTTTTATTTTGATTAAATGATTTCATCATCTCCTTTCCGTAACGGATTCGTACTCTGTGACATGGCTAAAACTGCTATTCTTAATTATGCGAAATGTGAATTGTAGGAAATTTCATTATTAAAGATATAAAACAAGAGCGATGCGCTGCACAAACGTCGAGGGGAAGCAGTTGCGTTGAATTAAAGATATTTATGCTTATAAAAGGAAAATATATTCACTTCGCTTTAATGCATTCTTTTAAAAACTGTTATTTACATACAAACACACCAACACAATTGAAACTGTGTATAACAAACACACACACACACACAATTGCATGTGCAAGTGTGTTTAATTACCCAGTGAACATTTCTTTGGCAGCATCTTTGATGTTGAAAAGAATTTAAAACTTGATCAGACATATTGACCACACATTTTCGAAAAAATTATTCTATTAATATCGTGATTTTTATTAATCGAATAGGAACTGTTTTATTAAAGAACTTGCATTGAATTTGAGTTTTCGTTTAAAATGGAATATTTAAAATATTTTTTTAATCATCAAGCGAGTAAAACGGATTAATTGATAATAATAAATAAACAGGAATTAATTGGAAAACGGTTGGAGCGATAACATTTTAACTTATTAGTCCATATTGAATGTGACGCTGTCATTCAGATCAATGCTTGTATAAAACGATCTACTTTCATTAACTTAACAGCTTAATTATAATAAAAATTTGATTTTAGTAATTATGAAATGAATTAGATCAACCGATATCATGAATAAGTAAAGCATGTGATAAGCCCAATTGAATAAAATAGTCTGAATTGGCCTTTAAGCAGACCATTTGAATTTGTCTTAATTCAGATCCATATAAGGAAATTATTTGCTTTCAATTAAGATCAAAATGACGAGTGAAACTTTGCGCCAAAATGAACGAAAATCCGGGTATAGTATTCGTAAATAAGATTTAATTATTTTAAATGACACACAAGCACATCTCACTTTTATATGTAAATTTAACACCGATATTTTTGTGGTACAACTAAAAGTTTCTTCCCACCACTGTTTTCAATCAAACAAATCGGAGTTTATATATATTTTTGTCTAGAAATTCACAATAGAAATATTTTTAAAATTCGTTGAATAAAAAAGTAAAAAAAGCCTTTTCCATTTGATTCAGAAACAACTACAAAATTTTCTCATTCCAGACGTCGTCACACAGAGGAGTGAAATATAAATAAATCATTTAAATTGAAATAAGGAATCGGGAAGGTTATAAATATTAGATAATATTAATCATCTCTTTCTTTTTTTATACACTTCACCAAGAAGTGAAAGGGTTTGTCATTCAGTGTGCAAATTCTCCGATATTAATATGGGACGCCATAAAGTATATTTATTCTGGACTCTTATGAATAGCGATGACGATTGAGCGATGCCCGTCTGTCTGTACGTGAAATCGGGTTTCCCAAGCCCCCAGAAGAGCTACAGACTTGGACTAATGGATAGAGTAACATTGAAATTCAGAAAAATCTGAAATACGGTTTCAGAGCTGCTAAGCTAATTTTAAAATTATAATTTTCCTTCCAGGGTTGGGAAATTGAAATTTTTTTAAACATAAAAATAATAAAAAGGCTAACTAAAACTGTTTTATAACTTAGGAAGAACAAATTTGGCGTAAAAAATTTTTATGAGATCAAAATTTTGCATCCAGGGTTGGACAAGTGCAATTTTTTTCAGTACATGAAAGAGAAGGACTAAAATGGTTAAAAATTTTAAATTTTTTTTAAATAAAACTACTTTATACTTTATGAAGAGTTGCATGAACAAAAAAATTAAAATTTCACTTGCAGGGTTGGAAAATTGAAAGTGTTTTTGGCACATGCAATATATCGTAGTACATGAATGTTACCAAAATGCTAACAAATGTCAAGTTTTTCTTAAATAAAACTATTTCATGCCTCATTAAGAGTTGCATTGGCAAAAAAAAACAAACAAAATTCAAAATTTCGCTTGCAGGGATGGGAAATTAAAATTTCTTTTATACATAAAGGTAATCAAAAAGGAAACTAACGTCACTTTTTGTTTTTTGCTAACTATTAAAAATATATGTAACGCCAGACGTGCGTTGGGGAAGGGTATTCGGCACAGACGAATATAGAACTATTACTTGCTAATTATACATATTTTCGAACCTCTTTTTTTTTGTTAGTTGGCAGCAGGAGAACAAATATTTTTACTAGTCTCTTGATCTGTGCAGTGGAACGATTATTTAGTTATTTAAATATTTTTTTTGATTATTTAAAATAAATTGAATTATATCAAATTGCCAGGAGTTAAGAAAAATGTTGCATAAAAGTTTGCATGGAGTCCTGTAACAGGGGCTTTAACATTTTGGCAGTTCATAACTGCCATTTTGTTAAATCTTCAACTGTCAAATCAGCTGTCATTTATTCAGTCTGTGTAGCCAAACAACTATTGATGGATGTAACAATGAACAACACGTGCAAATAATAAAAGTTTGGATTTGGCTTCATTCGAATGAAAACATGGCAAAAATGTTCGCTGGGTATATGCCGACACAAACGTATTCATAATATATTATTTCTGGCGTTTATGTGGGGGTACAATTGTTTCGAACGCAAAAACTTTTATTAAGTTTGCAATATTGAAATAGTTTTTATTTCATTTTATGTATTTTATTTTATTCTTTCTTCTTGCATTTCGAACTCTTGACAAACCTTTTTCATAACAACATGTGAACAACTTGTGTATTGAAATGCAAATGTCGGCTTTCACAGTCTGTCCATCCGACCATCCTTCCATATACATTCAATTCAATACAATTCATTTGTTATTGTGCTGAACGTACGTACGACGAACTGGTAGATACAAAATTCGAGGTTGTCATTCGCATGGATACGAACGGGGTGCAATATGTTGTTGCTGCAACAATTTGTTGTTGCTGTTCAAAACCACCAATAAAATTGTCATGCGATGACAAATAACATGGCAGACATGTGGTCTTGACTTATAATACAAATACAATTTAATACGAATTTTAAATGTGCAGTCGTATTTTAATTCTACAAAAATTATTTATTTTTATTTTTCATTTGCTCGACTAAAAGCCAAATTATCAATTCATTTGCCCAAATAATTTCAACATTTAAAATTGTTATGCAGTTTCAATTGCGAATACAGATAATAAATCCAAATATTTTTCTGATGTTTGAGTTTATGGACACGAGGGACTAGGAGGAGAGAATTTAAAGTGTTATTTTTGACTAAAATATTAAACTACTGTCCCGGTGGCTACTTCACATCATCTCGCAGTGGAGTTACCAATCTCCCAAAGCGCTATCGCGGAATACTCAATGTGACATGAGATGTATAGGGCGTAACTGATACCCCACGTCGTCTATATTCAGATCATCGAATTCAGGCCAAACATAGTTGGGTATCAGTCGCCGTTGATACTGATGACCTGGCCAACATCTTTCTCAAAGAAACATAGATCGATAGCGTCGCCAGCAGAAAAGTCCACACCAAACAATAACTATTCGTGCATTACGCTCTGCTGTAGTGCAACATTCACATGGGAAAAGTGATTGAACTGCACTTCTTTCAGAATGCGAATTGCAATGCGGTTTTTCAGACATGTTACATTCTGCCAGCAGACTTTCCTGAGCAGGACTTATTGAGCAAGGCGATTTTTGAGCACCAATTATTGGTTTTTTATATAAAATATATATGGAAAAGCGATTAACCCTAAAGGCCATCCCTGCAACTTCCAGTCAATTTTAACCACAAAGCTTTTCTAACGTGGTATTGTACCAGTCTATGCCGGTAATCGATGTATTCTTCGATTACTTTAAAAGAATTCACAACATTAACTGATCAAAGGTACCCGGTTCAGGTCGTTTTTGAATATCAAGAGCTGATTAGTTTGTAAAAGAGATCGATGAAACTGTTTAAAAGTTATTACAAGAAGAATTCTAAAAATTGGTCGGGAAGACTTCCTAAACGTTCACATCTGATGAAAACTTAATTTTTGCGAAACAGGGTAAAGCTTCCAGACTTTTTAAAATTTAAAATTTTCTTAGCGGGGAAATGAAAAGGGGGACATTTTGCTTCGAAGCATTGAATGACACTCCTATCAAAAGTTAATACGGACTTAAGGCACTGATTGACTATCCCACACGCTACCGCTCGACTGATTCATAGGAAAATCTTGCAGAAATCTGACCTACTTTGAAAAATCTATTGAAAATGGCGTTGCAGGTTGCACACTGTAGAACAATAATGATGCATTAAAATCTGGTACTCCAATGATTGGAACATGGAAATTATAATTTTAGAAGCATTTTTATAAATATTTCAAGTGCCAAAAAAAATCTATCACCGAGTTAAGTTTTTAGGCCTCCCTGCCATAGTTTTATAGCAGACATGCCATATTTGGCAGATCGCACGATTGTACAGGATTATGATACACACCCTTTGGAAGCCCAAAAATTCAAACTAAAAAAGTAAAATAAAATAAAATAAGCAAACGACAACGCAGGGGATTCACTTTGTGTTAACATCAATTTAGTATATTAATAGAGCTCTCGTATACTATTTCCTAACAAAAATTTTATAAATAAAAACTGTTACCACATTCAATTAACCCATCGAGCACATGGTTGTCAACCAAATGGAAACGAGTACCGGCTGAGGGGAGTTGGAAGCGAGCAGAAACTCTTTGCTGCAGTAACAGACCGCACGCCAACTAGACAAATAGTGTGGTGATCATTATTTCTGCTATCCCAGTGTATTCAAAATATATTCTATCGCAACAATGCATCAATAATCCAGTCAATGGCCTTCTACATCATATGGCCCATCCAATTGCCTTCATAATACAATCGATTTTGAAAAACCAATACCAGCACATAAAAGCACATATCAGATTTCAGTTAACACAAATAATTCTACACCAAGTCCCCACTGAGGACTATCATGATCCACGCAATATGAGCGCATAAGAACACAATCTTTTTAACAAAAAAAAAACAGCAGAAACAGCAAAAAATGGCGACTGCCACAACTATGGCTTTAAAGTATTTCACGAAAAAATCACCAGTGAAATTAACAACAACTGCCAGCAATCTGCTGCTCGTACATGAAGCTCCCACGCCTTCAAAAGATGGCAACACAATGCAAAGAAGAAGCAAAAAAAAAACTAAAATATAAATATAAAACATTTATGGTGAATATAAGAAATATACGACTGACGCTTTAAAACTTAAAAGCGGGAAATATATTTACAACGACAAAAACAAAAAGTATTGCATGCGAAAGTACAGGGAAAACAGAAACAACTGCCAACAACTTGAAATATTGTAAAAGACGAACAGACGGACAGGCCAACAGACAGGCCTGACTAAATGATAAACATATTTATGTTGGTGGTTAAACGTTAAAAAGAAAAACTACGAAATCAAAAAAGAAAAAAAAAAGAAGTCTTAAAGACAACAACTCAGACAAGACCACGTCCAATACAGAAAGAAAAAAATTTTAACCGTCAGATATCAGTTAGTTGAGATTCGAAAAAACGAAAAATCATTGCTGCGAGATACGAGGAGTGTTACGAATAAAGAGGAGAAGAGTGAAAAGTGGAAACGATCCAAAATGAACTCCTTCCTCTAGCCTTATTGAATCGATCTCTTTATCTTTTCGCTAAGGAAACTGAAATTTTTCAAAGTCGGTGCTAGAAAGCTTTTTGATCAATTCTGAAAGCCCGTCACTAATACTGTATGTGTGTATTTTTTTAAGCGTTCTAAAAAGTATTCCTGAACTTAGATTTTCTGTGAATTTATTCTTGATTCTTAAACAGCAGTCATCAGAAGAGCGTTCCTGAATTCTGTTTTCCTGTAAATTTGAACCGTTTCGAATCGGTAAATTCCAAGATATCCCAAAAAAAAAGCATTTTTCATGGCGGCTTTTTTGGGACAATATTTCAACGGCTTCGCCGATTGATTCTATAAATTCTGATTCCGGTTTGGAAAACTGTTAACCCTAAATGCCATCCCTGCAACTAGTCGCAAAGCCCTCTTTTGATGCCATTCACAAAAATGTTAAAGGGATATAGAAGATAATTCGTATATATTTTGAATCCTTGTGAATAGAGAAGTCGAAGAACAGACAGATGTCCGTCTGTCTGTACATGAAATTGATGGTATTTTCTTTCTGGAAAATATTTAACATTTTTTCACTTCTTTTCCATAAAGCGGTAGTTTGGAGGATTTTTCAAATAGAAGTTACTTTCCGTAAGAAATGTTCGATTAGTTTCTAATAAATTCTTAATTTTTAAACGGCAGAATGTTGCCGTTTTCTATAAAAAGTGTAAGAAATGTTGCACTATTTTCTAGAAAAGAATTCAACATGAGTTTCTGCATTTCCAGTAGAGCTGGAGACTCTTCGGTTTTAAATATGTTTGTAACGAAAACCAGCGAAATTCAAAATGCGGTTCCAGAGCTGGTAAGTTTAAACAGAGTTTTTGTTAATAAAAGTGATTAGCTAAAGCCGATTTTTCTTTGCTTATTAAACTAACTTTTTAGATCAGAAAAACATAGATAAAACTCAATTACAGGGTTGGATAGTTTAATTTCATTTTAATATATAAAACCAAGTAAAAAATATATTTTTCTTTATAAATTAATAAGCATATAAGATAAATTTAATAAAATTTTATGGTACTAGAAATCATAAAATCGACAAAACAACTCCAGGGCTGGAAAATTATTATCTTTTTTTTATTTGAGAGTAACTAAATAAAACAATTTATTTTTAGCAATTATTTATCACATAAATTCGATTCCAGGGTTGGCAAACTGTAATATTTTGCCAACCAAAAGAAATCAACTTGAACAATTTATTTCTTTTTTTTTTTTGCAGAAATCACGCAAGTGTATTTGATATTTTTGAAATAAATTTCTGGGCACTAAAACCGACAGCTCCAGAGATGGGGAATTAATTTTTTTTATGTGACTTTAAACAAAATAGCCAACTTAAACAAATTTTTCTTTATAAATTATATATAACTGATATTTTCCAATAAAATTTTTTGATATTAGAAATCAGTAAATAGCTTCAGGGCTGAACTTTTTTTTATTTTTTCTATTAAAGAATATATGATTAACAAAATTTTTGTAGAAATCAAAAAGATATATAAATTTGCAATGAAAATCAAACAAGATCGAAAAATTCATTTCCAGAGTTGGAAAGTTATTTGGCCAAATTGGAAATTCGATGCAAAGGTTGATAATTGGACATTAACCAACTTCAATAAATTCTGCCTAATTTATTGGCCTAGAGATCATTAAAGCCAAAAAAAGCCACTGCAGAGATGGAATATTGATATTTTTGGTATATTAAAGTAATTTATTTTAGTTTATCAAACATATTTAATATGTTAGAAACATTTATTAAGTAAGAATTAAACAAAATATATATGAAAAAGCCAGGGTTGGAAAATTGAGACTTGTTTAAAAGGATTGATGTATTGGAAATATGGTTCCACAGCTGGAAAATTTTAACTTAATTTTTGATTTATATAAGTAAAAATCGATACTAGACATAAGGAAACCAAAAAAAAACAGCTCCGGAGTTGGAAAATTGAAACTTGTTTTGGAGTATTAATGTATAGAAAATATAGTTCCACGGTTGGAAAATTTAAACTTATTTTTTTTTATATATAGAAGTAAACATCGATCCAGGGCTGGAAAATAAATTTTTCCCAGCATATCAAAGTAACTAAAACTCCTCTTCTTTATTTATTGCTATAGAAAATCAAAGAAGACCGGAAAAACGATTTTAATCTAAACTTTTTTGACTTCAGTGACGGAATGACGTCACTGAAGAGTTACACAATTCGATGCAGCGGAATATAACACTTTTGCCGAAAAACTACCTTCGGTACGGCACTCTCATTCAAATAATTTCATTATTATTTTTCATTTCTAGCAAACGATCCTCGTATTGTGTGAAGCCCTGGTGTTAGTTGCCTTAAAGTGTGCATGTATCGATACTTAATACCTCTTCTCTCCTCCCACCAATTCTGTTTAACTCTGACTCTTAACAGTCAAATGCAATATAATCATCCATTGCATGGCCAAATAGGTTACATGCCAACAAGGCTCAAGGGCCAACCAGGTAATAAAACATGGTTTCAAATAAAACAATGAAATAAAAACAAAACACAAAAACAAAAACAAAAACAAAATACTACAAACAAACAAAAAAGTACGATTTCAAAAAAACCAAAACTTTAAATAAAACTAAGAAAACGTGCAGAGATTTACGAAAAATGATAAAGCATCCAATGGATGCTTAAAGTTAAGACAGATACAATAACAACAAACATTATCTACCAACAATAATAAATGAACTTGAAGGCACTCAGCATCATGATGTTTTAGACCATGACGCCATTTTCGTGGTTTCGATTGCAGCTGTGTGGTGCAGCATGAAAAAAGGCAGACAGACAGACAGACAGGCAGCTACAACAAAAGCTTTCAATTCTATTCGCATTGAATTGCTGATATTCTGATAAATGGGAAAAGATACAACAACATTTCGTGCCTTCATTCGTATTGGTTTCAAATCCATTCCAGCAGATACTTTTGCTAAAAACTTAAAGTTGCCTGATTTGTTTTTTTTTTTTTAATTTTTTCTTTGTTTGAGACATTCAATTCACATCAATCACGCTAATCTTAACACCAAAACCAGCAAAATGAATGTAAAAAAGATTGAAATGAAGACAACAAAAAAAAAGAACTTTTAAAACTGCAACAATTTTTCATTTTGTATGGCAGAGCAGTTGAACGGAAAGAAACATGGGAATACAAAATGAACGTTTGTCGCTTTAATCTCCCCCATAGTGCTCTGGTTGGGTCACTCTACATGACAGAATAGGGAAACAAAGTCGGTACGTTTCAGCTTAATTTCCATAATATTTATTTAATGTTTATTGCCTGATTTTATTACTAAAAAAATAAGATCAAAGAGCTTTCTTAAAGAGAGACAAAAATATATTTTCAACAACGAAGCGTAGCGTTCATAGATTTACCTTTGCCGATCGTTTTCAAGTAACACGTTGTGTTCTTCGTACATAAAATAAATATCTTTTGCTTTTTAACTTCACGTTGTGTCCTCTAAAACCGCATTCAGTGTAACTTTACAAATGGATTATATTTTTCAGCTCAATTTTAGTTTTTACAACAAAAAGTGAAATGTTGAAGTTTTGTAATTCAGAAGATTTACGCCAAAAAAAAAAGATTTAAAACTAAAAACTCCATGACTAGAAGAAAGTTTTTTATTTCTTTTCGTTATCAATCTTAAAAGATATATCTTTTTGAAAAGCTTTAAAGCTTCGTGGCCATTTTCATATGACAATCAATCAGAGCTTCTTGCCAATTCCCTGGCAAAAGTGCACATGCAAAATATTGTAGACCTTTCGAGCAACAGAAGAAACAATTCAATCTGCGTAAGACCCGCTGCTTCGTTGCTTGTGTGCCACACCGAAATCGTAAAGCTTTTTTTGGGACGCGTTCCTTTTTGATATTGAAACAGCTGACGACAACAATTTGATCGGCAGCCGAAATTCAAGCTGATTTATTTTTATTGCTGCGACCAGACTTTTCACATTTTGTTTATATTCTACCAACACTCAATTTAGAATGATCTTAAATTTTAAAGAAATAATAATTCGCAATTCCTCCCAAAAAAAACACTAGAGTATTCAATTAATACAACTATTGATTTCATAAGTTATTCGCTTGATTAATCAATCGAATTTCGGGCTAATCGGTTAATTTTGGAATTATAAGAAGTTTTCACAAATCAATTTAATTCAATATCCGTTTTTAATTATTTCGATGGTACAAAAATACAACAAGGAAATAAAAAAGTGGTTATAAACTAAATACACATGAGTACGTATGGTAAAAGTGTAGCGGCTTTCGAAAACAATAATGAAGATTTCAAGATACCAAAAAAAAAAAATTATAAAAAAAAAAAAAATTTTTTCCAACTTTTTTATAACTTTTCAGCGGCTTCACTGATCGATGTCACAAACAAATCAACTTTTGAAATTCAAAAACCACGTTGATCGCCACAAACCAGACAAAAATTGGTTAGTTCTTTAGTAGACGCTCGTTATACGAAAGATAGGGCATAAAGCGTCCGCCCTCTTTCAACTTCCGGCTAGAAAATATTTTTTCAATCATTGGAATCACATCAAATCTCGACGGTTTGAGTTGCTGGGAAGCGTTGCTGACTAATCTTTAGGGGGTGCCACTATGCCTGGGTGTACGTGTGGGTGTGTGTATGTGTGTGTGTAGGTATGTGACCCACTTATTACTTTTGAACCGCTAAACCGAATCAGACCAAACTGATAACCTTCCGAAGGGTGTTTCTGAACTGAGGTTTCCAGTAAATTTTAACCGATTCGAACCGATAGATTTCAAGATGTCTCAAAAAGTCTTAGAAAAAAGGCAGTTTTCAAAATGGGCTTTTCATAAAAACTTTTAAACAGCTTCACTCATCGAGAGCGCAAATTAATCATCTGTTACATTTTAAAATCACGTGGCTCGCTTAAGCCGTGCCGAAATTGGTAAGCACGTTCGTGAGATACCTTAAACGGAAACATTAAAAAAAAAGATTTTTTTTGAAGAACTGTGAAATTTTATATGTTGGTCCTTCCTTTTGTAACAACCGATAACGGCATTATCTCGTGGGAATCGTTTGATTTCAAAATTAAAATAATGGCGCTTTAGCTCGAAGAGCTCAAAAGAATACAAGAGCACAAGAGCCGGTTCAAATTGGAGGGAAGTTCAAGGATGGCCTTTAGGCACTCCGACCGTTTGTAAAACGTTATGGAGTGCAACTAATTCGATGGAGAAATCTCATCTCTGGAAATTTAAAACTAATTTTGAGTTTATTAATACTTTTGCTTGGCAAATGCAACCTTCAACGTTGGCGAAAGTTTATAAGACCAACCGTGGCCTCAGCAGGTAGTGAAATAACTTGTCTTGTTTCTCTATTTCTGGGCTGTAACATTAAATATTTTATGCAAAAACTATTTAATTATCAAATGGGGGGAGGTATTTCAAGCTTTCGGATTCCAGTCAAAATGTGTTTTTTAAGCCTTAAGTTGAGTGGAACGTCTCTTCCCAATGTCTCACCTCTCCCCCTACCACCACAAATGTTAATAAGAAGTCCCTCAATCATTTATGACGCAAATTAGTTTAATTAACTAATAGTTAATTTAATTGACTAATAATTAGTTTAATTAACTAATACTTAGTTTAATTAGTTTTTCAATAATAATAATTTATTTATAATAATAATTTTCCACCATCTCTTGACGAGTTTTCTACTTAAAATTCCAATTTCTCTTTAGCGGACCTTCGGGATCTAGATTCCTGTTCTATTTGAACTTTATTTCAAAGTGATATTTCGAAAAGAAATACATTAAAAAATATGTGAAACATAAAATTTTATCCTGATATATAAAATTTCAAAAACCTTTTTGATGTTTCTTTTACGAAAATATGGAAACGATTGAAGCTAAAAGCCATCCCCGTAACCTTCCGCAAACTTATCGTAATCTGGGATTTTTACTATTCTATGCTTTTGATCTCTTCGAGCTAAAAAAATATTATTTTGATTTTCGAATTAACCGATTCCCACGTGATAAGCGGTGGTTGATGTAGTTTTCGATTCTTATAAGAGAATCGAGAGCGCAAACTGATCGGATATATAATTTCAGAGTTTTAAAGATATATAATTTTTTTCAATGTCTTCGTTCAGGATATCTCACGGACGGATTAACCGATTTTGAGCCGGTTCAGGGTGATTGACGTAGTTTTTTTTTAATTTTGAGAGTTGCCTAATTTGTATAATCGATCGGAGCAGGTGCTAAAAGGTTATAAAAAAAAGTTCGAAAACTGCCGGTGTGAATCAGTTCAAATTTACAGGAAATCTTAAGTTCAGGAAAGCTCTTCCTACGATTAATGTAAAAGAATCTAAAACACTAACTCATCAAACATATATAATTTCAGATGTTTTCCAAATCTATCACTTTTTGCGTCTATATCTCACGATCGTATTAACCGATTTTGACTCGGTTTGTTTTTTTTGTTTTACCCGTTTAAAAGTTATAACACAAATATATAAATATATACACAAACACCCACACATACCATCACAAACACACTCTCTGAACTAGTCAGAGAAGCTTTCTGGAACCTCAAAACGTGAAGATCTGATGAGAACTGATTTTTTTTTCATAACGTGAAAAAACCAATAAATACCGGTTTTTTTGGAATTTTCTACTATCCGAGCGGATAGTTAAAAATTTCTTTCATGTCAATATAATTTATTTACCTGCTATAAATCAGAAAATATTTTTGAAAATAAGGGCCGGTAACTATCCGATTTTTTTTTTTAATATTCCATTTTCCAGTCGGGAATTAAAGATTTTTTAAGAGTCAAACAGTTTAATACCGTGTTCAGGCATACCCCTTAATTGCTCAATTAAGGCATTTTTCGCAATTAAGGCGTTAACACAATAAGTTATTTAATAAATTATGCAATTAGTAGTTAATTGCATCACTAATTGCGTAAAACTCGAATTGCAACCCTGGTCATAAGTATATTTATTAAGAACTGTGTTCAGTGAGCAGAACGATTTCTTATAATGGCGAGCCAAATGTAAAAAAATATACATACGAGTACATGTGAACAAAACAAACTGAATTTTTAAACAGACTAGACTGAACTCCAATAACAAAATAAACTACACACTTTTCTAGTACCAGTGCCTTGCTCCACTTTGTATCAAATCTATTTAATTTATACAAAAACCCACAGAGTATTCTAAGACTTGCGCGAGTCATACGAACATGAGTCTTAATGAAATGGACGTCATTGAAATTGTAAGTGACTTTCCAGAATACAGATGGGCGATTCTATAAATTGAAAAATGTTGCTGATGTAAAAAAATTTATTCCAGTTGCACTTACGTAAAGACTTGCATTTTACAGGAATAATGAAGGAAGCAACTGCTGCTGCTTTCTCAAACTTTGTAAAATTTTCAAGTTTTCCTTTTTGTTTTTTTTTTCAACACTGATAATTTTGAATCAAAAATGGCACACAATGACTCCAAGAGCTCCACATTTCTATTGTATGCAAGTAAAATGTCTTTTAAACCAAAATAAAAACAATGTTTTTATCAGCTGTCAAATGATAATTGAGTCAGCTAAATTGAGTATGTGTAAACACTAGATTTAATTGCTCAATTAAAATTGAATTGACTCAATTAAAAATGCATGTCTGAACACAGTATAACTCTATAATCTTTTTCGAAGACTGTTTTAAAAGTTCTTTTTTCGACTTTTACTATTTTAGAATTTTATTTTTAAGATTTCCTATTTCAAGTTGCAAAAGATATGATTGAAATATGCCATGGATCTAGGGAAAATCCCCATGAACATAATTTTCAACTTACATAGCAAAGCATAATGGCGCAGTGTTTGAAAGCCGCTACACTTTCATGTACTAAATTATGAAAAAATCCCAATGAGCGTTGGCTGAATTTTAATGAAATTTTTATTGCATTAATGTCGAAATTCATAGAATTTATGAAGAAAATTCTTTCATTGCATGAAAAATCGTGCTTCGCCTTGCCCCATTTTGCTCTTAAGGCTTGTTTTTTAGGTCCAAATTAACGACGCAAACTTGGATAATTGTACAGCTGAGAAGCTTAAGTTCTTCTTTATGCCTTAAAAATATTCTGAAGTACTGAATTATATCACTAGCATTTTTTATATATTCTTATATATGATCGATGTATAGGCAATATATTTGTTTATGTGATATATTTCACAAATAAAACACATGCCGGCCGTAATTATAAAAAAAAAAATAAAACGTATTTTAATTGTGCTTTAACACATAATTTTCATGATTTTTCGAATCGAAATAATTTTTATGAATACGTCAGATTGTGTAAAATCTGCCATGGGAAAATAACCCAACACACAGTTTTTTTTTAGAGAAATATTCAAACATTTTGTGTGCGATATAAATTATGTTTTGCTAAACATTTAATCACAATCTTTAAATATTGACACCGATCATATAAATATTGTGCGATCATTAGTTAGATCTAATTTTTATTCGGTTTTTCAAACACACAAAAATATATTTGGGCCTGCATATTCAAACGAATAAGTTGGCTTTGCCTTCAGGCTAGTATGCGGTTGTGTTTATTGGCCAGAAAAAAGTGATTTTGATTTATCTACAGAAATCAGTCTGGTCATAAATACAAAACGAATAAAAACCGCAATTTATCATAAATATTCAAAATGCAAGAAAATATATTTATTTTGTGCTGGAGAAAAAAATAACCCAACATCAACAGAGAAATCAGATCAATAAATTTTATGAAAAATATTAAAGAAAATATAATAAATAAATAAAAAAGAAAGAGAAAAAGAAAAAGAAAAAGAAAAACTACCTACGCACTGATATTTAGACGGTTCGTAGCAATTTGCAGATTGATACGTGACGGAATTTTACGCCAGTGATATATGGACACTGAGACTTATTCGCATTGGAGCCATTATTGGAGAAGACCAGCGTAGCCGGGCCTTAACGAACGTTTTAGACAACAACAAAACAGTCTGGTCTGTGCAAACCAACATCTAACTATTGAACTTCAACGGGCAAACAAAGACAGCAACCAAGAAAAACAACAACAACAACAAGGATCGTGCTTTTTAAATCTAAAACTGAAACCAAAAATAACAGAAAAATAAAAGAACAGAAAATTTAAAAGAAAAAAAAATTTATATGCCGAGTTAATAATCGGTTTCACCAATAAAATACTCGTACAAACAAAGAAGAAATATTGTTTTACAAGTTTTTGTTTAAACTCGGATTGTACTTGATGCAAAAACAACAACAACAACAACAACAACAACAACTAGAAATTTATATTGCAATAACAGCAGCAACAAAATATGTGTTAAAATGAACTTATGTCCGGTTTTAAGGTACAACCATACATCAGAGCCTTGAAAGGCTGTAATAAAGACTAGAAAACAGTTTAACGAATTACGCACACACACACACACACACACACAAGTTAAAAGAAACTTTGTAAAGGTTGGTCCAACTATAATCCACTATGTTGCTTCTGAGTTACTCCTAGACATCAAGTTTTTTGCCCAACTTAATTTGACATTCTTCAATTTAATTTCAGAGGCTAATTATGGCGAAGATTCGGAAAGACGTGATAAACGTTTCAAAGCACAAGGAAAAGTCAATATCAGTTTTATATATTAGCAGAGGAGAACAGCAGTTTTCGGAGGCCGCAACACTTTCAGCATCAGTATTCATGGCTATTTTTATTGATGTATTTAGACACAATTCTAGGATGTCTCAGGTCCCGAGTTCTACTCCGCACCCGGTCATGAATGTGGTGTTGAATTTTTCTCGAACACTGGTCGCTAAAGAGCAGAATACAGCACCCTCCTTGATCGGTACATGTAGCAAAAATATTCACCATTTCCAACGAAATTCTCTACCCTCTATTCTTTCGTCATCTGTCTTTCTAACACCACCGTCCCCTCCTTTCTCAGTTCCAGCGCAATCCACGGCATATATAGGGTCGTCTACTGAGCGTTGGTACTATTCATAAAAAATATTATAATAATAAATAATTTGACGTTTATTTGTTTCAGTATTTGACAAGTTCAACTATGGAGAGGTACGCAATTAAGCAGCGAGTTAAGATCGTTAAAGACTCTTTGCGAAAATGTATTTGAAATGTGTCCAGAATCGGGAGAAATTGCACGAAACTGATAGCAATCCCGGTCTATAGGAAATGTAAGAAGATCTGTGCATGCTCGCCCAGTCCGCTCAAAGTAAAATATGGCAGTTCTTCTTTTTAAGTCGTCCCAACACTTGCCGCGAGTGTGATATGATAACAGACTTTTTGTGACCAGAAATTGAGGATATGGACCGGCACGGTATATGGATCCCCAGTAGGACGGTGCCACCATTGAAACAATGGCTGTTTTTCGTGAGAAATTCAATGGCCACGTTAACTCACATCGTGGCGATTTTACTTGATTGCCGCGATCATGTGATTTGATTTCTTTCTTGGGAAATATTTAAGAGAAAAAATTTACGTCAATATAGTCCAGAACAAGTCAAGAGTTAAGGAATAATTTTTTTTAATATAAAACAAACAGATTTTTTTTTAATTATAACCGAAACTAATGGCAAAGAGCAGGGTGTTAACAAAAATTCAGCCGTTTTCAAGAAATTGTTAAAAATAGATTTTTATTTTAAAAATTAGTTTAAAAGTTTAATTAAAATTTCAACTCTTTTTTTATGAATTGAAAAATAGGCTGCTCTACTTTTCAAAAAGCTTTATATTCGAAACTACGCAGTGTTAACAAAAATAATTGCGCGCATTAACGACATCGAAGCCGCGATTTTTTATATGTCTAACACAACAAAAATATATATAATTCCTTAAAAGCTTTTTTTTTTATTTACAAATAACATCGTGAGCGTGGACCACCCTTTAGATGAGACTGAAAAGAACGGAGCCCCCTTACAAGTGTTACTTTCTTAACCCGAAAGCTTAGACGAACAACCTGAAGCTCAACTTGCAAACTACCAATACAACACTCACACTTTGACTGCTGCAGGAGTCCTTAAGACTTTTAAG